>OY728151.1:1910107948-1910732948 GCA_963277665.1 Viscum album
AGTTGGGGTTTTTGTAATGGTCTTTATTGAAGTATGTATGATTATATATGGGTATTATTATTGGTAATTAGATTGTGGGGTGTATTTATAACAATTTGGAATATGTATAGAAAATGGGTATATTAAAATTATTAAAATGCCTTAAAATAGTTATATAGAAACAATTAACATATTATAAATAAGATATTTAGAATGAATAAATATTTAATTACAACTATACAACTAAGGAATGATAACAAGTTAAATATAATAATTCATTACGTAAGATATAATTTTAATCCATTACAATATGTTTTTTATAATTTATTAAGAATTTTTATTTAAAATTTTAATATATGATATTTAAAATTTTATTTCAATAAAATTTATTAAATAATTTTAATTAATATTTAAAAATTATATCATATCGGTAATTTTTTTTTGGTAAAAAAATAATTTTCATGGGAGAGTATTAAGTTACATAAATGTTAAAATAATATATATTTATTAAAATGAATTATAATAATATATAAAATTTAAATAAATATGAATAAAAACCTTAATTTTGTCCTTTCTTAATTTTTCCACTGTTTGAATTCTGTCTAACTCTATGTAACCTCAACTAACCATTAATGAATTAATATTTGAAAATATTTCACTCAAACTCATCTATAAAGGTACACCTCCTACAACTATTATTGACCACATAAATTTTTTTCAATTGAATATCGAAAAAATACCATCTTTAAATTACTCTCCCATATTTGGAAGAATTAATTCATAAGATGGAGTGATATATACATTATTATTTCAGAATTAATTACATGAAGAATATTATTTAATTATAGTAAAATGGTCTTTGATAACTTATTCATTAATTATATCTTATTACCTACTATTAAATTGAAATAATCTATCTAAAAATTTATTTTAAACATTATTTAAATTTTTAAATAATTATATAAAAATCCTATAAATTCAAACTCATGATCATTTATTTATTATACCAGGATCTTATTCACAGTGGTTTACCAATTTATATGATCGATGCTATATAATATTTTTCATTTTAAATATATATGACTATCAAAACATAATTAAAAATAATGTTTGATATTATTTTGAATCTTATGATATGTGTGTCACTATTTAATTTTGCTACCATATTGAATGTTATTTTTAAATTAACCCATCAATATTGGTAATACTACCCCAAACAAACTAATTATCAATTTTGTTCTTATGAATAGTACTCATACCATCAATAAAGGAAATATATGAATATATAATTCATTATTAATATTTTTTCCATTTCATTTTAAATTTTTGATATGAATTATCTATGGGAAATTAGTTATAATTGATACCATATTAAAAAAATTATGGAATAATCTAATCATATTATATATAATGATGAAATAAACAATTAATAACTAAAAATTATAAACAAATTATTATAAATTACTATTATAAAAGTTAATTATATATGTTTTTTTCTAAAATATATGATTAAAGGGTCTGTATTTATTGTACATGATTTTAAATTTTTTATACAATTTCTAATTTGAGAGAAAATGTATTTCTTTTATCTTAATTTTTATTAATAAATTTTCACATACATTTAAATGTTCATCATGATTTTTTTTAATTATTCTATATATTTTTGTCTATTAATATGATTGAACTTGAATTATTTATAATTAATATGATTTACTCATAGTTGGTTAAATGGAATAATTCTCTCCATATTCCATTACATTTCTTTCTAGGTCAATTTAACCAAAAAAATTTAAATAACTTTTTTTTATAAATCCTTTATTCAATATTTTATTTCCTTTTTCATTATTTTTAAATACAATTTATTTAATTTCATATTATTTCAAATTAATTTTTTTAAAATGCTATGGATATATACTCTCAATTTTTATATTATTTCATAGCATCCTCTTTTTAGTATATTATAAATGTCAATTTCTTTTTTTGATATACTATATTTTTATTTCTTATGAATCACTAGGTATGTATATTCATGGACTCATTAATTTTATTTGTGTAGATGATCTTGTCTTATTTCATTTGAAAACGTAATATATACACCATTTTATCTTGAAAATATAATTATGTAATGCTATTATTATGGTTGTTTCCTAGTCCATATGAACCATATATTTTTCTATATCATTATATGAGTGGTATGTTTAATATTATATATTCATACAATGAATTGGATGAAGAATAATAACTTCTTAATGACTATGGTATATGTTGCATGATGTGGTTAGATTTCTTCAATATGTTACTCATGGACATGAGACTGTAAGATTTATTTCTTATAATATGACGGTCTTGGACGATGGATAAGGAATTTTTAAATATTTTTAATTCGTATGTTTGTGAAACATGTTGATTAGCCCCACCCATTCTTATATTACTTATAATAACTAAAAATCCCTCAACTAGCTTATATGTTTTATTTAAATATTTTTTTATTTTGTATTTATTATATTTTATGTTTATTGAAAATATTTTAATTCATCATTATTGTAGTAATGTGTTATATAAATTCTCTATTTATGGATAATTTTACAATATTTTTATAACTTGTGTAATTTATTTTCATGAAATATAGACATTCAATTTTATGATTTTAAATTTATTTTTAAAAACTAATTTTAATGTGATCATAAATAAATATAAAGAAAAAAAATACGAATAATCTTTTTTATGATGCATAACTAAAGAAATTATCAACCTTTCCATAAAAAAATACCAATGGAAAAATCAGCCTTCTGTGAATTTAATCTTTTTCATGAACATTTTGATATTTTTACACTACATTTTTTGTAATTTAAAGTTAATGACATTTATTATTATTTAATCATAATTTGTATTAAATATATTGTATTAATTGGATATTTAATGAGATTGATATATAAAATAAATATATAAAAATTCCTTATCCAAAATAATGTTTAAAATTTTCATTTTCATGTTCAAATTTTCAAATTAAACTATAAATTATACATTTTTTTAATTTTATTTTGTTTATTTTTTTAATATGATGTATTGTTTTTATATTATTTGAATATGGGTTTTTATTAGTTATAACATGGGTTATTTTTTGATGTGTATATTTATGGGATGTTGCATGTATATTTTCATAAATTGGTTTAAATCTAGATAAACTAAATTGATGTATTTATAATATTTTTTAGTTATTGTTTTTTATAGAATCATAATATTACATTATAGGTATTACATAGGCAATATTAGAATGATATTATTAAATTAATGAATAATTTATAGAATTTTGTTCTCTCTACTATCAATTGAATATTATATGCATGTGTCAAATTATTTAAAAAATTTATGTTACATATTTGAAAATGTAATATTTATAATTTCAAACTATGAAGATAGTCATCACATTTTCCGTTTTTATTTTTTCTAACAGTTGATGATGATTCTTGTGATCATGGATGAAAATGAAAATAAATTATTATAGTTATTGGAGTATATATAATTCATGATAATTTAAAGTGTTCTTTTTACCATAAATATAAATTAGTTTGAAATATTCATTTTATGAGAAAATGTTGAAACATTATTTTCTTTTAAAAGTTTATTACATTTTTATGAAAAAATAGACAATAGATATAAATAATTTATAAAATTATATCTTTTTAAAATTTAAAAAATACATGTTTAATGTTGTGATTATATTTTTTCAATATATTATGTTGGAATTTACATGAATAAAATTATTGAGGATTTTCAATTTAATTATATATTAAGAGATATATAATTATATAATATTTAGGTGACACTATGATTAAAGTTATGTTATATGAATAACATACTCATACGATGTGTGGAAACAATACATTAACAATATAAAAATAATATTAAGACCATGATATGGACCCAATGTATTGTTAGAAGACAAAAAGAAATTTATTTATATGAAAAAATACACTTAATAGTCTATGTGAATTTAACTCAATGTTTTGTGATGATTCAATGGATACTATGATAACCAAGGACACCAATACATATACATGTTTTGAAACAAATTTAATTAAAAGATAAATATCAATGATACTATTTTATAATGAAGAATACAATGGATTAAATGTTTATAATTAATATGGTTATAATCGATGTGATGTTACTATTGAATAAAACTTATGAATAATGAATTTAATAAACATACCATAATATTTACATATTCATTGATTAATTACTATAATTTCTTCCTTATTAGTGTATGGTAAAAAAATACTCTCTATTTATTAACATTTATAAGGTTGACATATGTATTTTTCTTCTAATTTATTGTTTGATTGTTCATTACATTCTACATTTATATTAATGAATTTGATAACACTATTTTGGCTTGCTTAAACCTTCATTTTTGAATACCATCATAATAAGGATGAAGCATGCTAGTTTAATATCTAGTAAACCGCTTTTTATTCATACTCTAGTTTCATTGTTTTATTCGTAACATGAAATTTAATTTTCTATAATATTTAAAATTATTAATCAATTTATAACACCAAACATACCAATTTTTATACTACATGAAATGTTATGTTTTGGTAATTACTATTTACATATATGTTTTACCTATTCTTAATAAAAGTAAATATGATAGGATTTATCCTATAAAAGTTTATTTTTTAATTAAAACCCTATAAAATATTAGTTTTGGAATTCAACTGTAAATGTTTGGGTCTATTTTGTACCCATTATAAAAGGTAATATTTATTGGATATCTATACACTCAAGTTGATATTTTGAAGAGAATATCTATGATCATATTTATCTGAATGAATAAAAAATAATTTTTCCCGCTTCATTATTTCTAACTAAAAACACAATACACACCTAATTTTTATTCAATTTTATATAATAAAATTGAAATTTCATTTAGTATATGAAATTATATGATATAGATTTTACTACTGTGATTTTTTTGGATTTAAAATTTTGCAAATTTTTAATTTTCCATAAATATTATGGGACCTAATAATATATATATATATATATGTTATGAAAAATTATTTTATAAAAATTCATGTTATTTTTCATGGATCTTACACCATTGATTGTGATTTTATGAAAAGAATTTCATGCCATTATTTTCATTTTATTCCCAATTATTTTTATAATCATTACAATCACCTATATTGATATGATTGATTATTATATGTTTAACCTTTTTAAGAGTATATACGAAAATCATTTCATTATTATTCCATTAAAAAAGTTATGAAAAGAAATTATTATGTAATATTTTAACAGAATTATATCATTATAGTAACATATTAAAGGAAGTAATGTATATTGAATTATGTAATATGAAATTAATTTTTTCAATCTCCACAAACATTAATCCATTGATTTAATGGTGTTGGATTAATATTTTAGTCATAATTTATAATCATGAAAAAATTGTGATATTACATACATAGTTATGGTTAAGCCATAGAGTAGGGTAAATATTGGGAATTACAATTTATATTGGACATTTTAGTGATAGAAAATGTAATGGCCCAGACCTCTCCGGTCCATTTCTTTGTAAAAAATTTGATGTGGTCAAACACGACACGTGTTGTAATAATAATTTTTTATAATAATAATTGATAATGGTGGCGTGAAAATATTTGGTTTTAATTAGATAAAATGGTTTTAATTTAATCATTGTAAAATATAAGAAATAAAATCGAAAATATTTAATAAAATGATGGGAGGCACATGGAATATGTTATAAAGGAATAAATTACAATAAATGAGGCTCATGTAATAAATTATAAAGGAATTATATGCATGGGGTGCATGGGTGTGACCTTGTACAGGAGGCATTGTGCAGTTCTCCACAATTAAAGTTGGAATTGTGTTAATAACATTAAAAGTGTATTATTATATAATAATTTGTTATAATAATAATAACATGAAGAGGCACGTGAATGCGGTTCCCAACCATGCGTGAATATAATGTTATGGGATATATGGAGTAATTATATGAAAATAATGGGCGTCAGTAATAATAATAATTATTAATGTTAATGATGGGGACCCGTTGATGAAATTGAAAGAGGATTTATTACTATTGAATTAAATAATAATGATAAAGGTGACAGAAATATGTGCGTGATTGGTAAATTAAATTAAATGGGTTTAATTTTTTGGTTAGTAAATTAAATTATTTGAATTTAATTAAATGGAATGGTTTTAACATAATAACCATGGTAAACTAATTTAATGGGATTAAATTAGTACATTAATTATGGGTGTTATTGTTATTATTTTTATTAAATAATAAAGTTGAAGTGAGAATGGAGTTTGGGGCGTTCCACATGGAGTAAAAGAAGAGAGAGGCGCCACTTTTTGTGGGAAGAATCTTGGGAGAAAGAATTAATAATGATTGGAGAGAGGGAGGAGTTATAAGATATTAATGGGAATAAAAATAAGTGTGAAATAAACAGTAAAGGAGATAATTGGTGATGAATTTCCAGCGTGAAAAATGACAAATGGTGATTGATTGGAGTTAGAGAAATAAATAAATAATTGATTAATAATATTAATAAAATATTGTTATTATTAATTTTGTTGATAAAACACTTTTTTGTCCGTTACTTCTTCGTGCGACCTCGGTTTCAAGAACCGTCAGTGGCAGTGCGACCCTGACTACGAGACGAAAATTATGAGTCCAATATTGGATGTCTTTTTCGGGTTTTCGGATTGGGTACCCGAAACGCTCATGAATTAATAGATTTAATATTGTTATTATTACGTGATCTTGTATCCAACGTATCTCCCTCATACGGTATCAGATTGACGATCCGTCAGCGACAGCGTAACCCTGAAATTATGAATTTCATTTTAAGACCATTAATGAGCTACTTTTTTGACTCATGCCTCGGGTCAACGAAACACCACATATTGATAGAATTATCATTATTATTAAAATGCGTGGAAACCGCGTGACGTGTTGTGTGTTAACCAATCAAAACATGTAACGTATGTACGGTCACGTCATGTATTCATTAATGCACGCTGAATATGGGTTTACCTATTTGTTGCCTATATAAGAACGAGGTCATGTTTTATCTTCCATATCGATCGCTTCTTTGTCGCACGACGATGCTCTTGGACAATCGAGAAGTATTCCTCCTCGAACTTCTTTGTCCGAGCTCCGAATTACGATCCGTCAGCGGCCACAGGATCGTAGCGACGAGACGAAGCTTCTAACCCCGGACTTGTCACCTTCCCTTACGGCCTTCCTTCTCCAGCTTCCATCCTAGGAGGCATTTGTCGGGTTTGGCGAAGGCGGAGGACACCGAAGGACATCATCGGAAGCGACGTGATCAGGACCTTTTGATGTAGGGGTTTACCTTCGTCTCTCTTTTTGGTGCAACATGCGGGGTGGAATATTTTTATTTTGTTCAATGGGATGCAGTTGAACTTTAAATAATGATAATAACTGGATAAAGAAGGGTTTGGGGTTTTGTGCTGTTTCTATTGCCTTCCAGTTTCTTTATCTTCTGAATGTGATTTTGGATCGAAAGGCCTTTGCCAAATGAAAATCAAGGTCGTTGGTGGCCTTTGCGTGCGCAATTGATATCTGAATTGTTTGTGGTTGGTCTTGTTAAAACCTGGAAAATGGATAAGCATGTAATGACTGGCTGATTAAATGAGAATGAAAACCTTGTGTGATCACCCCGGTTGAACAAAATTTGAATAATGAACATGTTGGTGGTTTGGTTGTTTTGTGGGAAATGTTTTTGTAAACGATGGGGTTGAAATGGGAAGTGGTTGGTTGTGGAAAATGCATTTATTTATGAAAAGTGTTTTGATTATGAAATGTTTTTTGGAAGTAAAAGGTGTTTTTAAATGCAGAAATGTTTTGTGTGTGGAAAGGGTTTTATGTGTGGAACATTGAAATTAATGAATGATGGAATGTTGTATGGTTGTGATAATCTTTTGTAAATGAAATGGCATGTGGTTGCTTGCGTTTTACCAGACCTTGGTTGTGGATGGCAGGGATATGTTTGTGAAAGGTTTTGTCTAGATGATAGTTTCCCAGTAGTAATAATTTGTTAAACCATTTCATGAAACATGAAAGCCTAAATGGGGTTGGGGGATGTTTGTTTAGATGCTGATGCATGCTTCGTGGTAGCAGTGCTGAGGCACATGCTCAGTTCCTCTTTTTAAGAAGCCATATGTTGGGCTGTGTGTTTGGTATATGTATATATATAATTGTATCTTTGTGTTTTGTCGCACCACACCCATGTCAAGCACCTAGTGCCGAACACTCCCATTTTATGGGAGAGGGTGTTCCCCCTTAGTTACTAGCTTCTTCCTGCTCCTTCTTCCATAGGCTATGATGGCTTGAGGTGACCTTACACCCAAGACTCTTCGGGTAGGTCTCGGAGGCTGTGATGGCTTGAGGCGACCTTTAGCCCAAGACTCTTCGGACAGGCTTACCGTTCCCAAGAACCTCCGGGATGAGGCCCAGGTGTCTACGGGCGGGTTAGTGGTTGTGGCCCAGGTGTGTGTGGGCGAGATGCGTGGTTGTGAGGCCCAGGTGTGTGCGGGCGGGATGCATGGTTTGGCCCAGGTGTGTGCGGGCGGGAAGAGTGTGGTACCGTCAGGACGTTTGCCGTTAGGAAGAGCAGCATCTAATTAAGTGGGAAATGGTGCGGGGTACCCAATACTTTTGTTCTATATATATACTAAACTTGTTTGTGTTACATGGTGAGTGTGACCAGTGAGGCTGTGTGGATAGTTTTTCCTTGTTAGTTTCTGGTTCTTCTGTTTTCTCACGGGACCTTAGGGTGTCTCCCCACTTGTGCACGAGAGCTTTAGGATTCCCTACTGAGTATACATGTATGCTCACCCTACATTTACTTTCAGGTTTCCAGGAGGACTACCAGGTCCGTGTGGGACCCTACTAGTCGGGCAGTTGGAGTTGTTGCAGTTGTTGTTCTCTTGTTTTCTTTGGCATTGTACTTTTGAGCTTCCTTGTACTTGTACCTTGTTATAAAAATTGTTTAAACATACATGTGGGCTTGGTTTGGGTTTATCTATATACACTTGTTCTTTTCCCTTTTTGGTGGTTGACTTGTCCTATTTCCCGATCCAAAATAATAAAAAGGGTAATGCCTCCCATATTTGTGAAAACTCATACCCTTGGTGCTAGTCGGCACCCCAGGGCCTACTGGAGGCGGGACTCGGGGGTCATTATCTCCCTTTCACCATTTCCAGCTCAGGAGGGGCATCTTTGATGGAAGGGGGTCGTGACAGAAAATATCTAAGAGGTATGTGTATTTGAGTGTTTTTTATTCTATGTTGGTGTTAAATAGAGCTCAAGAGGCTTTAATTTTTAGATTTATAAAATTGAAACCATTATGTACCAAGAAAATGATTCAAGGTACCCAATTACTAGTCTATGGTATCAAGTTCCCTTTATAGTCTATCAACTTGCTCATAGCTCTACATTGTTTGAATGGAATTGAATTAAGTGATTAAAATTGTCGCACTTGGTACTTTGTAGGATTCAACTAGTTTTCATTATGTAGGAGTAGTTTCATAATTTAGGGATTACCCTTTAAAAATTTGTTTTCATGCTTGTTTCATAGATACATTATATAGAATCTTCCAATCGAATCCCCCTAGGACCACCATTAATTTTTGGCCAATCAAATGTTTTATCCTTTACAGGAATAAGGTAATCTCTACCCTCTCACACATATCATTACATTTTTTCTTCTTCCAATAATAATAAATGTTCTCAATTAGGTGTTTAATGTATATTGCACATGATCCTGTTGGATCCATCTATGAAGCGTATTGATTTTATGTGTTGTGGCTCGAGGATGTCTAAAGAAGTTGAATGTATCAAATAGATCATATTTTAATTGAGGTATAATTCTTGATTTAATTTTTTGGTGTTTTTAAAAAATTATATGTGAATTGGTGATTTATTAAGATTAATATAATTATTAATTTGAATTTACGTGTAACGATTGTGTTTCCTGATAATTATACACTTTATTAGTAGAGAATTCTGTTTTATTATGGTACATGGGGATGTTCTAAAAATTGGGAATTGTTAGACAAAATTTAACAAATTAATAACAAATGATAAAAATTAATTATTGGATCTTATTTGAATGATATTTTGGATCAGATATAATGTGTTTTTTTGTTTGATCCTGGATAGAGATGAAAACCATTATCAGAGAAAGGCGATCACCCAAATGAGGTTGAAGTTGGTGGAACCTATAATATATATATATATATATTTATTTATATGAAATCATATACCTTAAAATTGCGTATGTTGGTGATTATTTGATAAATAAAATAATTCGATTAGGGGGTTTGGTCATTTCACTTTATTTGAATTATGGTTTGGTTACACCATAGAGTTTTGATTTTAGTGGTCATGCAAGGGATGTAGATTAAAATGACACTAAATAATTATTCCACCAAGAGTTAAGACTTGTAGAATTTATTAATGTAAGATAAATTGGGATTTTATTATATGATATAATTTTAATACACTAGAATTTGATATTGTTAGAGTGGGGACATATAAAACTAGGATATTAATACATGTATTTCTCATCAAATAATTTTTAACACATTGTGATATATGAAACCCCAAATCTAAATGAACAATAATATTTTATAAAATTATAACAGATCCATTATATTGGAATGCATAAATATTACAATGAAAATTTTAAAAAATTTATATATAGTATAAATTCATTGGTTATACATTTATTATTAATGATATAAATATATTTTAAATTTAAATAGTTGTTTTTAAACTGTTTTTATGCTCACATTGTGTTTATGTACTAATAAATAATATTGATCACTATTGGTGACTTATATAAATGAAATGTATATATATTATACTTTTAATAAATCGGGTTTACTTCCATTCATCATTTTTTAAAATCATTAAATAATAATAAATCCTTGTTTATTCTTAGGAATGTGTTTTTATAACAAATAAATTTTATCATTTTTTACAAACATATTTGAAAATTAATTTATGAGAGTTATAATAATTAAATCCAAAAAATTGGATTCAATAATCTTAATACGGAAGATAAAATTTGTAAAATGTGATACAATTATTTTTTCGTAATATGAATAGCAACAATTGTGGGGTTTTGTCTCCCAGGTAAGGCTAAAATAGGTAAAATAGTGTTAAAACATTGGGATATAGACCCATTTTTTTAAATGTTCAATTATCCAATTTTACGAGTAAATTTAATGTGTTGAAATAAATTTCTCAAATATATGATCACCTAGTGAAATTTTTCATGGAATCTAACCTTATATTAGTTGGAGACAATAATAAACATAAAATATCACATTCTTGAATTTAATATCTATAAAATTGGTACATAAGGATAAAATGAGGATATGTTTAGATCAAAAAGTTTAATAAATAATTATATTTCTAATTTTTCATAATGGTAATTTATTTATAATTTTTTATGATAATATAGTTAAATTAAACTCGTATGGAATTGTGAAAAAATATTTCATCAATAAATAGAAAAATAAGTAAATGTTTCCAAAAATAGATAAAGAGGTATATTTATTGTGAATTATTAGTATACATGAATTTTGTTAAAAAATATTACATATTAATGATTTATTAAATTAGTATATATATATATTACATAATTTAATTGGTGTATATAATGTTAATTTAAATTAATACTTATAAAATTGACTTGTATAATATTTTATAAAAAATAATTTTTCTTTATATGATGTAAATTTCGTTAAAATTTTATTATTTTCAAATTGAAGGGAATAAGGTTGGAAAGACCAACCACTGTCCTTTTAAGAATCACTATAAAATTTATGGTAGCATTTTTAACCCATTAATACTACGATATTTGTTTTGATAATTTAGGAAAAAATGTGTAAGAATGTGGTTAATAAAAACATAAGACCTAAAATGACACCAAAACTATTAAAAAATAAATTTGACGATATAATGTCAATCATATCCTTATTTTATTTCTATTAATGTCCATTTTCAGTAATCTTTCATGAATGGAATTTGATATATTTTTATTCTGTAATGAAAATCGAAGTGTGTCCTCTCCCTCTCTTATAAATGGACACCCCTCCTTTAACTTATTTACATCATTTTGATCCTTCAATATCGATATAAACAAACCCATATCACTTAAAAACATACAATTCCATGATTTATATGTGACTATCCTTTTAAAATATTATTCCAATGTTCGATAAGAATGGATCTAGAGGAGGCCAATCGAAATAGAGGAAATCATATTACATGATATCAATCAATTTAATTATTCTTATACATCATATAATTCTATGTTATTAAGAATGAAATAAAAAAATTTGTATCCAAAATATAGGGAAAAGATATTATGATTACTTGGTATACATTATCAATAGTATTTTATATTAAATCCCTAATAACATTATCAATTTTGTGTACGCATGACTTATCATCTCCATAAGGAGATATAATTCGGTTTCTATTACAATATGTCATTGATGGTAATTATGATGTGATTAAAGTCTATATATTATATTAATGAAAAATTTATAATTTTAGAATAATAATATTACATATACCATATAAATAATCCAACCCTAGTTCCCGAGAGTCGGTTGGAACAATATTACATCGGCATAAGATACATCGAATCACGTCTCGAAGGACCTAATAGTTTTGTAGTCATGAAAATCAAGATACGTACAATAAATTAAATTTAAAATTGGAAATATAAAATATAAAAATTATTTTTACATGATTATTATGTATTTCACAAAATAATATCCATATGTAATGACTTGAACCAACCCGGGGCTCAAGCCAAAACTGCCCCAAGACAGCCTCTATTAGCCAGGGAGTAGTGACAACCGTTGAAGGCATAAGTAACTCTGAGTCCTATTTTCCTATGTACCTGTACAGATGAAAACACACATAAAAATCAATGAAAAAGTGTATAAGGAATAAATAAAACATTTCAAAAGTATATAAAATAAACTAAACATGCATGGATCTCTAAAGTTAATGAAGAACAAAAGTGTAAACATAAATGAAAAGGTTAAAGATATACGCTAAAATAGAAATGTATGAAATCTAGATGAAAAATTAGAAAATTAAAACAACTATGAGATCCCAACGCATATATCCCATGTGATTACCACTGTATGTGGTATAAGAACATTGTATCCCTAAGACCCGCTTATTTTACAATCAACCAATTCATCATCTGTAAAAGGCATGAAACAAGTTGGGAGAATACAATTATTGGGTGAGTATATACATACCCAGTAGAACACCTAGCTAATGGTGAAGGGGGAGTAGTAAGTGATAAATATAAAGAGTAATTTGGAAGATCAAACAAGGTACGGTAAAAGAGTAAAACTCAACACAACAAGAGATTGAAAGTAAACTCATCCAAACAAAAGGATCACAACATGGTGAGAGGGTTAACATCTCATTGAGTGTTCGCTACCAATAAAAGTGAGTGTAATCATCTATCCATGATACAATAAACATGGAAATCACATGGAATACCCCACACATATTTTCATCTCTATGAAGGAATGTAAGTAACCACAAGGGGGGGGGGTTATGAAATAGGATATCTATACATATATATGATATGTCAAAGGTTCTAAAATGAGAGAGTAATGAAATATCCATATCAAATCTTAACCCAAGTAAAATAATAGTAAATAGTTCCAATGAAATTACATAAATGATGTTTGATGTCTCAAAGGCCTTCCATGAACACTCAATTCTAAAAGGATCAATTCCTAATCCTGGATGGATGGTTATGCTCAGGAATGTCATCGGGGAACACAACTACATAGTCCTACCAGATAGTACACCTGATGAATCATCAAGGGAATACACTTCCTATACCTAATATAGGGTTACAACTATAAGATTTAAATGAGGAACTCCACTGCAGATCCCTCCTATTTCATATTCCTAGAACTATAATAAATTAACACCACTCTGCAACACTACTGAAGACTATTCCTGAAACATCATGGAACTCCACTACCATTTCCTACTGGGGGATAAGTTGGAAAATACTTAGGGAACAGTGCTACCTCTAATTATTGGTGGATATTCCTAGAACATAGATGAACTACACTACCAAGTCTGACAGATGGTTGACTAAAAAAATCCATCATAGAACATGAATGCTCCACTTGATTGGACAGTATTCCTGATAATCTCTATGGGGAAATTCACTACCCAACCCTGCTAGATGGGTACATTCATAATTAGTATGGTAATGTATTATGATTTATATCATCATCAGGTTCCAACACATCATTTTCCAAACATGTAAATTTTCATTTCATATAAAAAACACTTCTAAATGTAGTATCTAGTTATATGAAAAAAACACTCAGGAGAGACTATTAGATGGAATTAATACCAGTTTAATCAAAATAGATACATAAATTTAATATTTCATGAATGGAGATCAAGGGAAAAGTGACATGTGAGGGGCTCCACACAGTGTGTGGTCCTGCTCTGTAGCTTTATGCTGTCCTTGGATTGGACATCGCTCCAACCAATGTAGTAGAATATACTAGTAGGTGCACTAAATGTCATGTCCTAGATAATCAGGGCCGAGGGACTATCCTGTAGTGGTGTTTGTGTACTTTAACTATGTGTACATGTACTATAGTACATGTAATATAGGGAAATATAGGTTGTTTCCGAGGTGGTCAAGCCATGTTTTTGTAATATTACTTGGATCCCCACACGTTTGGTCCGACACCTGGATTCTCCAACTATGGAAGTCATACATGGTGTCTAAAGGTGGTCTACATATGGTGTTATCTTTAACATTTCCTTAACTCCAAATCCTATATGGGGGAGGCAACATGACATGTGTTCTTCATGATATATGTTGTGTATATAGGTTTTTTCCAAAAATGACTGGAATTTTATTTCCCTTTTACCATGGTTCAAATATGGTCCAACCGCATTAGATACCACCTTGATTTCTCTCAAAAAATTCAGATCTAGCTTTGAATTCTTATTTTGAATTGACCCTCACTCAAAATCAGTCTCCAATATTCATAGGGATTTCATCAACTGTTTTTTATTCCATCATTTGATCATTGATTGATTTCATGATGTAAAACCAACTGATCGAGCATCCCCGCACAACTATGATCGTCGACCAGTAACTAATTTTTCAAACTATTTTTGTTTCATTAATACACTATGTATATAAGGGCCCAATTGAGCTCATATTTCTCGATAATTTCCAAACTAGGAACCATGAGGATTATAATGGTGAATAATTCATACATAAACAATGGATAATGGAAATGAAAAAAAGTTTTATACATCCCCATCCAATTGTTCATGTATGACGACTGAGAACGGGGCACCAGGGATAGAATATTGATTTAAACACATTCATATTATAAATATTTGTTCTTCAGTGCATGAAAGGTTATAAATTGGTGAATATCTAAGAAAAATGATGGATCTTCTCAATTCCATTAATATAATAGTGTAAAAAAAATTCCTGATTATATTTGGATCGGTCATTGGTGATGAATGTTCTCACCAATTAATTAGAGATCGTTAAATGCATCTATTTTACTTCAATTTTCAATTCTCCAAGGATTAATCCTTCAGCAAAGTGATTATCCAAAGGGTGAAGGGGAGGAGTGCATCACTGAAGAAGTGAATAATGATCCAAACGTTCCAAATTCAGTTAGTAGTGTATTTATAACATTAATTTATTTCAAGGTCTGATTAATTAATTATTTAATTTATGTAACTAATTCAAATAAATACATCTCCAATGAGTGATAGATTCTAACTTTTTACACCAACTAATATTATGTCATGCCTAGGGTAACTAATACATTCCTGACACCACTATCACCTCAGATTTATAATCTCATCAACCAATTAATAATTATCTTGTTTTTTAAATTAACCTCACAAAAACAATATAAAATAAATTTAATATTTATTATAATATTATTTACGGTCACTTTAGGGATTGAAATTTCATGATGTCTATTTAAAAATATTTGGAAATATATATATATATATTTGAAAACATTACATAATAAAAACTATGTCACTAAATCATTCCATACTTCAAGATTTTCTCCCATGAAAATAAAAACTGAAAAAACACTTGATAATGAGAACCCATTCGGCACTCCCTCTCCTTGGAGCTCTCCTTTATATTTCAATTCTACAAGAAAATGAAATATAGGGGGATGGTCTGTCCAAAAAATGTCTATTCATGCAATTCCTTGATCTCCACTGGGTTCCCTATTATGGTGGATCCATACACTATGTCCAGATCTCCCCAATTTATGTTATTCAAGGCCACATGGAAGTATCTAATCAGCTTTGACATGTATAAAACTGCATGCACCTTATCTCTCTATGGGGTTAGGTGAGGTGGAATGAAATCCCCCAAACCCTCTCCACAATCTCGAACATCCAAATGAACCTTTGGTATAGATTGAATCCCATGTCGAATATCTATATTCATCCTCATGTGGAAACTCACAAGAAAGAAATACCTCCTTGATCATACTCTATAAGAATATGATGGTGATATATATAGGATTTCTATCATATCGGGGTCATCTTCAACAGATCACTAATAACCTGCACATTCTCTATTATTTCCTGCACCAACTTTAGTCCAACAAAATATTACACTCCAATCTCCATCCAGTACAAGGGTGAACTATATGTTATCCCGTACATGGACTCCAAACATTCCATGTTTATGGATGTTTAGTATCTATTTTTGTACACAAGCTCTACTAATAAATGGGGATCATCCAAGCTCCATCCGAATTCCAACATTCAATCCATTGACATATCCTCTAGAACCTTGATAGTGAACTCAGTATTCATTTCAGTATACTATCACCCAAATGGAGTAATGGAAATTTTATATGAACATATTCTCAATGAATAAGTCCATTAATATTGTGTCCCATTTCAAGTACAAAATATCAAGAGGCCACAACAAACACAATAGAACATAGTGATCGTCCTTAACATTCTAAAAAGTGTGCCACTATAGGACAAATAAAACTACCCCTCCCTCATGATGGACCACCAAAATAGCCACTGATGGTATTTTTACATCATCCCCACACTAGGATAAATTTGTTGAGGAGATTTGTGGCACTCCCACATCACCTACACCCACATTTTGACTGGAAAAAATATTTTCCCTTAGAACATGTTTTTGTGATTCCCTCCATCAAAATATCAAGTTGATGTGTCACATAAAGATATCTGATCATATAAGACCATGAAGTTAATATCTTCCAATATAAATCTCTCACATTCATGATAAGTAAATGAGTCAACACCATCAATTGAATAAAGGTTGTACCCTCTTACTTCATAAGGTTCAGTCTCAAGGAATCTAAATGCTCTAATGCTTCTTACACTATGAAGGCCTATGTCGTCCTCTTATGGTAATCTACTAAAACATCTCCTTCTCCCTAATAATATACTATATTTTAGTAATAGAACATTATCATATCAAACCCATATCATTTTCTCTAGTTTCATTCTATCTTGGGGATTATGTACTTAAAACTATATCTTTTTGTGTAAACCATTATGTGATCTCCCAGAAGATTGTGTCTCTATATCCTTAAGGATAATACTGTTGCATCCAAATCTATGTCACAAGTCATGTAATTCTTCTCATGGGGTATCAAATTCCTTGACCTGTTTGTGATGACTTCATGAAGTAGCCTCAACATGAAATCGATCCCATCTCTTGACCCATCACAATACACATTAAACTCAATGTCTTCCTCTAGTATTGTCAACACTGGAGCACTCTTCATCATAGACCATAACTCACCAAATGACATCTTGAACTCCCTATTCTAGGTAAATGGCATCCCTTTAGATATAAAAGTTCATGAAGGGGGTGTTATTCTAGAGAAGTGTTCACCAAATCTCATATATTACCCCCCAAACGAAGAATGATCCCCACCTATATCACGTTTTCAAGTGGCTACAATTAAATCAATGCCTTGATCTTTTCTGGATCCAGGGATAATACTTGTTCAATAATAACATTTCCAAGAATGATATCCTCATTTATCTTCAACTAAGACTTCCAATTTTTTTCATAAAACTGGTTCACTTGATGAAAATAAAGAACCATACTCAAGTAATATGTATCCACCACCTCTGAAGAAGAGTAAATGTGTATGTTGTCCATGAAAGCAAAAAAATACAAGATCAGGTAGCACTAGAAAACCATGATTATCAAAGCCATAAAAATGGTAGGAGAATTATTGACACTAAAGGGAATTACTAGGGACTCATAGTATTCGTAGAAAATTAAGAATGTAAACATTGGAATATCGGCCTATGAAACCCTCAACTGGTGGAAGCAGAATAAGAGATTGATCTTTAATTACCATCTCACACCTTGAAATAGGTGAAATAAGTCATCAATACATGAAAATGGGTACTTTTTAATTATTATACCTTGTTTTAGGAAATTACAATCCACACAATTCCTTCGAATACCATTCACCAATTTTAAGAACATCACTAGAGCTGCCCAGTGGGACACACTGAGTTTAATGAAAGCTTTCTCACAAAAGTCATCCACCTATAAATAGAGATCTCATATATTTTCAGGTTTCATATGATATTATAGAGAATATATCAAGGAAATCCTTTGTTTCATTTCTATGAAAAACTGTGTCTCTCCTCTCTGAGGTACTCCCAGATTGACTTCAGGGATAGATTCTATATAATCCTCCACAACTAAAAATACCTATATTCAGAAAAATATTGTATCACCAAGGGCTAAAATTACAATCATATATTGGTGATAGGTTACATCCAATTCCTTGTAGAATCCACCAATATAGCAATGATATCTCTCTATCCTGAAAAGGAGAACTGCGTACCACCATTGTATAAGAAACTAACTTGTCTTCGGTGAAAATTAATCCGAGCTTTGAACATGGATTAAAAATCCATTCCCAAGATGAAGTCATAGGATCCCATCATGATGACCAAAAGGTACCTCATGAGCCTCTATCCTGCAATATATAACTCATACTGTAGGACAGTAAAGACACAAAAGAAGCGTACCCTATAGAAACCTATAGATGAAGATGATGTCTTAATATCTCTATGAGGATCTCTAACACTTTATCCATGGGTTGAGATATAAAATAATTATTGGAACATGCTTATAATACTTATATGTAATGATTATACTAAAAAAATATCGTACCAAAAATAATATCATGTGATTTAAGGTCAGAAAAATACAATGCGTGCAGCAGTCTGGAACCCCATCCACTAAATCCTCAATTCAGTAGTGGTCCACCAAGTGGTGTTGGTGTAAGTATATCATACATTTTCCCTCCACCGGAAGCTCCTCATACTCCTATTGTATCTCTACCTGCATATGGACCACCCTGTCCCCTCCTAATAGATCCCAGATCAAAAGTTTGTCTCAACCGTGGGGGTCCATTAGCTATTTATCTTGGCTGATTAGCACATCTGGTCAGGAAGTCCAATTCCATGTAACCTCTCCCATCAAAAGTAATGCACCACCACTCTTTGGGAATCATTGTTCAACTATGTTGTCTTCGACCAAAATAGCCATGTTCCTTAGCCGAGTCATGGAAGGGTCTCCTGTTATGATATATATGGCACCAATCAAAAGTTGTAGATGACTCACCTCTATTGTTCCCATTGCATGCCCCAACTATATAGAGTCCCTATTATAAAACGATCTATGTCTCAAGTCCCCACATCATAACTCTAGGATAGGAGGGTTCTAAAAGTCAAAAACACTAGGTCAAATGTCATTGTGGAGTCCCTACTCAATGTTTCATGCTTGGATGTAGCCGTTATAGACACTGTTGAGAGAGTAGTGAATACGGTCTTTAGACCTACCTGTATCCTTAGCCACTATCATACCTCCCTTATGATGATCGACAAACTCCTAGATCCAGGCCGAGTGTTCGAATGTCGGGTAATACACCACATGAAATAGTTGCTCGAAGCCATTCCATGATAGTGTTAACTCATCGTGCTTCTGATTGACATAGCTCCACCAATATCCAACTCCTCTATGGAAATGACTGGATGCCTAGCCCACTATTTGATCATTTTGTTTCTAGATAATCTTGATGATAAAGACCACAAAAGTTTGCTAATCCACTTCCTCCATCGGATCTATCTCATTGTGAAATGTCACTAGTATATGATGCTGGAACTCACAGAGTTCACATAGCCTACACACATCCTCATCCTGCACTGATTGGATAATCTATTGCTCGATATGTGGAGGTTTTACTACAAGTAAATCAACAGGAAGGGGAACACATGATGTACCCTCAATTGAGTCCTCAATTCTCATAGGAACATTGTCATGAATCAGAGCAAGTATCCTAGATGGATTCATCATAGAGGCATCTAGAATGTTATTAGGGATCAATATGGTCATATGATCATATATATAAACATATATCAACAATGGGGCGATTACTAAAGAAATATTGTCAAATACTCAGTCATATTTGGGGAATGAACCATTAATCTATGTAAAATATGTCACCTCAAAGGTGAGTTGACAATAATGTGGCCGAGGTCCTAGTGAATGGATACATCATCCACCCATACAATCACTAGACTCCCTGGCATATGATATTAACTTGAGACAATTTGAAACTATATCCCTAAACCCAACCAATATTCTTAAGGGAAAATGTCAAAAAAATTCCCAAGGAATAAACCTACTTTGATACCAATCTATCACGACATGAATCAAGCCTAGGCCCGAGCCAAACCTACACCAAACCACCTCTATATTCAAGGGGATGAAATAATTTCTGAAAGCATAGCTAAATTGGGGAAGCATTTTCCTAAGTAAATTTAAACAAGAAAACTACCAACCCCTTGGAAAAAATTCTAGGGTTGATATAATAGATGAAAATCATTTCTAAATAAACAATAAATTATTCAACCTAAAAATAGAATGATGTACAGTATTTTAAACTAAAATGAAAAGGGAAATAAAAAATGCCCAACCAAGAAATGTGTCCAAACATGATAGAAAACATGAAAATTAAAATAGCTGTGAGATCCCATTACATAGAAACCAAGATACGACCACCATACGTGGTCCAAGAACCTTTTATCCCTAAGCTCCTCTAAATCAATGATAAAACTATATTTATTTTAAAAAATATAATCCATTTGTTGGGATTATACCATATATGTGTGATTATATACCTACCAAGTATAATTCCACTAAAAGGGTGAAGGGGGACAATAAGAGATTAAACTGTAGAGTAAAGCAGTTGATGGAACAAGGAACAATAATAGGGTACAACTTCACACCACAAGAGAGTGAAATTAAACACATCTATACTAAAGGATCTCCACACATTGATACAATGAAATTCTCATCGAGTCATCACTACCTATATCATGATGGCACACTCATCCAATAATTATTGGTAAATCATGAAAAGCTCATGGCATACCCTACATGTCCTCGCCAGTTCGGGAAGAAGATTATGTAAAACCAATGTGTGGGTTCTAAAATAATTTATATATATATATATATTGAGATAAATATATTTTATGTCAAGGAATCATATATGATATAGTAAGGGGATCTGTATCTCAAATATCAGCATAAAAAGTAGTGTAGCGAGAAGTTCCAAAGAAATTTCATCAATGATTCCCAACATCTCATGAACCTAATCAGTATACACAAGTATAAGGGAATCAATAAAAAACCATGATACTATCTGCTTTAGGTGGAACTGACTTTCCCCAATGGTTTTAGGTTGTATCACTAAAACTATCCTCAGTGGGGAAAGCCTCTATCATCCTTGGGAGTCCAATGCCACCTCAAACAATGTCTCGACACTATGCCACACATTTGAGGGGCCACAAAATCTATGTAAGGAACCCATACCCTAGTACATCAGGAGGATCCTACTCTAATAATCATGGATAAATTCCACTTCCCATCTAGGCTGGAGGGTTACGCTCGGGTATGTCATTGGGGAACTCCATTTCTTAGTCCTAATAAATGGTAAACTCATTGATTCATTACAAAACTCCACTACCCAACCCTACTAAAGGGTTATAGATAGATGATTTAATTGGGTAAATACACTACCTATCTCTGCTAGAGGATATTCTTAGAACTATCATTAGGGAATCACACTACCCATCCATGCTAATGGGTAAGCCCTAAATGTCATGGAACTTCACTAACCAGTCCTCCTGAAGTTAAACTCAAAACTATTATCAGGGAATGAAACTACCCATCCTTACTAGATATTATAACTAAAACATAGAGGAACTCCAATTCAGATAATTAATTGAGGGTAACCCAGAATGATCATTAATCAATTACACTACTGTCCCTAGTAGAATGCTATCCTGATACTATCTTTCATGAACTCTACTACCTATAATTACTAGAGTGTTACACCCAAAACATCACTGGTGATTCTGTATGATTTCTTCCAGAATAATTTGTATCCTCATTGAATTGAAAACATAGAGGATTTAAAATTGTATCACAAAATCTACTTGTGATGGAACCATAACATTATTTATTTTAAAACACTTAGTATTGACTTCCCACATGCCAAAAAATGAGTTTAAACGAATATGATGCATACATTAAAAGTCTCTTGAAAGGACCTCAATGGGTTGAAAATGTTTGAGGGGACCCACACAGTGTGTTTCCCCACATGAAAACCTGACCATGTCCATGGGTGACACAAGTATCCAACCCATGTAGTAGAACAGATCGAGTGGGTGGAGTACACCCTTTTTCCTAGCTAGTTAGGGTTTGGTCCATGTCCAATGGAAGTGTCCATTTACTCGAACCCTGTTTCCATGTAATATGGTATACTACTTGTTGGATCACATGGGATATATCCCATATGGTCATACAATATCATTTAAATTTTACACTGATCCCCACACTTGTGGTCAACCACAAAGTTTTTCCAATCGGGGTAGGGATATATGGTGTGTGATTGAGGAATACATGCCATGTCATCCTTAACCATTCCAAAACCCTTGCATCACCACTGAGGGAGAAAACACATCATGTATTCTTCATGATACATCGAGTATAGTCATGATTTTTATTGAATGTCTACATATTACTTTATCTTCATATGTACTTTGAATCTGGTCCAACATCCTTAAAATATGCCACATGTTCTCTTGAAAACTCTCAACGTAGCCACGAATCATGATTATGAATTTCTTCTCACCAGCATCCGATCAATTTCATGTTTGGGAGTTTCATTGGATGTTCTAGACACCACATTCCATTAGTCAATTAATTTCATGATGTCCATCCAATAGGTAATGAATCATGATTATAGTAGGATCCCAAATATATTTGTAATTCACCAATATATCGATGTTTCATTGATCATCCACGTATCCGGGTCACAATTCATGTTAAGGTCGTCGATAAATTTTTGAACCAATAAAGATGGAGATTCCTAATATGAGTAATAGATATATAAATAAAAGCGGAAAAACCCAAAACAAAGTTTTATTTATCACCATCCAATCTATCTTAGCCGACAAACCAGAATGGGGTATCAGGGTTTGAAAATTGACTTTAAAATATTGAATCTTGTAAAAATATTTTTTCTCGGGCTCATTCGTATTTATCAATTGGGAATAAATACAAGAAAATTGATAGATTTTCTCAATTATTTTAATTAAAGGGATTATAGAAAAAACAATAGAGAAGCCCTACCTATATTTGGATTGATTGTTGGTGTATAACATGGTCACCAAAAAAATTTGGAGGAGTCAATGTGTCTTTCACGCTTCAATTTCCATTGATACAGGGATTAATCGTTAGACAATGATATTCTCGAAAGGGTGGAAGGGAAGACAACTTAGATGGTGAATGAGAATATTCATCCAACCCTAGTAGAAATTCATTAGCATTGTATTTATAATATCATTTTTGGTCTTTTTTTAATTAATTATATATTTAAATAAATTAATTCATTCAATTAAATACACCACCAATGAGAGAAGGACATGGATGCCCTACACCAACCCATTTTACATCACTCCTAGGGTAAAAAACATGTTTTGGACACCACTGTGGTTGTAGATATTAGATCTGATATACTAATTAATAATAATTATTTTTTCATTAATTATCCAAACATGCGTAGTAAAAAACATATTTAATATTTTTTATAAAATATATTCTAGGAAATATAGGTATAGGAATCACATGTTGTCTCAATTAGTAATGCTAGAATTTTATATAATAATATTTGAATGTCTTACAATTAAAAACATCAGTCTCTATGCCCTAAATATCAATTAAAAACTCTTCATATTTTATAAGGGAAATAAAACAAAAAAAATGGTGAGCTCAGATGCTCTATAAGTGTAGGTGTACAATAGAAGATCCCATGAATAAATAATTATAATAAATATTAAATGTTTCAAAAATAAAACATATTCCATTTAAATAATAGCAAGATAATAATATTTTATGTATAACAGATGATCAAACAAATCCATATATAAAACCACTTGATCTTGAAACATATCCATGAGTATTCTAGGAATGTGAATAACATAATGTAAATTTATAAATGATAACAAAAATAAATAGTGAATAATTATGGATATATGATACTTACATTCCTGACATTACACAACATAGTTAAATATTTGTGTTAATATTCTTTTAATTTGGTTGTCTGGTTTGTCTAATTGAATATGCCAATAAATTGAGAAAATATTTATTACCGGGACCCACCCATTACATACTAAGTCTAATTCATTCCCATATAAAATTGCTGAAACATAATAAAAATATTCAATCATATGGAAAAACTAAAATATGAAATGTTAAAAATTATCAAAATGAAATAAACATAGTCTTAAACCATCCACTGTAAAATGATGAAATTTAATAAAATGGTATATACTCAGTCAAACTAATGAAACATTATCCAGGGATATAATAATAATGAATCAAAACAACAAATAAATATATAATCATATGAGAAATAAGGGTCTTATGTCATTGATTAATAGAAATACCGTAAAATATCATTAAAATCATTTTTTAAGAGAAAAAAATATGTAACAATGAAAATTTTATTTTTCAAATAATATTAAATATATATTTTGAAATTATATTCCTTTTAAAATTTTGTTTCTAGTCATGTTAAATATATTTTAGAACGTTGATTTTTCATGAATTTAATAAATTCATTTCATGTCGTACAAGTTAAAACAACAATTCGTTTCATATATTCAAAAAAATTGATATTGAAGTAGTTCGGAAATGACATGAAGATTACTTTGAAAACATATAAAAATTAAAAAATGGATTAAAATGAATTTAATAAATAATTTTCAAATGTTAAAACTATTTTTGAATGATTATTTAAACCTAGTTATGGAAGAAATCATATTTTCGAATGAAGGGAGAAATGAATTCAAATTTTCCAAAAATAATATTTTATCAATTATTTTATGTACCAAATAGTAGATAAACGGTAAAGTTATGTGAAAAGTTAATTAATAAACATTGGATAATAAAATATATTTATTATAGATATAAATATAAAATAATTCCACTAATGGATACTTAAACAAAAACAATCCCGAATAATTATGTGATTGTAAAATAAACACTTATCACTTTGGTAAAATTTAAATCATATGCCCCAAGATAGAAATAAAACATTGTGAATCATTTTATAACATGAATTAAATTATATCAATTATATAAAAAAATCAAATATGTCTACATATATACCTCCCAAATGATTTAATCTTGATAATGGTGTATGTGTCACTGAGTTACAAGTGAGTTGAGAAAACCCTTACACAAGGTTAAATTTCATTCATACGTTTTCAAAAATTCTGTATAATAAATATATATTTATAATAAATTTGTTTTGATATCCATACATATATATTTTTATCAATATATTATTTACACGTATTATTTTAGTAATAATTTATTACTGTTTCACTGTTAAATCCTTATATATGGTGATAATTTGCGTTGTTTTCCATGTATATTTTGGTTTGATAATATTAAACCTTTTACACTGATCATAGTTCCATCATCTCAAAAATTTTAAACATGATGTAAATAGAATATATAATTATTATATATTTATATACATTAATTTATAAAATTTATATTTTGAAATTTTTTTACACTTTTATTGGAGATGGTAAACTGTAGGTACGCATGAATGTAATTTCCATTTTAATTTGTAGATGGAATGAAAGGAAAATAATTTATCATTATCATTAATATAATTTTTTTATTTTAAATAAAATAATAATTAATACATTACATCATTGTGACCTTCTATGTAATAATAAAATGAAAAATATTTCACATCAGAACATGGACACGGTAGTCCGCACGTATGCAAGAGTGAGATTTTTTTTTCACAAGATTGGAATAGACTCAGTTATATGGGATATTATATTTACATAAGTTTTTTTTGGTCATAAATTTCACATATATTAATTAATTTTTACATTACTACCTTCCATGTAAATTCTTAGTGAGAAATGAATCACATTTCTTTGTGAGCAGTAAGTCCACCAAACCAAAAAATGACATTATTGTATTCCTAATAGAATATAATGTATGAGGGAATATTAAATATAATAATTAATTAAGTATATTAATTTAAAAAATATAATAATCAAAATTTAAATCCAAATTTATATCCATCGTTGGGAGGTGGAGATTGAAAAATAAAATTTTAGTTCGCATTCCAGAATTCTGTTATACACCTAATCTGTGATTTCATTTACCATTTTATAGAAGTGGAGATTGTTACAGGATATTAAAAATACATAAAAAATATAAATATACATGATTTATTTTTTTATTTTATCATTTTATAAGATTTCTTGAAGGGGTGGATGGAGAAATAAAAAATATACACATATTATAATTTGACATATTATTTGAAGATCCTCTTATGATTATACTTGAATCCATTATTGGAGGTATTAATAATTAAAATAAACAATATAGACTGTGGGGAGGAATTTATAGAAGTTATTTTTCTATTTATTTTATGAACCAAAGGTTTCTGGTTGTGTGAAGTGGGAAAGAGATATTGTGGACTATTATAAGTGTTGTTGAGGACACACATAGATGTTTTGAAAAGATAAAGTGATACCCATGCCTTATTTATTCCAAAATATGACCAAATGTGTAGTTATATAAAATAAGAGCCCATAATTTTTAAATGGGGCCATAAAATTTATTTTGGAATATTTTTATGTCATTTTTAACACTTCCCTTTCGAGATTAACCCCTCAGAACACCCACTTATACATTAACTGTGGTAAAAAACATTTTAGTGTTATCACAATTTATTATAGTAAAAACTCATTTTACCATTTTAGATAATACAATCAATTATTATTAAAAATATGAAATCATTTTTTCAAAATTTTTTATATCAAATTTCAATATAAAATATCATCAAATGGGCAATACTAGTTAAATAAATTTATATTTTAACTAATTTTACATTAAAACCAATATAAAATTAAATTTATCCTTGTAAATAAATTAATAGAAAATAACGGTTTATATATAAAAGGTATTTTCTCTATTGATGAAAAAATTAGTATTTTCAGAAAAAATTGTTATTCCAATGATAATTTTGAAACATAGAATAATAAAATGGATTTTTTAAATTATGTTTTTCAATAGTTGCAAATTCATATATTAAATTAGATTAAAAATGTGGGATTATACCATCTTTTAGAGAAAATATATTTTCAAAAAACTGTTATTTTGTATTTCAAATTTTATTTTTTATAATTAATAAATAAACATTTAATTTATTTAATACATATTTAAACAATATAATTTTCATAATTAATTAATTACAATTAATTTCAACAAACAAAGATTGTATGTTATAATGGTAATTTTTAAATAATAATATTGTTTCATTTTGTCTCAATGTTGTGTGTACCATAAACTATCGAAGGGATTGAATTTTATAAAAAAAATATATCATAAATTCATGGGGTGTTAAATTCTATTTAGATAATATCATTTTATTTCAAAAATTCTATTAGACATTATATTTATTTTCTTAAAATTTATTTGTGTTATATTCTACGACAAGAAATAAATTGTGTCCCCATAATTAAATCTGGATCACACTAATCATGGTTTTGATATTTTGAAATACCATTTTTGGAAACCCACATAATAAAATTATAAGAATAATTCATCCCGATTAGAGAGAAATGTAAGTACAATAGTTATCTAGAATATTACATAACAAGGGTTCCATTTAGTAGAACAATGGTCGATGTGATGATATAGACATATAAGAAAATAATAAATAAATATCAATAGTGATATAGATCATTAATTTTAATAATTTAGGTGATCAAGATAATCTCTAAAACAAAAAACTAATAAATATATAGAGGGAAAATATTCTATTAGATCATAATAAGACATTATTTAAGGATATTTTTTTTCAAGATCCTTTTTATAGAGTCGATGAATTATTTTACTAAATACAAATATTAGTGAATTTTCATATTATTGTTCTATTTCAAAATAAAATTTTTATCCTTATTTGGTTCTTAAATCAATAACCTCATTATCTATTACTCAATGAAGCAAAAATTAAAAAAATTGTATTTATTCATTAAGAACTAAAATTAACATTCAATAGATTGTAAGCTCCACAAAAGACTAATAAACTCTTCCTCTTGTATTTACTAAAACCAACATGTTTATCAAAAGTTAACGAATATAATGTATTAATATCTTATTCATTAATAGTAACTACAAAAATTCTACACAATCCTTTTAATAAATGGTTTACCTTTAATAATTATCCCAAATATGTCTTCACAAATTCAATGATAATAAATTTAGAAGTATGGTGCATAAATCATCAATATATTCCTATAAAATATAATTTAGATCTTATTTTAACATTAAAATAATGAGAATATCATTATCACTATAAAATCATATATAAAACCTACATTCCTTAAAAAATAAAAATAAAAATGTTGTTGAGTATATTCCCTAAATAAAAAATACAGTGAGCACCCGAATTGATACGATAAACCATAAAATCACCATACCATTAAAATTTACAACATACTGCCCCATAATAACATTTTTATCACTATTATCTCAAAATAGTGCAGATATTAAATGTAATCTTAACTAGATAATTTTTTCTCAAAAATGATCATATTTACAATGAGTTATTTTTCTTATTACTATTCAATATATTATTGAAAAACATTATGGAATCAACATCTTTAGTACATTCCTTATACATTTTTTGATTTTGTAACAAAAATTACATTCCTAAAAATTATTATTCAACATAATTTTTGAATCCAAGTTCACAAGAAGTTCTGTAATTCCACTTTGGATATTTTAATAGAAAAATATTTACCTTTACCCCTTATCGACTTCTAAGGTATTTTCCATTGATTCTTTGAAAATTCATTTGAATAATTCAGGATATCATTAATGTTAAAGAATTAATCATTTTAAATATCATTCTTTCCTATTAAATCATGAGAATTGTGTCCTTTCTATCCACACTTTTCGGGAAACCCATTCCATTATAACATTTTAAAATGTATTTATTTCCATAATCATCACATGGTTGAAAATTATTCTTTCTATTCATCAATTTATCTATTTCATTCTCCACCATAGAAATATTCTCTTATATGACTTTAATCAATAAAATATGGATAATTCCTTCACTATATTGATACCACAATATATTTTTTTTATATGATGATAAATCATGGGAGACTAGTTCCCATTGAATAAATGACAAAATTCCATCCATGAAAATTTGAATCATGATATTTGGATTATAGAAATTTTCTGTAGAATTAATTTCCAACCATAAAATATTTCATTCATTCCAAAAAAAATTATTCACCATTTTACGTGTATTCATAAATTGTCTCCCTATGTGCCCACATTACTTGAGTGAAAAATAACATTCCATAAAAACTATATTAAAATAAATTCATTCAATGATTAATATTTGTTATTTAGGGTTTTGAATCAATGAACACCACTGATATTCATATCTAAGTGATAATAATCATAAATGAAAACATTCTCTCTTTTATGTTATCACCAAATAGAAAAATACATTCTTTATAGAAATTTTCAGTATATTGGAAAAAAATGGATTTTTAGTCTTATTATATTAGAAATGTTGCTGACACGTAAAGTGGTCTAACATTGTTACAATACATATAGTATTTAATTATTCCCAAAACGGTAATGTTTATTTCTCATAATCTACGTCAGATACCCTAATACAGTTATAAAAAGATCAATTCTAACTATATCTCTAATCCTAGCTTCATCGTTTTTACTAATACAGAAATCATTACATTCGGTATTTGAATTGATATGGCTTCCATTACTTTAACATGTAGCTATTTATAAGTAATGGTATACACTAGATTAGATAATTATATTACTAAACATACTGTATAATAAAAAAATATTGAAATACATACCATAAATTAGAAAATTTATTCAAGGATAATCTCATTATCATAAAGATGATTTCTTTGGGAAAATTTTAAAATCTTATATATATTTTCAAAAAATAGATTATGGTTTTCAAATAATATGTGAATTACCCCAAGAGTATTCCCTGGTACATTCATTCTAGGTCTATATTAAATCATATTTGTGTACACTTGGTAATGTTAAAATTAATAAAAACATTCCTTTTATGGACTTACTTACCCAATGTACATCTACACCATAACAATGTCCACAAATAGTGTATATATTGAAATTTATTTATAGGTAATGAACCTAATACCTAACATACCGAAACATTTTGATGTAATTATATAATTATAGTCAATGAAAATAATAGGGTTATGTTACCAAATCTAGGTTTTCACGTATTCTACAAAAATACCTTTGATTCAAACCATAATGAAACAATCCATAATAAAAAAATTTGGTGGTTACATATTTATAGTGGATTCTAATATAAGGATTTCAACTCGAATTACTAAATAGATTTGTAGTGTTGGCAAACTTGATATGTCTATCAAACTTACATTACAATTGGAAATTTAAAATACAAAAAGCTTTTTTAGAACACCATATTTTACACATAACATATCTTTGAATATAAACTATAAAAATGTTCCTAGTATCATAGGGAAATAAAACATGGGAATGGGGTGAGATAATATACTCATTATGGGTACGAATAAATTAGAATATCTATTTTACAAATAAGAATAATTAAAATCATGTAGTAAATAACAAGGAAACATTCCATTTAAACAATAATTTGATCATAATATTATTGGAATAATAGATGATAAAATCAAGGCATGTATATAATTATATGACCTTGAATCATATCTATGGATATTTTAAGTAATATAATAATGAAATCTACCTCAATAATGTATCTCATAATTAATTAATTCAGGATTTGAAATATTAGATTCAGATGTCAAATCCCTTTCATAATATAACTTAAATCATTGGGTAAAACACTATATAATTTATTTAGTTTTTTATCTCAATATTCATGTTGATGCATCAATTAGATATTGATAAATTGAACCCACACATCACTTAATAAGTAAAATTCATTTTTTCATATGAAATAATTGAAGCATAATCATTATAAAAATTCAAATTAAAAAACTAACATAAAAAATGTTAATACATACACTAAAAAAATAATCACTATTATAATGCATCTAGAGTAATATGATAAATGTTAAAAAAAATTACATCCTTAGTCAAATAGATCAAAAACCATCATTGATTAAAAAATATATACTAAATATAACATATTTATAGTTCATCGTAAATATAAAATGGACTAATTTCATTGAATAATTGAAGTACCAAAAATATTTCATATAAAATATTTTTGAGTAAAATCACCTTCTTCACTTTAAAAATATTTTTATAATAAAAAGTTTTAAAAAATAATTCAAAAAATAATTTTCTTAGAAATAACCATTTTCATCATGTTAAATAAGTGTTAAAACATTGAGTTTTCAAAATGGGGGAAAATTTCATTCTTCTTCTATAGGCTACAAAAATGATTTCTATCGCATTTTCAATAAAAGGTAAATGGAAATTATTAGAAAAAAATATGATGATTAATTTCAATTTTTTCATAAAAATTTAAAAAAGGGTAAAAATAAAATTATAAAATAATTTTTAAAATTTTGATTTTTTTTGAATTTTTTTTGGATAACATAGTAATTGATGGAAGAGTATTTTTGAATAAAGCAATAAATGAGTTTGAATTCCTGAAAAAAAATTTCCAATAATTTTAGATATCAATGATTGTAAAAATTGATATATTACATTAAAAGTTTTTGAATGAAGAAATAATAATAATATGAATTTCATTTATGATCAATATATCAAATAATACCCACAATGACGACTTGATCAGAAACTATCTCTTGTGACGATGAGATTCTGAAATAATCTCTTACAACTTTGGTAACATTAATTTCACAATCTACATAAAAGGAACATCATGAAATGAAACATAAAATAAAATTAATAGAAACATATACAAGACATAAAATATCAATTTTGGTATTATATACTCACATAATTGAATAAGTGGTGAATATGACAAATGTCCCATAGAAGAAAAAATTAGATGAGAAAACACTTATATCGGGTAAAATTTCAATCGTACATGTTGGGAAATCACTAATAACAAATATTTATTTATATAAAATATATTAACTATCCTAATCATATATTTTATACAAAATATATTTTTATTATACTATTTTATCACCATTTTAGTAACAATTCTTTGTCAAAATCATTATTTCCAAATATAATTACATCATTATCATATATGTTTTGGTTTAATAATTTCATTCATTTTTCATTTATCGTGGTTTCATATTCTATAGAATTTTAAACATAATGTTAATTCCAAAAATATAAATTATATATGTAACTATTTTAATCTATAAATTTTGTAGAAAAACTAGATTACACCGTTCTTGGAGACATTATGCCATATGCACACTTGAGTAGTATTTATATTTTTTAAAATGATGGAATAAAAGTAATATAAATATTAATTTTAATTCATAGAATAAATATTATATATATATATCATTAATATTAATCATATAAATACTTTTAATAATCCATGTAAAAATAAAATTAGAAACATTTCACAACACTATGTAAAAGTGAAAGTCCACATATAAGCTTGAGGAACGAAATTGTTTTCCAAAATATTGGATGGAAATAAGTTAGGTGTGATATTATTTTTCTATAAATATTTTTAGGTGATATATATCACACTTATAAATTAATAATAATTCTATTACCTTCCTTGTAAAACATATTTTAAAAAAAACTACATCCCTTCATCAGGCATTAGTCCACTATACACATGATTGACTTTAACATATTCCCTTCTAAATTCTATGTTTGATGGTATATATGATATAATAATTAAATAAGTGTTATAATGATATACATATAAAATTATTATGTAATATTAATAATTATATCCCACCTAAAATGGTGGTTATGGAAAAAAAATTACCTTACATCCTAAGGCGGAAGTACATTTTACACATGATCTATGGTTTCATATCATTTTTGAAGGAAGTGGAGAAACGTAAAAGATATTCCATTAACATTATAAAAACATAATATATAAGGGATTTTTTTTATTTTCATTCCATATTTTAATATTATACTATGGTGTACAAAGATTAAATAAAACATCTACACATGTTTAAGAATGTAACATCTTCCCCGAAGGGCCTCATTATGTCTATACCAAAATCCTTCTTATGAAGTCAACCTAATCAATATATGAAATATATGATTTTGAAAGGTAATTTAGGTATTTAATTGGGTATTTATTTTCTAAAAAAATCTTTTGTAATAGTGAATAGTGGAGGAGAGTGGGAGGCCTTTAAAAATGTGGGAGAGGATACACATGGAATTTTTAAATGATACAGTGATAACTATGTTTTTGTGATGTAATACTCCTAAAAGAAAGGTATTTAAAAAAATAAAGGAATATAAGTTATAAATATATCCATAAAATTTAATTGGGAAATTTTTTCTATCATTTATCCTTATGGTCTTATTTTAACCCCTAGAAATCCCATTTTAATGTGAACCATATTAATGAATTTTTTATGGCATTGAATATTAATTATGGGAAAAAATTAAGTTTAATTTATTAAATAATAAATATTATGATGATTAAATTGATGTAATTAATTAATCTAAATTCAATCCACATATGTGGAAGAATAAAATTTTAAATCAAATAGAAATAATCCTAAAGAAATTTATGATGGAAAAAATTCTGTTATTTAAAAATATTTTAAATCAAAATTCTATAAAAATATATTAAAATGTATAAAAATAGATAAATTTTAATATAATTCAAATAATTTTATTTTAAAACTAATGTGAAATATAATTTACCATTATAATTTTTTTTACAAAAATACTGTTTTTAAAAAAATATCAATTTTTCACTATTTATGATAAAATATTGTTTTCAAATAAATCCATAAAATTCACCTAAACAAAATTATGAGATGATTATTTAAAAATATTAATTAATTATGTAAAGTAACTTTTATAAAAGTGGTTAATTTTAAATTAAATTATGTGCATAAAGATATACTAAATTGTATTTTTGGAAAAATATAGTTTTAGTGAAAATTTATTTTCCATTAAAATATTTCTTATTTTATTTCTACTCTATATATAGCCATTTAATTTATATTTTACACATTTAAACCACTAAATTTTCATAAATTAGTTATTATTATTCATTCCTTCTAACATAATAATAATGTAATAGGTGTTATGTTTAAATAATAATATTTTCATAGAGTGTCACATTTCATTTAATCCAAACATTTCATGAATAATAAGCTATCCAAAATATTGAATTTATTTAAAAATAAATATATTTTAATGTCTTAAATTGCTACAATCTCAAAAAATATTTTTTTTGTGTGTGTTCTAATTTATCAAATGTGTTGTTCCTTTATAAAAATCTCACAATGGTACATTTAAGAAATCATAAATAAATTGTTACCTCATAACATAATATTGAAATATTTAATCAAGGTTTTTATATTTGGAAATTACTTTTTTAAAAACACACATCCTAAGAAATGGTTGATAAAATATCCTCTTGATAATAGATTAATTTATGTACAATGGTCGTTTATAACAATAAATAAATTGGTTTCCAAGAAAGAAATCATTAGTGGGATGTGATGATATAGACATGGTAGAAAATAATAAATAATTATAGATAGTGATAGATATAACTGATCAAATTAAAGAGGGATATCATGAGAGTCTTAAAAATATAAAACCCTAGATCATTCTTTTTTGGAAAAAATACCTTTGGTTCATCAAAAATGAAGTTAAGAATTGAATGATTATTTCATGATCCTTTTTACAGAGTTGATGTATTCATTTACTATTTAAAAATATATTGTAATAAACATAATTGATATATCTCTATTTCATAAGATAAATTTCATTCTATGGTTGTTGTTATATCAATTTTCACATTATCACTTACTCCAATAAAAGAATATTCACAGAAGATTTTTTTTATTCCAAATTCACTAAAATTAGCTGTTAATATATTTTATGATCATTTAAGGAGTAAAGCATTAATACACATAAATTTACTATAAAATTGTGGATAGTAAATGCTATCCACTATAATAAATAAATCATAATACGTCAATAATATCTCCAATAATTCTACAGAATCTGTTTTATAAATGGATAAATTAAAAACTCATTCAAAATATGTCACACCAAATTCAAAATCTACAAATTTGAAATTGAGGTCAATAAATAATTATTATATTCCCCATACTATATAAATTTTCTCTTAAAGTCAGAGTAAAAATATTTTAATACCATGTTCACTATAAAACCATAATGAATAAAATAATGCTTCCAATATCAGTTTTATGAGTATATTCCATAAATCCATATATGTTGTAAACTCCATAAAATATAACTTGTACCATCAAATCAATAACTAATCTATTTGACATGAATACTATAAAATGAACATATTTTTATAATCATTATCTAAAAATCATGGACAATTTTATGGTCCCATTAATTCCATCATATAATTTCTAAATATATTACCTTTCCACTGAATAACCTTTCCTAGTTCCATTTAACAAAATCATTCAAATCATTATGGAAAATCTTCGACAGTACAATCCTTAAACATTTTATGATTGTTATAAAAAAATAAAATTAATTAAATATATTCCATAGTATAATTAATAAATACATGTACATAATTACCTTATTCATTCCACACTGTAAGTATTAATATCAATATCTTGACCATGGTCTCTTAAATTTTTATCAGGTATATTCCATTTATTAATGGGAAATTATAAATTTAATGCACCATCCCATTAAATATGAAGCATAAATCTTTAGAAATTTTTTTATTTTCATTGAAATCAAGGTCATGGTGTTATCTCTCTGAATATTTTTTTATTAAACTCCCATATCCTTGATCATGATCAAGGGGGATTCCTTGCACAATTATCAAATGGAAAAATCATTATTTCAATTCTTCCATTTCAATATTTTTTTCTCCTCTATCTTGTTCTTATCTTTATTCCCTTAAAATCCATAAAACATCGATATTAACTTGTCTTTGTGATATGAGCTGATACTGTATATGCCTGCAATGTGAATTTTGGGAGACCTTTCCCCTTAAGTGAATTGGACTAAACAAATAAAATAATTAATTAATATATCTATTTGAATTAAATATGTAGTCTATAGAATGAATTTATAACCATTTAAAGCTTGAATACTACTTTTACATATATAATAATCTATTTATCTGAGACCTATAAATTTTATCTAAATTCCCACTCATTACTCAAAATGAATATACGTTATAATATGAGTTTCATAAATATTTCCATTCCATGTTTTCAATATATTCTTTATCCATAGTGTTCTGAGTCACTGAACACCATTTATACACATTTCTTGAGTGATGAATATCTTCTAAAAAATATTAACTCCTTTCATTTCTTCCCAAAGTATGAGATATCTTACCTAAGGAGAAAATCCATTTATGAGATACAGGTTGACTTATAGTCCCATTAAATGATTTATATTTCAAATACATAATTTGGTCTAATGTTATTATAATACAAGATGGATTAGCTAGCTACTCTATATGATAATGTTTATTTTCATAAATAGATCCTTCTTTCACCATATGTTTATAATTTTATGAGTTCGAGTTGTTGTGTCATCTTCATCGTCATTTTCTTTGCGGGATAGATATTCATACCTAGATTTCATGAATTGTTTCATTTTTCAGTACATAGACTTGATTACTATTCGAAAAAATGGAACACACTATATTTTATAGTCACATTATCAATAATATTGTATAATCCAAAAACTAGTGAAATATATAACATAAATTTCCAAATTTATGCATGGAAAATCTCATAAACATGAACATGGTTTATTAGAGAATGTTAAAAATTAATTAAAATATTTTCAAATCCCTAATAACGTGTTCTAATGAAAGTGTGAGTTAACATAAGAATATCCCTTAGGAGTATCAATCAAGGTGCATAGTGAGGCACCTTTTCCTTTACCTGGTGATGGTCGAGTCAATACTAATGTGAATTTTTTAAGTTATTACCCAAGGAACATATGAGACAGAATCATTTCCACCTATAGTATTCATATAATGATGTATTTCAAGGAAAACCACATAAAATAAACCTTCTGAAAACTTTTGGTTGTATTATAAACATATACTCAATATATATCACATGGTTATTTTCATTAATCGTTGTTTCACTAAATCAATTTTTCAAGGGTTCATTTATGAATCATCTAATACAAACTATAAATACCCTAACCCTAGTATCCCAGAATCGGTGGTTACAATATTACACTAGAATAAGATACATTGATTCTCACACTAAAGGAATAAATATTTTTTAGTTTGGAAATACAAGATACATACATGAAATTCAAATTACAATTGAATTTAAAAAATCACTTAATCTAATATAAAATGAATATTCAAGGACCAAATTTATCAATATACATTTTAAAATTATTTTAATGCATATCCATGGATATTATAACATATATAATAGTAATACTGACATCAATAACATTTCCCACGTTGATTGAATTCATAATGATGATCATCTAAAAAATACTATAATTTCCTCTCAAAAGGATGTTTAATACAATTTGTAAAACCACATTTAATTAGTATAAATAATTTTTCTAATTATACATGTTGATGCATCTAGGGTTATGTATAACCTTCCCCCCATCATATATTATGTATAGTTAATTCCTCAAATGAAATGTGTGAAACTTAATCAACATAAACAATCTTATTGAAAAACTAATATAGGAAATTTTAATTCTTAACCTAATGAAATAAACAAAATCAAAAAATACACAAAGTAATATGGTGAATTGTCTCAATTTTTTACATCCTCAGTCACACTATTGATAATCCTTCCAAGGAAATGATAAGGATTATATCAATATTTCATATCCTTATTATATCATATGTACAATAAAGGGTTGTGTTATAAATTAATTCAAACACCATAAATATTTCACTGAAATCCTTTTGGAAAAATATAAACTTCCAATTTTTAATATATTTTATAAGAAATTTTCAAAAAATATTTTGAAAAAAAATTATTTATCATAAAACATTAAATATTTTTAAATCTGTATTAAAAAATATAGTGGTCCTAATGGTAGAAAATTATATTCCTGTCACCCATGATAAAAAATATATTTCTTTCACATATTCAGTAAATTAAAAAGATGAATTGTTTAAAAAAAATATTCCACTAAAAAAATAAAAATTAAAAAAAGGTCAAATGTATTTGATAAATAAATTTAAAAATTTTAAATCATTAATTTTTAAAATATGAGAAACCATGGACTTTGAAGAAAAAGTATTTTCAACCGAATAGGTTAATCAAGAAAAACTTTCATTAAACAAAATAAACTATTTTCTGTACTAATGAGTGAAATAATGATACGATTAATTCCAAATTTCATGAAAAACTATAGAAAAATAATATATATTTATTTTAAGAAATAAATATAAATTAATTCATCTAAGGGGGACTTAAATATAAAAAATATTGAATAGTGATATGAGACTCATCTATACCCTTACCACATTGGTAACATTTCAATAATAATCCACAATAAAGAAAAAACCTCAAATTAAATATTAAATACCATGAATTTAAATTGATTAATTTTATAAAATGTCAAAAGGGGAACTATATACAAAAAAAATGGAATAAGTAGTGAATATGGTGTTTATCCCATGGAAGTAAATGTGAGAAGCGAAAACCCCTACGATAGATCAGATTTTCTTTTTACATGATAGAAAATACTATATTATAAATATATGATTATTATAAATATATTTTATAAATATAATCTTATATTTCATATAATATATATTTTTTATATTAATTTATCACCATTTTATTAGCATTTATTGGATAAAATCACAGTTTTGGGTGATAATTGCATTATTTTACATGTCTATTTTGCTTTTTTAATTTCATTCCTTTTAAAATTAACACTATTCATTAATATTAAGTATGTAAAAAATTATTTAAAAATCATATATACTAATTATATATGTAATTATAGTTATCCATTGATGTTTTAAATAGAAAATGGAGTACACCAATCATGGAGACGGTAAGTCATACATACACATGAATGATGTCTCCATTTTCATGATTGATTGGATGAAGGAAAAATAAATATTATTTCACATTTAAAAATTATTTTTATATATTTTTATTTACATATCATTTTTATTAATCATATCCATAATTTTTTCATTAATTTAAAAATAATTTTAAAAATAGATAGCATCGCTACATGGAGGTGGTAGTCCGCACGTATATATGAACGATGTTATTATTTTCAAAATTATTAGAAGATAAGAAGATATATTATATATTATATATCCAATATTATTTTTAGTTAATAAATATCATATATACTCATTAATTTATCCATATTATCATACATGTCATGTGTCAGTGAAAATTGAATCACATCGCTTCACTAATCATTTGTCTATTATAATCATGAAAGACATCATTGTGTCCCCCATGGAATAGAATGTAAGAATAAATATGTGATATGATACATATAAAATTATAAAAATATCATAAATATAATAAAAATAAGTTAAATTTATCAATATATCCACATTTAAATGAGGATATGGAAAACATATTATATCAGTTCAAGAGGTGATATTCTATTGTATACATGATCAATAATTTTCATTTCCCATTTTATAGATTTGAATATGGATACAAGTTATTACATTATCTTAATGACATATATTTATATATTTTATATATTTTTTAATAAAATATCATAATTTTATATTTTCTTATAAAGGTCTATGAATAAATTAATCAAATAAGCATGTTATTAAATTTTAAACATTCTTCAGAGAGCCTCATAGGTTTTTTACCTAAATCATTTGGAGATGAGAATAATAATAAAAAAATCACATAATATTATGGGAGATTATTAATGAAGTTATTTTTTTAGGTCATTCATGATCTTAATTATTTTGTATGTGTGAGGTGGGGAGGAGAGGGGTGGCCATTTATAAGTGGGGTAGATACACACATGAATTTTTAAAAATGATATTGTGATTCCCATGTTTTCCTTCTAATGAAGTATCCAACACACATAATTTTTTAACTTATTGTCGTTAAGGTATAAGTATATTAATAAAATTTGTTATGGAAAAGTTTTATATCATTTTTAACCCTTCTATTATACGTTTAACCCAGAATAAACAAATTTGGTCCTTCACCATGGTAAATAATTTTCTACTGTTTCCACTATAGATAACGGTGAAAAATTACTTAGATCTTTTGGGTTAATAAAAACTCTTCTTATTAAAAATATGGAATACATGATTCCAAATTCAACAAACCTAATTAAAAGAGTTCAATTTAAAATGAAACCTATATACAAATTATAAATATAGTAATTTCAAAGGAAAAATTTAATAATTTTAAAAGTTTACATATCATTATTATATTTTATATTTATTAAAATGAACTAAAATTTTTAAATAATTTTATAATATATTTATTAAAAATTTTAAGAAAAACTAATATATAATTTAACCACAAAAACAATTCAATCAAAAATATAGTTTAAATAAAATATTATTTTTCATTATTAATAAAAAATAAATCCTTGCATAAAAATATAAAAATTTATCCGAAGGATAATTTTGATAAGTTGATGTAAAACATTAATTTTACTTTTTAATATAAATTTTATTAATTTGGTACAATGTAATTTTAAATATTGTTCGAAATTCTTGACTAAAATACTTTTATAAAAAATAATAATATTGTAGACACATTTATTCTTTTTCCAAATGGTTCTTATATTATATCAAATCAATAGATACACATTGAATTAATTTCATAAAATTGCAAAGTGTATAAACTTCTTGATTTATTTATTCATAATCATACTCAAGAGGTTAAATACTTTTTTATAATGATAATATTTAAATAATAATATTTTAATAGAGTATCAAATTTTTTTAATCCATCCATTTTTTGCATCATAAGCTATCAAAGAGATTGATTTTTTAATAGGAATATATCATAAGGTCTCGAGTTGTTACATTATATTATATGATTTATGATTTATATCATATATGATATCTAACATGATATTTATTCTTTAAAATCTCACGGATTAACATATACTCATACCTCTAATTGTATTCAAAATAGATAACATCTCTCTTGGGTATGTGTGGACTACCCCTCCATGAAGTTATAAATTTTCTAAATTGAATTTTCACACAATTTGTAATAAGGATTTATTTAAATAATATATATGAAATATATTACATAATAGTGATTCTATAAATATGAATTTTTATTTACATTTATTTTTTTCCATACATTGAAAGATAAAAACAATGTTTATATATATGCACAACCTATAGTCTTTAGGAAAAGTGTATTTCATATTTCTATCATAAAATTTATGGATTAATATATATATATATATTTATTTAAAATATATTATATAGATATTAATATTCAAATTATGTGGATTGTAGAACCATGATCAATTTTCAAGGAGAAAGGCTACAAAACAAAAACATAATTGAAAAATGATAAAGTTATCATGATGAATAATGATTTTAATAATAAATTCTCAATAAATTGGTTGAAATTTTTCATAATAAAATAATAAATGGAAATATGTATATTATTATATTTACTTAATACATGTATAAAATATCTATATTTATCATATAAGAGGATAAAATATGTATAATGAATGATGAGACTTGAGGTAATGGATTTACGTATCAATCACAATTCAATTGTGATTTTTATACTAGAATTCTGATTGAGGAAATTATATGATTCTTATTTGATAAAAACACATTAATATTCTTCTAAAATTTCTATTTATGCATATGAAATTTTTTACTTTTATTTTCCACACATTAAGAAATCAAAATACTAATTCATTGTTTTTAAGGTTGACCTGATCTATTTTACTGTTTGGTTGAAAATCGTTTTTAATCTATATCCATGTTTAAAAAAATCAATTTTTTTAATATTCTATAATGATTATAAAAACATAAATTTTTACCAATGTATTACTTTTTACAAAATAGTTCAAATGTAATATTATTTTCACTTTCATAATGTTGTACATTATGAATTTTTACAAAACTCTTATATGAATAGTTTATTTTAAATTATAAGACAATTAAAAAATGCATTTCCGTCATTATCACTATATTATTTTAGGATTACATTTAAAATTTGTACAATTAATTTCAATGAATTTTTTTTCATTAATGTTTTGGAAATATTTAGATTAAAATAAATGTTATCGTTTTGAAAAAGGTATTATCCTCACAAAATTTTATAGTGATTCAATTAAATAATTTTACAGCTATAATAACATCCTTTGATATTAACTATTATTTTATGGGGTTAAAATCCAATAATAAAATAAATATTAGTTATATAAATAGTTTATGAGCATTATTATGGGATTTTTCAATAACTTATATTTTTGTAAGGGTTATTATATGGTGAAATTATAAAATGTTTAAATATATTATCTTCTTTTCTTGAGTTATTAAATGATGATATGATGATTTTTTATAGTTATAGGGCACATGTTTTTATGTATTTAAATATTTTATGGGTGGTCCAATAATTATATACCCCTATAATTAATTGTTTATTGTTTTATATCTATTAAGATACTATAGAAAACATGTCGATGTGATTGAACAATTGGGTAAATCAGTTCAATATTCTTAATCCAATGTAGGAAACAGGTAATGATTCTTGATCCACTATTGTAATGACCCAATGTTTTTCAATGGAAATACCCTTCTTATATTTATGTCATAAAATAACATGAAAAAACAAAATAATGAACTACTAAGTGATAAGTTACCATTAAATATAAGTTGGTCACTTCTGTGTTAGGAATTTTGAAAATTCGACATACACGGTTCTATTGAAGATGAATTTTGGAGTCTAATGAAACAAATTTTTTTTGGTGAATAGTAACACACCCTTTGGAATAGTAAAATACACTTATGAATAGTTATATGACCCTTATTAATAGTAAATCATCCAACATAAGAGTAACATTACCTATGAAAGTGACAATTTGACCTTAGTAAACGTTTTAGTATATTGTAAGTCATAAATAATTAATTATAATTAATTATTTAATATAAAAGAATATTTATTTCCCAAAAATATATTCATAAATTATTTAATAAATGTCTTATAGTTTTTAGATAATTTTATATGATCCTAAGTTATTTTTGAAAGCACTATAAATCAGTTTTATCTTAAAAACAGTTTTTTATGTAAATTATGATTTTAAATAAATATTAAATTAATAATATTTAGAATTTTATTTTTGAAAAATTGACTTCATTTTTGGAATCTACACGTCGAAAAATTGTAGGGGAAATGTTTTGGGTCTTTTCTGAAATACATCAATTTTCGAGTGAATAGTAAAAAATATAGTTTTTCGCATTATCAGTGTATACTAAATTGCATCATTAATGATGTAATGATGAAATAAAAATTCTAGAACTTTATTTTTGGCCAAATTATATTAAATCTCATAAATGGTTCCTTAAAATACAATAAATAAAATTATCAAACTTAAAAGGTACTTTCCAAAGTCCAAAGTCAAAAGGTGATTTATTAAAGTGTCTTTTTCTCTTTCTTTCACATTCCATTTAATAAATTAATGAATTCTGATTATAAAGAAGAATTAAATCCTAAAAATAATTATATTATATTAATATATGATTTATGATGTCAAAAAAACTACTATTACATGTCGAAATCATGATATATTATATTATTTAATATTTTATACCAAAAACACCTCCCTCCTCATGTATAAATAATCCCTCCACCTCCTCTTGCCAAACCGAACCTCTCAAGCTTGAATCATTCTCTAAGATCTGTCCAATAATCTACCCCATCCCTCCCCCAAGTCCAAGAGATTCTGGTCTCATCAAAAGACCAAGCTTAGTCCATTAAGGAGGTTCTCAAGAGAAGGATTTAAGAGGTAATTTCCCTCCCTCTCCTCCTTTAATTTTCCTTTCAATTTCAAGTTCCATTCTTGATCTCTCCCCACCTATATTCATCCAAATTGTTTTTAACTCCATTATTATACATATAATGTAATTTTATTATTCTAATGGGTTATTATATCACCCCAAACCCTTTCACTCTTCCTTTTATTTTGTTAAACAAAGCGTTGTTCATGAGGTGTTAATTTATCACCTTCAAAAACGACATGCTCTCTTCTTCCATTTCTACCTTCAGATATGTTCATGAAACCATTTTTATTGTTGAAACCGAATATTTTATAAGTATTATTTTCTATTTTATGTTCTGGATATAACCTATGGCCATATTTCTAAGTGATATGTTAAAACAAGTTCATTGTGATCCAAAAACCGCCCAAATTGACCCAAATAACCATCATTTAATTATTATCTAATGATTCATCCACATGGATATAATATAATTCGTTATAAAATCGTTCAAGCTACAGTAATATCATTAATAACATTTAATATAATTTCTATATGTCTACTCATGTTCTACCCATTCTTCAATTTAATAATACAAGTGAACTACCTATGAAAAAAACCATAAAAACAAACATCCCCGAACAATGTTTTTAAACACTATAAGTCATCCAAAGGAACATAATATTATATAATGAAAACATAATGAACCCTATTAATGTATAAAATGTTCTGTAATTTCTAATTAAAGAATATAATGTCATGATACAAGACATTAAAGAGAAGGAGGCATTCGAGTACAAGGTAAGGGGAAATCTCGAACCCAATTTTCTTCCTTCGGGTTCTCACTATTTCACTCCATTTTTATATGGTTACTTCTCAAAGATTATTTTGTCATCATTTTATTTACATTTCTGGGATATAATTTTTATTCACTGGTTTTTATGTGTAACAAAGTGTTTTCCAAATGAACTCTTCTTTTAAGAACGCCCCTTTTTCTTCTCACTAAAAGTAGACGGTTCTTGTAACATGTGTGTTATTCCCTCTTTATTGTGGGAACCCAAAGATTATGAATGTGTTATTATGAGATGAAACCCATTCCTTTTTATGGGTTACTTATGTTTATTTATGTTATATGTTCATTGTGGCATGCATGATAAATGATAATGTTTTGATGTGACGGGTGCACCCCAAATTATATAGTGCTCCAATGCATTGGGTAATGTGATGAATCTCATGAGTAAATGTGAAATTATGTGTGAAAAAGATGCAAGCTTGGTTAAAAAGTATGAGTGGTAGTTAACCACTAAGACATGGTGTTTCATTTTTATGCATTTCCACATTTCAAGTCTTTTATTTATGCTCCTCTCATGTTCATGATATTTTGACTTTTTTATGATTATGCTCACCCCATGCTATATTGTTCTTATCTATCCTCTTACTGGGCTTCTAGCTCACCCCTTTTGATTTATATCCTCATGTGGCTACATGTACCAAGGAGAGGACAAGTTCCACTAAGAAACTAGTGAAGAAGAAATTAAATAATTGTTTATGGTTGATGTTGTATTTGTTATGTATGGTCCTAGTTTTCCCAAGACACTAAACCTTTGAATCATCTATGTGTAATACAATTATGTTGTTTATCTTTAAAATGATGTAATAGTAATGTATGAAAAGGATGGGTTGTTATTGTTGGTATCAGATGAAAGGTTTAGTTAATATGGGAATTAGAATTAGTGAACCCTAAAGGAAACCTATAGCATCAGACTAAGTGAAAATATTCTCACAAGAATATTTACCTAGTCATCCCATATTTTATGTTTTTGGTATAAATTGTTTAAATGCATAATTTATTCATGACATTTTTACTTATGTTTTGTCCTAACCTTTTCTATTTTAGAAAATGGTGGGAACCAAGAGAAATCAGGCCAACAACTCGTGCAAGGGACAATGCAATGATTGCCCGAATGACACCACCAATGATTTGGGAGGTGGGGTTCATAACATCATGGGGATTCTTACCCAATTATCTCAAGTTATTAACAATAACCATAATAAATGGGGACATCCTCCTTCACCAAAGAGGGAGCGACTAGCTATCAAATGTTTTATTCAGCAACGACCACTGATGTTTAGTGGATCTTCTGATCCAGTAGTTGCAGAACATTGGGTCAACTCTATGGAGAAGATCATTTATGTTCTTCACTGTTCTTAGATGGAGAAGGCGACCCTAGCCGTTTATTGTCTAGACGGAGAAGCTGAACAATGGTGGGCTTTGATTAAGAACACCAAGACAATAGAGGAAATTGAAGAGATGGAATGGGAAGACTTTAAGATAAGGTTTCATAATAAGTATTTTCAATGAACTCTTCTTACGAAGATGGAGAGATAATTCATAGAGCTCAATAAAAAAGAAGGAGAATCTGTCACAACCTATGAAGATAATTTCACAAGGCTTTCAAGGTAAGCTTTGGGTTTTGTTATCACCGATGATAGAAAAATTGATAGATTCTTTAGTGGATTAAAACCACATCTTCGAAAGGCTCTTGAAATTTGAGACTTTGGGAGTTATGAAGAAGTTTTTCGGTGTGCTCTCAAAGTGGATATGGTGTTTGGAGAATGGTCCCATGAATACGATAATAAGAAAAGAAAGATGGAGTTTCAATCTGGTGGATCTAATGACAAAGGTGGGAAGAAAAATCAACGACCCACATGCCAAAAATGTGGGAAGTTTCACAATACGAACTGCCTCAAAGGGAAGGGGAAATGCCTCAAGTGTGGGAAAGAAGGACACCATGCTCAAGAGTGTAAAAAAATACATGAAAAGGAAGGAGAATATAGCTGATTAAAGGAGAGAACCACTCATGGTTCAGTGCTACAACTGTAGGGATTTAGGTCCCCATGCAAACTAGTGCACTAATCCTCAAGCTCTCGAGGGTAATCAGCGTCAGCAACCACCAAAGCCAAAGGAATAAGGGAAGGATTATGCCATCACTACTGTGGAGGTGGATCATGATAATCAATTCGTACAAGGTACACTTACTATTCAATCAATAATGGAAAAAGTCTTATTTGATTATGGTTCTACGCATTCCTTTATATCTTGCAAGTTTTCTAGAACTATAGAATCGAATCCCCAAATCCTTGATGTAGAGATATCTGTAAAAACACCATGTGGTTAAATCATTGCAACCCAAGTGTTTGACTCTTTTCCTGTTAGCGTATGTGGGAATATTCTTACGAAAAATCTCGTAATACTTCCCTTGGTGGAATTCGACACTATAATGGGAATATATTGGCTCTCATTATATAGAGCACATATCAACTGCCAGGAAAAGGAAATAACTTTTCATATTCCAAACCATCCCTTGCTCTTCTACAAATGCAAGGAAGATCATGAATCTTCTCTGAAAAATACTTCAACGTTGTGGGTGTTGATCCTCTATGGAGAATCATACCTCACCCAAATGGATGAGTTGAAGGAAAGTTACAAACTTGAGGAAATTCCCATCGTGAGGGAATACAACGATGTATTTCCCAGAGAGTTACCCGGAATTCACCAGATCGTGAGGTAGAGTTATCAATTGAACTAATACCCGGAGCTACTCCTATCTCAAAATGCCCCTATAGTGTGGCACATATCGAATTAGAGGAGTTGAAGAAGTAGTTGTAAGAGCATCTGGACAAAGGGTTCATACGCCTTAGTGTATCACCTTGGGGTGAACCAGTGCTATTTGTGAAGAAGTTGGATGGAAAAATGAGGCTGTGTATCGATTATTGGGAACTCAACAGGATCACCATATAGAACAAGTATCATATCCCATGGATTTATGACTTGTTCGACCATTTGTGAGGAGCTCAATACTTCTCAAAGGTGGATCTTCGTTCTGGATATCATCAGGTAAAGGTAAAGAAGGAAGATATTCAGAAGACTGCATTCCGTACAAGGTATGGGAACTATCATATTTTGGTGATACCCTTTGGACTTACTAATTCCCTTTCAATCTTCATGGATTTGATGAATATAGTCTTTAGACATTACCTCAAAAAATTTGTGTTAGTGTTTATTGATGATATTATCATCTACTCCAAGAGTAAGGAGGAATATGAAGAACATCTAAGACTTGTGTTAGCGACATTGAGAAAGGAGAAGTTGTATGCCAAGTTCAGCAAGTGTGACTTTTGGATAAATCATGTCACATTCATTGGACATGTGATCACAAGTAAGATAATTTCTGTGGATACTTCAATGACAAAGGTGATTAAGGAATGGCCCAGGCCCTCTAGTGTCACATAAATCCGTAGTTTTCTTGGATTAGCTGGGTACTACCAACGTATTGTGAGAAACATCTCATGATTGTCAAGCCTGCTAACTATGTTAACAATGAACATGGTAAAGTATGTCTTGAAAGAAGAATGTGAGGGAAGCTTCAAGGAGCTAAAGAGAAGGCTGATCAATGCACCTGTACTCACACTACCGAAAAGTGGATAATGTTTTTTGATATACAGTGATGATTAAAAGAAAGGTTTGGATTGTGTACTCATTCAAAATGATAATGTGATAGCCTACGCCTCACGACAGTTGAAGATCCAGGAGCAGAACTACCTGATGCATGATCTAGAGCTTGCAGCCGTGATTTTTGCCTTGAAAATCTGGCGACACTACCTTTATGGCGAGAAGTGTGACATATACACAGACCATAAGAGCCTAATGTATATGTTCAGGCAAAATAATCTCAACATGCATCAAAGGATATGGTTAGAGATAATCAATGATTACGATTTCTCTATTCACTATCATCCTAGAAAGGAGAACAAGGTAGCTGATTCTCTAAGAAGAAAAGAACCTTCTAGTCAATCCATGTTGCAGATTGAGAAAGACCCTATCTTCTTGGATATGCAAAGAATGGATTTGGAAATCATAAGGGCAGGGGATACATCCTACATTTCCCAAATGATTGCGCAACCATCTATCCAAGATAAGATTAAGGGAGCACAATTGGATGATGTGGAGATACAAAAGAGGGTGAATGCAGTAAAGGAAGGGAATCTGCAAGAGTTCCATATCGATGATGATGGTGTGATTCGGTTTGGAATGTGGCTTTTTGTGCCTTCATCACCTGGGATAAAGAAGGATTGATTAGATAATGAACATAGCTCAAAATTCTCTATCCATCCTGGGAGTACCAAGATGTATCGTGATCTCCGAGAACACTTCTGCTGGGATAGCATGAAGAAAAAGATTGAAAAATATATATCAAGGTGCTTGGTATTTCAGAAAGTTAATGCTGAGCGACAAAATTCCAAGTGTATGATGCAGCCATTCCCTATACCCATGTGGGAATGGGAAAATGTTACTATGGACTTTGTCACGGGTCTCCTGAAGACATAAAAGGGGAATAATGCGATCTGGGTTGTGGTTGACCGACTCACCAAGACTGCCCATTTTATCACTATTCGGGAAGACCTCTCTCTTGAACAACATGCAAAGATATATGTGAAGGAAGTGGTGAGACTACATGGTGTTCCACTCTCAATTGTCTCTGACCATTATCCAAGGTTCACATCTAAACTCTGGAGGAGCCTTCAACATGCTTTGAGTACTGAATTAAATTTCAGCATGGCCTATCACCCCCAAACTGATTGCCAGTCTGAAAGGACTATTTAGATGCTTGCAGATATTCTATGAGACTCCTCTCATGAATTTAATGTTGGTTGGGATCAAAATCACCTAATAGTTGAGTTCTCATACAACAATAGCTTCCACTTGAGTATTCATATGGCTCCGTATGAAGCTCTTTATGGGAAGCGATGTAGAACTCAAACCTGTTGGGATGAAGTTGGGGAACAAACTCTACTTGGTCCAGATCTTGTTCAAGAGATGATAGAGAAGGTTCAAGTCATCCAGAAGCACATCAAAGCTAATCAAAGTCGGAAAAAGATCTATGCTGACAACCATAAAAGGGACATGGAGTTCGTCGTTGGTGATAAAGTCTTCCTACGAATATCTCTAGGGAAGAGAGTCATCTGATTCGGGAATAAAGGGAAGTTAACCATGGTATATTGGACTTTTTGAGATCCTTTAACTCATAGGAGTCGTGGCTTATCGTCTAGAACTTCCACCAAATATGTCTCAAGTTCATGATGTGTTTCATGTTTCACTACTGAGGAAGTACATACCTGAACCCTCACATGTACTAAACTATGTGGTGGTGCAGTTGGAAGATGATCTCTCCTATGAGGAGCAACCAGTAAAGATTCTGGACTGAAGTGATAAGGTTCTACGCAACAAGACAAACCATCTTTTCAAAGTGTTATGGAGGATCCATAATTTTGAGGAAGAAACTTGGGAACCAGAAGAGGTAATGAAGGAGAGGAACCCTCACCATTTTGTATAAAGTGAAATTTCGAGGGCGAAATTTCAAAAGGGGGGGAGAATGTAACGACCCAATGATTTTCAATGGAAATACCCTTCTTATATTTATGTCATAAAATAACATGACAACAGAAAATAATGAACTACTAAGTGATATGTTACCATTAAATATAAGTTGGTCACTTCTGTGTTAGGAATTTTAAAAATTCGACATACACGGTTCTGTTCAAGATGATTTTTGGAGTCTAATGAAACAAAAATAATTGTTCGTGAATAGTAATACACCGTTAGGAATAGTAAAATACCCTTATAAATAGTTATATGACCCTTATGAATATTAAATCGTCCAACATAAGAGTAACACTAACTATGAAAGTGACAATTTGACCTTAGTAAACGTTTTAGTATTTTGTATGTCATAAATAAATAATTAAAATTAATTAATTAATTTATAATAATATTTATTTCCCTAAAATATATTCATAAATTATTTAATCAATGTATTATAGTTTTTAGATAATTTTATAAGACCCTACGTAATTTTTGAAAGCACTATAAATCAGTTTTAATCTTAAAAACATTTTTTTATGTAAATTATGATTTTAATTAAATATTAAATTAATAATATTTAGAATATTATTTTTGAAAAATGGACTTCGTTTTGGGATTATACACGTCGAAAAATGGTAGGGGTAAATTTTTGGGTTTTTCTGAAATACATCAATTTTCGGGAGAATAGTAAAAATATACAGTTATTCGCATAATCGGTGTATACTAAACTGCATCATTAATGATCAAATGATGACATTAAAATTCTAGAACATTCATTTCGGCCAAATTATATTAAATATCATAAATCTTTCCTTAAAATAATATTAATCCAATTCTCAAACCTAAAAAGTACTTTCCAAAGTCTGAAGTCAAAAGTGGATTTCTTAAAGTGTCTTTTTCTCTTTCTTTCACATTCATTTTAATAAATAAATTAATTCGGATAATAAAGTAGAATTAAAGCCTAAAAATAATTATATTATATTGATAAATGATTTAGGATGTCAGAAAACTACTATTATAAGTCTATCTCTTGATATATTATTTTATTTAATATTTTATACCAAAAACACCTCCCTCCTCATGTAAAAATAAGCCCTCCCCCTCCTCTTGCCAAACCACATCTATAAATCTTCAAGAATTTTGTAAGCTCTATCCAATCATTTTCCCTATCCCTCTCGCACGCCCAAGAGCTTCTGGTCTCATCAAAAGGCCAAAATTAGGCCCTTATGGAGGTTCTCAAGAGAAGGATTTAAGAGGTAATATCCCTCCCTCTTCTCCTTTAATTTCCTTTCAAGTTCAAGTTCCTTTCTTGATCTCTCCCCACCTATATTCATCCAAATTGTTTTGTAACTCCATTATTATACATATAATGTAATTTTATGATTCGAATGGGTTATTATATTACTCCACACCCTTTACCACATCCTTGTATTTTATTAAAGAGATCGTTGTTCATGAGTTGTTAATTTATCACCTTCAAAAATGACATGCTCTCTTCTTCCATTTCTACCTTCAAAGCTGTTAATGAAACCATTTTTATGGTTGAAAAAGAATATTTTATATGTATTATGTTCTATTTTAAGCTCTGGAAATTACCTATTCCCATATTACTAAGTGATAAGTTAAAACGAGTTTGTTGTGATCCAACAACCGCCCAAATTGACCCAAATAACCATCATTTAATTATTATCTAATGATTCATCCACATGAATATAATATAATTCATTATAAAATCATTCAGGCTGATGTAATATAATTAATAACATGTAATATAATTTCTGTATGTCTACTCATGTTCTACCTAAACATCAATTTAAGAATACATGTGAACCACCCAAGAAAAAAACCATAAAAACGAACATCCCCGAACAATGTTTTTATACTCTATAAGTCATCTAAAGGAACATAATATGATATAAGGAAACCAAAATTAACCCTATTAATGTATAAGAGGTACATTAATTTCTAATTAAATAATATAATGTCATTATACAGGACATTAAAGAGAAAGAGGCATTCGATTACAAGGTAAGGGGAAATCTCAAACCCAATTTTCTTCCTTCGGGTTCTCCCTAATTCACTCCATTTTTGATCTATTTAATCCTCAAAGATAATTTTTTCATAATTTACTTTACTTTTCTTGGGATATAAATGTTTATCACTGGTTTTTTGTACAACAAAGTGTTTTATAAAGGAACTCTTCTTTTAAGAACGCCACTTTTTCTTCTCACTCAAAGTGGACGGTTCTTGTAACATGTGTTCCATTTCCTCTTTATCTTGGGAACCCAATGGTTATGAATGTGTTATTATGAGATGAAACCCATTACTTTTCATGGGTTAATAATATTGATTTATTTTATATGTTCATTATGGCATTCATGATAAATGATAATGTTATGATGTGACTGGTGCGCCTGGAATTATATAGCGCTTCAATGAATAGGGTAAAGTGATGAATCTCATGAGTAAATGTGAAATTACATGTGAAAAAGATGCTAGCTTTTTTCACAAGTATGAGTGGTAGTTAGCCACTAAGACATGATTTTTAATTTTTATGCATTTCCACATTTCAAGTATTTTATTTATGCTCTTCTCATGTTCATGATATTTTGCCTATGTTATGATTATGCTCACCCCATGCTATATTGTTCTTATCTATCCTCTTAATGGGATTATAGCTCAACCATTTTGATGTATATCCTCAGGTGGCTATGTTTACCAAGGAGAGGACAAGTACCACTAAGAAGATAGTGAAGAAGAAATTAAATAAATGATTATGATTGAGGTTGTATTTGTTACGTATGGTCCTAGTTTTCCCAAGACATTAAACCTTTGAATCCTATATGTATAATACTATTATGTTTTTTATCTTTAAAATTATGTAATAGTAATGTAAGAAAAGTCCGGGATGTTATATCTATGAATTCAAGGTCTTAGTAGTTAAAAATTACATATGAAATGGTTTCTATACCTATGACAGTTCAACACATTTAGTACATGAACTAATATCTCATGATTTATTAAGGATTATTTCTATCACTTAAGATTCATGTCCTTTTCAATAATAATGCCTTTTTTTGATTCTTATTTATGATATTTCATAGCTTTTTTTTAAAATTTTGATATTTCGTTCAAGATCTAAGACACATAATATACCTGGTTGTTTCTTATTATGATAAATTGATATCTCCCTTATTCACCCTTAACGAGAATCTGGGATCATCATATTGTATGTTTTCTTTCCCATAGATATGATGAAAAGTCATTTTAGGTTATGTTATGAATTTTAAAATGTGGGAAGACAAATATGGGATATTATAAAGTATATATATATATATAATATATATATATATATATATCCTATAAATACACAAAACATTAATGGTTATCATGTGTATTTAAATGTTATATATTGAATATTCAAATAAAATGATGAAATAATTTTAAAAAAATAATATCACATCCTTACATTAGGTATCGGAGTGGGGTTTTATAATATATGGATATATGGATTAAATTAATTCTTTGAATATACATTTTGGATAAGTATTTTTATATCATAAAATCCTTATGTTTGGGTAATGTCCCTGTATAAATAATATTAAACTTAAGGATTCATAGAATGAGGGAAATCCACAATGGTTTATGAATCCTATGAAAAATATTTCATGAATATTTGATAGATCACTCAAATTAGTATTGGGTCATTCTGAAACTATTTTTAATTTCAATTAATGGATAAAAGAAAAGACATCATAAAAAATGTTATGGGAAATGAAATGATAGTCCACTTGAGAAGAAAGTTTTTTTTGTTCCCAAATTAGGAATCATATTTCTATGAAAATAACACTTTATAATTACTTTGATAATGATAATATTAAAAATTATTAAATGATTGAATAATTTACAATTGAATATTTTTTAGAAAAAATACACCTTTATTAATGGGTATTCTAATCCACTGGTGATTGTGAAATTGATCAACACCAATGAGAAAAAAATTATATTCTATAGATCATAGATTATAAAATGGTTGAACTAGACATTAATAATTAGATAGTGAACCATAAAATGGTGTAATGTTATTTATAAAAATATTTTAGAGGATAAAATTAATTATGGGGAATTAAATTAATTTAAGATTATGTTTTTCATTTAACACATCCCACATGGAGATGGAATTCCTTGGGCATAAATACAGTTATGGTGAATCCAATGATATTTTCGGTGAAAATATTTCAAGTATTCAATTATATGATTTTCGTTTAATAATTATCGCTGAATGATAATTTAATTAATACAATAGTGGATTAAAACATTATATTTGAATGATGTTAGATGTAATCGAATTTAGTATCCATGAATCTATTATTCGATGTTGAATCATAAATGAAATGAAACATGATATTCCCCCCATTCCCATAGTTTTAATGAGAAATGGAATATGGATTCTCTAGAAAATAATCCAATATCATATGATCACAACTAATAAAATGTGTAATAAGAATGACATAGTGAATGAAACTAAATTTTTCAAATATAGAACCATTTATTTCTTATTTGATTATATATCAACGAACACTTCTATATGTGATTAATTTTATAATGATATCAAGTCCCCACCCCATAGTTTGAGATTGATTTAGAAATTAAAACCCCTAATGGAATGATGATCGCGCCTCATGTTTATAGTTCCTCTAAGATTAATGTTTATTGGAATTGATTCATGTATATCTTTTGATTTTATCACTAGTTTAATTTGATGTGATTCTAGGAATGGTTAGTATTTTATTATGTGGATAACATATTACTCTCCATGTATGGGTAGTAAAATTTCATTTTCCAATGAACATATTCTTATTTTAAACATGAGGATTAGTATTAACATTAAAGGGAAATTAATTCAATATGTTGGGTGTTAATTTCTTCTAATTATGTTTCGCAATATCATATGATTGGGTTGAAAGAAAATATTGAGTATATACCTATTGTAAAATATTTGTTTGATGTTTGTAGTATAAATTTCTATCCTAAATTCAAATTATGATGTTGTGTTTTCAAAAGAATAAATAATTTGTGCTACATCAATATCAATTACACCTTATATAATGGACTGAATTGGGTAATAATAATTTAAGATGTAGCTTCAAGAGAATAGTGATAATGTATTCATATGATCTCTTTTGCCACCATGGTGGGAATAATTACACTTTTTACAATCAAATAATTGTTAATGCATCTTTACATTGATTATCATTTATAGAAAAATATCACTATAAAAAATTATCCTATATTCCTCATTGATGATTTGATTGATAAAAAATGTGGAGATCAAATATTTTATATGATTTATCATCATTACGGATATCATCATTTGAGATTTAAGATTGAGGATATACCCAAGACAACCTTCCATATAGGGGATTATGCATTATGAATTTATAGTGATTCCATTTAGACTTTATATTTCCCTCTAATATATTCATGTCATTATTGAATTGTGAAATCAGAGAATACATTGATTATTTGTTTGTATTATTCACATAAGATATTATTATATATTTAAGGATAATGAAAGTTCATGGTGATTATTTTATAATTTTTCTCAAGACCTTGAATAATGTAAAGTTGAATGAAAAATTTAAAGTGTGTGGATTTTTGAATCAAAATGATTCTTTCATGGGTCATATAATCTTAATTGATGGAATATCAGTGGATCCTTCATCGGATGAAGTTATTGAATAATGGACTACACCAACCATGGTAAAAAATATCTATAAATTTCAAAGTGTGGTTAGATATTATTGAACATTCTAAATGATTTTTCATTACTATCCATTATATGCATCAAGATGATTTGGAAGTGGTTATATTGTTGTGGAATAATGAATTTGAAGATAATTTAATAGTTCCAAAGGGATGTTTTCATAGTATTACTATTCTAACCTTACGATGTAGTGGAGAAGATTTTGTGTTTATTAGTGATGCATATAGGAACGGTCTATGATGCATCCTTATAATGAATGATATTTTGATAGCATATACCTCAAACCAATTGGCATCACAAGATAAAAAATACCCAAAATTAAATTTTTATATTGTAGTGGTAATTTTGGAATTAAATATACATTGGCATCAAATTTATTGAGTATGGTGTGATATACATAAAAATAATAAAACCTGAAGATTACATCCACAGATAAAGAGTTGGATATGAAACTAAGAAGATTGTATGGGTTAATTGAATAATATTATTAATCAATATATTACCACCCATGTAAAATGAACACAGTGGATTCCACTCAATGATAAAAGGGAAATTCTATATTTTCTACAATAAGGGTAAAAAATATCCATTATTTCTAGAGTTAAATAGGATCTATAAGGAGATATTAATGGAAAAGGGAAAAATTTTCAATGTCAAATGGTTTTTCAACAATCCAAGTAGGACATGATTAAAGATTAATAAAAAGTAATTATAGAGTTTAGAATAAGGTTTGTAATGTTCCTAAGATTAACTTTTATTAATAATGATTAATAATATCATGTAAATATGTATGTGTCCAGCCAATAACTATCATAAAGGGGGAGGTATCTGTTTAAGCTAAAATTTTACGGTTCTATTTTTATATTTGAAGTAAAAAATATGTATATTGATTTGAAAGAGAAAATTTTTAGGACAATATGGAATGAGATATTATAGAGTATTCATGTTAGTCTATTAAGGGGGAGATATTGGTTTAAACCTAATGAACTTTCACACCATCACACATACATAAATAGAAGTCGAAAAACAATTCTTTTTATTTCAATGTCAAAAATGGAAAACATTTTCATAGAATAATAATAATTTGGTTGTAGTAATTATCCTTATAATGTTATCACAATTCATTTGAATTAGAAAAAATATCTCTAATTATTACCATTCTAGGATATACAATAAACTATTTGTAAAGATTTCTGGAGTACCACATTCTATTGTATCTGATTATAATCAAACATTTAAATTGATGTTTTGAAGAAGTGTTCAGTATACCCTTGATTTTAATTTTAAGACTTATCATTACAATCATCTAGATATATATGGTACGCCAGATATGTCCAATCAAACACTAATGTACATTTTGAAATTTTTTTTCTCAATATTTGAAAGGTGGTTGGTATCAATACTATACATTAGTCAAATTTCCTTAAACATCACAGTTGATTTCAAAATTTTGATAGATCCTCATGAATTCTTATATGGATGGGTGTTCATAACTCCAACCAGATGGGATGCAGTTGGAACAAGAAAGCTATTGGGACCTGATCTATGAGCATAAATGATAGAAAATATTAGATCCATTCAACAACACATTAGGGAAGATCAAAATCCTTAAAAAATTTATGCCGACTATCATTAGTAAAATATTGAATATTAATTTTTTGAAAATTTATATCCAGAAATTTTTACTTAGAAATTTTTTTTGAGTTTTTTAAAAAATGGAATGATTATCCACATGTATATTTTCACTATTGATATAATTGAATGATTAGGGATGGTATCATATCACATTGTGGTTCTTTTTTTCATATCGATGATGTTTTCCAAATTTCTCACCAAAGGATGTACATAATTGATTTACTAAACTCAAGGGCCATTCTTCTAGAACAAGACCTCTCTTATAATGAACAATCAGATGAGATTATGGATTTTGGGGAAAAGTTCTTCAAAACAAGAACACTCACCTGGTAAATATTTTTTGGAGAAGACTTAAATAGTTGGTAGTCACTTGAGAAACTATGTATGTGATAAAACAAATACATCCTCAAATATATGTATCCAAAGGGTGTAATATTAAGGGAAAAATCATTTTACAGGTGTAGAATGTAACACAATGAGATTTTAATATATATATCTCTCTTTAAATATATTTTCCTGAAATCATGGGATACACAATGTGTCTAAAGGAACCATACCATAATATACCAGTACAACATAGATATTAAATTGGTGTGTAATAATATGAATAAATAAATTATGAAAAATGTAATTATATAATAATATAATTGGATTTCAATTTATTTTAAATGAAAAAAAATTATTTGAGGGTAAAAGATATGTTTTCATCGGAAAATAGTTTTTATGAACGCAGTGTTTTTATCTTAATAAATCAAATTTTCCACTAATGGTGAATAAATAAAATGATATATAAATATTATATATTTAATAACATTATTTTACTTATATTTATTAATTTCTAAAATATTATATATTAATAAATATAGTTTTTTAGTTGAAATGTATATTTCTAAAATGTAGTTTTCCTTATGTTTTCCACAATAACATTTAGATTAATTTCCACCAAATATAGAAATTAAATATACAAAAATATATTCAAAATTTTGGACTATGAGGATCACATATGAAAGATATGTCTTTAATTTTTTTTCAATATAAGGAGTAACCATTTTGAATTTTTCTAAACCATAGATGGGTAAAATAGTTAATATATGTTTAAAAATATGAGATAATCCATTAAAATTTCTATAAAACATGTTGTTATCAAGTTGGATGATTGGATTATAGGAAAATACATCCATGTATCTCATATATGTCAAAGTAGTTTCTAATTTCCAAAATTTTTACCTTTATATTTATTTATTAAAATAATAAATATAAAATATCACTCTCCTGACATTAATATATCTATATTATTTACACATGGTTATAAACTGATATGTTAAGTTAAATTTTTTTATTTCAATAATTTTTTTTCCTGATGGTTATTAATTTCTAGTTTTTAGTAATATTATATTTAACCAAAAAATTTATGCAACGTATACACATTTTTTAATTTAATTGATATATTAAGTATATGATATTATAAATATTAAAATCCTTACAATTCAATTGAGTTATTTTGTTTCAATTGTATATTAGATATATAAAACATATTAGTGTGGTTTAAAAGTATTCTATTCATATTTAAACTATTTCCTAGTAACAATAAAGTCAAATTTAATTAATAGTATAAAAACTAAATTAATTATACTTAATAATAAATAATAAATTATTAATTTATTTAAAATTTGTTAAAATATTATCTTCTAATATTTCAATGGAATAATACCATTTATGGTAACATTTTTAATACATTAATATTCAAATATCTATTATTCTGGTTAAGGATAAAATTGTTAATTAAGGGGTTAATAAAAAATATATGATTTAAAATGACACCAACACCAATAAATAAATAAATGGATGAGATTATTTATAACACATTATCATTTTATTAGAATTAATTTCCATTTTTATATATTTTTATGGAGACATACATTATTATAATTTAATCTATATTCAAATTCTATATATGTCATCTCCCTCCCAAAATCAAGATTTCTCCTACTTACATCACTTAAAGAAATATATATTGACAAAAAAATACCCATTCAAATAATAAAAATACTTATACATTATTTAGAGTTTTTCAATTTCATAAAATACCATTCTATGGGATCTTAATAAGGGATACAATAGAGGACAAGCACAAGGGGGCAATTGTCTTACCTGAACTCGTTAATTTTTTTTAAGCATATACATTAAATAATTACATTATATATATATATTAAAATAAAAAATTCAATAACTTAAATGATTTTTTTTATTATGATTATGTTATCATTATAATACACCCCATTTCCCTTAAAAAGAGATATGAAAGTATCACTCGTGTGTACACCTGAGTTACCGTCTCCAAGAAAAGATACGATTCATTTTTCATCACCATATTTAAGGAATTTCATTTATTATGTGTTTAAAGTTTTTATATGACCTTCATGGTAAAATTATAATTATGTAATTGTAATTTCACATTGACCTTCTTACCTTATAACATTTTTTAAGTGATAATGTCCCCAATGTTTACTTATAGACTTCCACATCCACAAAGCAATGTTATTCATTTTTCATTTTAATTTTACATAGAAAATAATAATTAAGGATTTCATGTAAAAATATTATTTATATTATATTATATTTTTTTGTTTGGGAATTATTATTTACATTTTTTTCAATCATCGAATAATGAAAATAATATTTATGTGTACGTATGGCATACTGTCTCTATGAACGGTGTAATTCTTTTCATTCTCTAAAATTATGGATGAATACATATATATAATACTGATATTTTGATTAAATTTTTATCAATTATGGAACCATGATTAATATACGAGGTCTAGGACTACCAAACAGAATCATGCATTAGAAACAATGAAGTTATCGTCAATAACATTGAGTTTAATAACAATTTGATTAGTAATGGGGAATAAGATATCATATAGAAATCATAAATGGTATGATATAAATTAGCATAGATATATAATAAATATATAACATATCTATATTTTTTATAAATGATGTTTTAAAATATATGATTAAAGTAAATACTTTAGTTTAGGGTTTTTAATACCATTTTAATTAGAATTTTTTATGTTTGAATTTATGTTGACAAAATTATTTGATCTTTACCTTAAAAATTCCACTCATTTTTTACACCGATTCCTATTTATAGATATCATATTTTTATAATTTTATCCATTTTTAAATGAAAAGACCGATATAATTGTATTTCGAAAACTAACTTTATTTTAATCTTCAATCAGAAATATTTATTTGAATATTTCACAATTTTAAAAAAAAATCAATTTTTTTAATATTATCCTATGATTTTCTAAAATTAGTTCTTATGCATGACTGAATTATTCCAAATTTGTTTCAAATTAATCTTCTTATAACATTTTCATTGAGCTTCATTTTTATAATTTAAAATGTGTGATATGAATGTCTTCATTTGATTTATACCTCATGAATGAAATTTACCACCTCCATGACCACTCAATTATTTTAATGTTACCTTAAATGGTTATGTTTTTATTTTCCAATATGTTTTTTCATTAATATTTCCAATTTTTTAACATTTAATTACATAATTTAAAATTGAGTTGGGAATTTTCCTTATGAAAAATTCATGTTATTATTTTAAATAAATGTCCGTAAATGATAAAATCAATTAATTTCTTTAATAATGATTGGACCTAAGAATACCATACTTATTATTTATTTAGATTTTTTATGACTATGATATATATATTTTTGGAAACACAATTATTTTCAATAGGGTTTTCGATAATGAAATTATAAAATGTTTATGAATCCCATTTTCTTTGCATTACTTTTTATATGATGATATGATGACTATTTTTTTATCTTTTGAAAAATATATATCTTTGATTCATTATATAATTTGGTGGATCCAAAATTATATATCCCACCAATTAATTATTTAATGAATTATATATTATAAGATAATTATGGGGAAAAAGTTGATATGTTTGATCCATTAAGGGAAACATGTCAATTTTCTTGTTACAATATGGGGAACAAGTCAATATGCTTGATCCACTGTGCGAAATTGGTGGAGAATCCTAATACTCTGTGATTTGATGTTCTTAGTAATTAAACATGACCTATGAAATTAATTATATACCTATTATGGTGGCACACTTTAGTGAAATCAACTTTGGATACATGATTTAATTACAAAGATCTATCCCCATTAAGATTAATGTATTTTGAAATTATAATTATCAATACAATGACACTGGTTTAAGACAATTTATATAATGGTTATAAATGATTTATGTTTTATTAATGATATAATTTACATGTTATTATAATATGATTTACAATTATTATCGATTGATATATCCCTTATTTACCGTTAAGAGAATCTAATCTCAACCTTTCTCAGGATTCCTTTCCCATAGTTATTAAGAAGGGATTATGTAGTGAATTTAAAGATCAGTAAAAAACTGGGAAAATATTATGTGGGAATATGAAGGATGTATCTAAATAATTTTTTTTATATATCTATTTTTTAAATACAATAATCCTTTATGTTTTTGGAATTGATTATAATGACATATTAGGAATATTTATATAATATGATGTATTATTTAAGTACATAAATCATGGTAATTTATAGTTAGGGGATTCTAATTGATTGAAACCTATCAAACAATCCTAGTTGGTGGTAGTCTCTTTAAAATATGTAGTAATATATACAGATATAACTTTGTATCCTTTAAACTCATTAACAAGGAAGTTTAAATGTTTTCATGTTGGACTGTTGATCAGTAGTGAGGCCTTGAGTTTGGTAAATTGATATGTCTGTGTTTATATAGAGATTATAAAATAATTATATTATTCAAAATAGTACATGGATAAAAATTGTATTAGTTAATGAGATCTCTTATGTATAAAATCAACTAGGAATGAGTTAGTAGCATGGGTTTATAATGATATAGTATTAGAAAAGCCTTAAAACCTTATATAGTGTAAAGATGATGTTCCTATGGGTAATATTGATTAGTTTTTGCATTTTATCATTCCATTAGTGGGCTTAAGGAAGGTTGGAATAATAATTGAGATCAGTTAATGTCTGAAGAACCATTGTTTGTAGTGGGGAACATGTCATATACATAATATGTGAGTACAAATTTTTATGTGTTTCCTTCATACACTACTTGATATTAGTCGTCTTGAGAGATGATTGATTTTATGGTGTGGAAATGTGTGAAATTATATTTGGGATAGTGGTTTTTTTCATTTTAGGTGTTTGGATAACCATATAAGTTGTGTAAAAATAGTTTAATTTAATTTGGTTGTGCTATGTTTTATAAACCTGGAAAATATTATTAGTGTAATGTCCTGACCTAGGAGCAACTAATATAGTTCCTTGAGCTGGTTCACAACATGGCATCGTGAATTACACTGCACAAACTAGAGGCTTCTGGGTAGCAGTGAGGGTCTATGGTAGTACAATGAGAATTTTATACCATTATGATCATAGTGGAACCCTAGTATAAAAGATAATTAATACAGGAATAAATAATATAAATTGAATAAGTGTAACAAAAATAACTAGAAACAAATAAAAATAATAAAAAAATGACCCATGCATGAATATATTGAGGTATGGTATATACCATATATATATATATACAATGTAATAGATAAAAATGTCTAGGCTAACTAAGGTAATAAATAAACAATTATCAGAAACTCAGTTTGTCAAACTGAGTACATTCTCATAAAATAACAAATATATACCATAGATCTTCTAAGAACATAATAAAAAATTACAATGTGTAGAGTCCAAATGTAGACTTTCAAGTAGAAGATCTATTTATATAAGAACCAGAAGCCTAAACAAGATATTTCATAAAATTAGTAGGCCTAAATAAATGGTGTTTATGGAAATATGGAATGTCAGTATAAAATGAATAGTTTTTAGGTATTCAAGTGTGTTAGTGAATAAATAAATGCAATTGAGTTAGGCATACATTCCAAAAGGACTCTTAGTCCACCGTACATTCTTCAACATAATCTGAAATATCATTGAATACCAAATCATGTATATATAATAATATATGTAAAAAATATATGTAGATATATACATGGACCATCTCATACCCATGTTACATTACCTTGTAATCCAAACACAAATATATATATATAATAATAGAATGTTAATTATTTTTCGTTATATATTGATACACGACCAAGAATATAAAAAGGTGATGTGGATTACCACGTCAATCAATCAAAATAATTGATGTCAAACACCAAGTGAAACATAATTTTTCGAAATAATCATAAGAAGAATCTCATGTTGTAATTTCAGGCAACATGGAAATATTACATAAAAAAACACATAATCAGAATCCTAGGTAATAACTTGATGAAGATAGTAATTATGTGAAACACAATGCCCAACATCAAAATGAATGAAAAATGATATATATAATACATCCAAGAATAAGGGGTTGTAAAAAATCATGTCCATAATCCCTAACTAATCCCTCCCAAAAGTAATAATGTTTATGTAATCTAACCCTCCCTATGATCCCTTATCTCTGGAATTCCCTAGAGTGGAACCCCGTAGCACTCAATGTGTGGTGTAATTAAAAGAGACCTATGAGTCCATCCATGTTTTTTTAATTGATATTCAAATGTTTAATTACATAATAATAATTCATATATTAGAATTTCACATTAATAATTAACATAGCCCATGATATGTCAATAATTCTATAATAAGTTATCATGAATATTAATTGTAATTAAATTCATACCATTATAAATATCATTTATAAAAATTAACGATTTATTGTTAAGCATCCATGATACAACATTTTACTTCATAATTTAGGTCAGTCCATCAAAATCATATATAATATTGGAAAAAAGGTCAAGGACATTGTGGATTTATCAAAATATTATACAAATTAATTTCATTAAATTTATTAATTTATCTTATTATTATATTGAGTCAATTAACACATTTAATAGTATAATTATATTTCATTTTTATAACTATATCAATAACCATTCATTCAGTTCATTTCATTCGTAGCACTAGAATTGAAAAAACAACTCACAAAAAGGTGTGGTTCAGAATTATTGGAATACAATCTTCATTGAGAAAAGTTTTTCAAAATAACGCAATTTGGTGGTTCAAGTTGAGTTAGTTGACCTCTAACCATGTAAGGGAATCTTATGATGGGGTAAAGAAATTTAATTTAATTAATTTAATGCTTGATAAGTTATTAATGGGATTTTTATTCTGTAGAATAATGAAACATGTATTAAACTATGAATCATTATGGGAATGAATATAGACTAACTACCTAATACTGAAGACACATCAATCATCCATTATCTTGCTTTTATTTCTTTGAAAATGAGAGAAATTTGTGGACATGAAAAACACTCTATATATATGTTATATTAATAAACATAAAAATTAAATTTAATATGATAATTGAAAATGAAAAATGAGTGTTGGGGATTCCAAGACTCACCATTATGATTCTAATTCGCATGATGATTCTTGAATTCCATCAATATTGGGGGAGAAACACCATAGAGGATGATAAGAATAATTGAGACCATGTGGGGTTACCTTCTAGAAAAATTTTCATGAGATGGGTGTGAAAACCATTTTATGGTCAAAGGGAGAAATAATAAAATATTACGCCTTTAATGATATTCATGGTTAGGAGACATTGTTTGGAAAATTGTGTTCCAACAATGTGGCTCACTCTGTCGTGGAGAAACATGCCCCATGTAAAAGGCTCATAAATAATAAATCCATGCACAAGATGTATGGTTCATCAATGTAATTTACTAAAATCCCTTTACACACTCATGAATCCTTGGAAACATGGTTTTAAAAATTATGGTATACTCTTATATGGCTATTTTTGGGTGCAGAGTTTTCAAAAGCTATGAGAAAACTCTGTTCCCCTACATCCATTCCAAAAATCAGTGATTTCTAATCCTGATGTTTCTAAAACTAAATCGAACACTTGAGAAACCACTTTCTTCATAGACCCAATCTAAAAAATCACAACTATTTATTCCAAATATCTTTCTAACATGTAAGGCTCTATATAATATTCATCTCATCCACCAAATGAAAAGTTAAATCACTCTTGGAATTTTTAATTGACTAAAAAACATAAGACCATAAAACAACCTCACCATATAAATTCTCATCCATATGAATCATTGGGGAATCACTAGAACATCGCACAATGTACATGGTTCCTATGTTCCCATTTAAATATCCATGTTGGTTTTCCCACACCTAATGCACCTTCAAGTGCTACCTCTATCACATGGTACAAAAACCACTTACATGAAATCCAATGGTTAGATTAAGAAAATCCTAAACCAGTAGAATAAATATATGGTCCCTTTTATCATATGACTTGATAATGTCATCATATCATTCCTCATTTAACCTATTATGATCCCAACCATAGGATAGAAATTTTTTCACTAAATTTCAATCCAAAATACACATATTTTTATAATTTAATATTGAAACCCATATATCCCATTCAAATAATAATTCTGGAACAATCCATCACACACGAAGCTCTGTCACAATTAATTTACCAAATCTAATTCCCCAATTAGATCAAAAAAAAATTGAATCCCAATTGACTAGATGTAAAGCATTATGTTATATAAATATTGTTAAAAGATTGAATTTTACGAAAAACACTTTGAAAACAATAGATTCTAAAACCTTTATTCTATGGTACACTAGAGTCATATGCAGTGCTCTCACCATCGTCTATAACAATCATATAGTGATGTATCAAGAAATAACTATCTTCTAATCAATAATATAATTATATATAGGTTCCAAATAGGCCATCCTACAATTATCCCTCGTAACGCCCAACCATTCTCACATGAGGGTACATTCTCTATAGTTGAAGGTCATTTCATTATCTCAAAAAAAATTCGATGTTTTCGTAGTATACATTGGATGATTTCAAGATAATGTACAAGATAATTTCTATACCAAGGTTACACTAATATGTTTTATAGGAATACCATAAATGAGAATATATAACTCTCGATGTCCAGACTCCATCAATAATGACCATATATTTCGTGGAAAAACCAATTCCCCATGTCTCTTAATGATGTTTAATCAAGTAAAAATATGGGTCAACCACCTAATTTTTTTTATTATCACTATATTATCAATAATCCCACCCATACTGATATGTTTAAGAAGCATCTAGATTAATAGATGACCTAATATTTTAAGGATCGGTCAGATTTCATTAAATTTAGTGTTATCTATGAACATTCATAGATACCACCACTATATAATATTTCCTTTAATAGTTCCCCAATGATTGTTTACCCATGAAAAATAACTTTAATAATATTTTATTTAGTAACATATAAGAATCCAACCCATCAAACATCCATAACACTTATTTATCCGGATTCTAAATCAAGTGTTCACACATATTCACAAACCGTAACTCAGTTTTAAATCAATAATTTTATATAGGACTAGAAAAATTAAAATCACTAGCCTGATGGATTATTAAATACATTATAATCATTCTAAAATCACCTATTACAGTCAAGTTCTCTATATTTTGAAGGGAAAAGTATATAAAACTGATGTGATGCTCTTCACCTTAAGAGTTTCCTACTTCTTATATTCTAAAAACGGGAACCCCTCACAGAGAATACACTCCATCCCACAAAAAATAAATGTTCTTGTTATGTCCAAAATGATTATAAAAATAATAAATATTAATATAATAGATAATCCATCCCCTCAAAATCCTTCTATATCATATTATCTCTAAATCACACATGTAATGCTTATCTGGAGTCACGTTCATACATGTCATTAGGTTATGGTAATAAATAATAAAATAAAACTTATTATGTGTGTTATCGAAACCAATAATTTTTATACATTTATTCCAGGAAGTGAGATACCATATTCATTATAATACTACTCTAGGGGTTTTCTCTCTCAATAATAATTCACACCTTGGTCTCTCTACTCTGGAGGTAACCCACAAGATAGCTTCATCATTCTCATGAACCTTTCTCAAATAGGTTCTTAAATGAAAATTTTTATGTTGCTTGACATCCTTTTCTGTCAACATTATGAGTTTTTATAAATCAATTATTAACATGGTGGACCTCGCGTGTAATGTTATGTTCTATTGATATATCAAACTTCATAACAGTAACATTTTATTACTAGAATTTGATTCTATACCCATGGATCAAATCATTATCATGTAATCCATATTACCAGTAAGAGGGTAAAAATTATAGACATAAAATTTATTAGAAAAATAGAAAGGCCACGCAACCAACAAAATGGTTGACCATGACTGCGGAATTTTTAACCCACTGAATTAGAGTATTATATTAAAATTATGATTCCAAGAAATATAATCTATAAAACTACCAAACTCCTCACTCGGGTGTTGTTCATATTCAAATATTACTACCTCACCCTAACAACACTCGAATAAAACATATCATCCAAAAAAATATTGAAAAAATTTAAAAAATAAAATTTCATTTCCTTGGAACAACCAAAATAAGGAAATCCATCTACTAAATCATAAATAATATTATTTTTATATATGTAACAAAAAAAGATCACTTGGATTACTAGCCTATACTATAAGATCACTATAAAATAAAATCTTGAAACAATGATCTTATTGAACACAGAATTTCCTATATAGGATAAATATTTTAAAATACCCTTACTCAAGGTTTCAAACTAAAAAAACAACATTAATGTTTCATTTTATGAATTTAATAAATAATTTTTCAAAAAATTTAAATAAGATCATATAAATTATATATCATGTACCATTTTTCATGAAAAAATTAATAACCACTTTATTTATCTTACTCTATATATCATAATTGGAAAATTATCTCATAATTTCTATTTAATTATTCATCATAGTTTATATAAAAAATTAATTATCATAACTATACTAGTCAACAATATTTTAAATTCCCAAATATAGAGGAAACTACCCTTTACATAGTAATTAGCAGTCTAAATAAAAAATCCTCAAAAATAACAATGAAAAAAGTAGATAAATGATCTTTTATCATTTTATGGGAATATATTTACAAAGATTCCATTATTCATATAAATGTAACTCATATAAGTGGATTATGAATTTATAAATAATTTTCCCATACTTATCACATGGATACCCTTATGGGGTTATCTAGTAATCTCTTAAAGAAGTAAAGGTTAAATATGAAGTTCTTTTCATTCCATTTTTTTTATTCTTAAATCTGTAAAATTATATTTGTTTTATTAAATATTAATGAAATCCTTAGTGGGATTAACTAAAAAGAATCATACCCCATGGAACCTACCCGAGTCACCTTTTCCAATTATGAATTTAGTCTTACATGTCATTATTTTAAAAAAATTGATGTAAAATACTTTACATATATATGTATCATGGTTCTATTAGATAAGTGAGAATCCCCAAATTATAAAGGAGCTTTCCATTATTGATTTAATTATTCACTTTTTATAACTACAGAAGGTTTTAACCATCGATCATAGAATATAAAAAGTTTGTATATGATGGTTGGATTATATGGGCAATGCTTAACAATTTATAAAGTCCCATACACTTTATAAATTGTTATTTCCACCCATTTATTCAATACTAGAAATGTTTTATCTCATGAAACAAGTGTTTTCTGGCTTAAAAATGTTAAACGTAGTTAATAGTGCTTCCACCATCAAGCTGTATGGGAAAACAACATTTAGTTTGATGTAGTTACTTTAATAAAGAATTATGTATCGTAATTATGAAAACCATATTGTCAAAGATAAATGAACGAGAGAATAAAGGTATATCTACATCATAATAATATAACACTAGTAATCATGATAATAAATCCACCAAACAATGTATATGAATAGGCATGATAATAAATCACACATGAATGGAAAAAAAATCATCATGCATCACATAATAAAAATTTCATTGTACAAAAAATGGTATATTCAAGGTATGTGAATCTCTATTTGCCTATATTTATTATAACACCACCTTCATACCTTATTTGGAAAAGGGAAAACATCATAAAACAGTAAGCAGTAGAGGTACCACTGTCATACAAGGTGAACTAATAATCAATTGGAATAAAAGATCGTAAATTCCATACCCGTAAACTTGATATTTAACCTACTCATGGGTTGGACGAACCGATACATGAGATATGTACAAAATTACAATAAATTCCCAGTATCTTATATGCTATCACAGAAAGATAAAAAAGGGAACCAAAACACCTATGATACTAGTTCATCACTTCCCGACCAAGGATCCACGTAAATGGTCCCTCAAGATGGTTAAATTGATGGACTCTGGTGTAGTTTCCCAAATAGTAGAGTCTTCTAATTACCAATGTGGTTCTAAATATGAAATTTTTGGAAGACTATACCCCCATTACAATAGTGGTATAATTGTACAGAAACAATCATTAGTAAAAAAATTTATATAAAAGGCATCTGTATAATAATCAATATAGAGATACTATATTCATCATTTCTAATATATTTTTAACTATTTATGCCCAATAAAAATATAATTTTGAGCCAATTTTCATCAATTTTAATATTTTTTGTAAATATTGGGCTAAAATGAAAAAATTTCTAATTTTTGAAAATTTAACACTTTTATTGTCACATTGGAATTTTGATAATAGATTTTACAATACTTGTCCACTTATAATGACTCATTTTATAGTATTCCTTTTGATGCTATTAAACTACCTCCACTAGACCATGAGAAATTGTATACCCACAATCATGGAAAAATCAGTCAAGTTAAAAAATATTTTGGGCTAATAGAATAGACCCAATCTTAGTAATTAAAACATAAATTTGGTTAAAGACATCCACATGAGGTGATTATAGCTGGATTGGAAAGAGGAATCAAATCTTCATTTTAAAATGAAATTTCATAGAGATATTCTACCATCAAAGAACTCATTTAATTCACCAAATTGTTGGATGGAGAAGAGTCCCTTTGACAAGAAATAGTGTTATTTAGTAATGAGGACATAAAGATTCCAAAGCATGTCAAAAAATGATATTTTTATGGTTCATTGGAAGGATAATGTGAAACAAAATTTATGGAGACACATTCCTTGGAATCTACAATTTATGATGTAAAATCATCTTAGAATATTGGTGTATATAATATTAAGGGAAAAGTTTCCACCCCTCGATTATATAAATACATGTATCCCCTTTTATTCAAAGGTGTTGAAGAAGAGTAAATAAGGGTACTGTTAGATGAATTTGACCTTGAATTCATGTATGTTTTAGAAACTCCCATTTATTAATTTAACAATTCTATATTCTTCCTTATACAACTCTATTGCCCTTTATAAGGAGGGGTAAAACATTTCAGTGATCAGAGAATGGGGAGGCTTCCTTTTATAATGCTGGTGTCTGTTAAATTAAATTAAAAATATTAGTTTTTATATTAAATTATTTCTATATTAAGTGGATTTTAATTAACTTAATGAAATTTTATTAAGGCTTTTTGTGTCATTTTTTATATTCATATTTTGTTGAAGTTACATAAACTCCCTCAACATAGTGTAGTTTATCTCGATGGACAAGATTGTGTTAGGTGGTGAGTGTCTAGCGATTTTTGGAATGTGTCTATTATAATTCAATTTTTTTTATATTTATAATGAAAAAAATTCTCTATTATGACCCACCTCATTAGTTTCAGAATGGATTACTAATTTTCATGCATGACATTGTGTTTTCTATTTCTTCCTTCAATCAAGGGTGATTGACCACATGATTGAGTAACCATTATTTTATCATCCAAATAGAAGAGTGGGGGAGTTATTTTGTAACCAGTATGACATTGAAAAAAATGAGATCATACCCTGAACCCATCACACTCTTCAACAATTTGTGTTCTACGGTTATTTTAAAATTAAACAATTTTTTAAACACCACCATTTCCCTCTCTAATATCATGTGATAAAAGTGATTTTCATGTCATCCATATAGATAAATCCTTGGGTACCAACTAATATACATTTTAAATTTTGGAAATGTTTTTTTTCAACACCCCATGATAGGAACATGAAAACAACAGGCACTATTGTGAGGAAGGAAATTCTAAAAATGTAATTATAAAATACATTTTTTTTCAAATTAAAAAAATTAAGCAAAATATCATTTACTCATCATTATCTTTGATTGATAATGTATAATTCTTATCTAAAAAGTTCGTGGTTCATGAATCTAAATCATCTAGGAGGAATTCTAGGAGCTCATTAAATATCTTAATTATTCTCACTAATACACAATGTTTGGAGGATTAACTATAGATTTAATTGAACTCAATGAGTACTTCCTAAAATGTTATCATGAAATGGCCGAGGTGAAACATTAATTATAAGTGGATTAAAATAGTATCAAATATTGTTTTTAATGGATTTTAGAGAAGATACAATAGATGAATTGTGAAATGGAAAAAATAGTACATGTGTATCAAGGGTAACTAGAACATGAGGTAGTGGTGGATTTTTCCCATGCATATTTGAGGTCGAAAAATGTGGGGAGACCCTGATAAAATTTAAAGAAGATCAATTTTTCCCTGATAGTCATTTTTTGGAGGATAAGGATAAAAATTATTTTCCTTATAGAGTAAATATTGTAGAACTACATGATTTAGATGACTTATGGAATGAATCTTATGTTCAATGTGATCTCCCCATACTATATAAGAAAGAATAATAAACACAACTGTATATATTAAATTATTTTTAAGATGTCGACACAACCTAAGTGGTGGTGTTTAATGAGAAGATATATGAGCCTGACTTCCTACCTATATCATGTGAAACTAATCTTTTAGGGGAAAATTCTACAGAATAAGTATGTTATGAAGAACAAACCCCTAGAGTTTATCTTTTCCTAAACTCATTATTTTTTAATTTTATTGAAATTTATCTATGTATCACCTCACATTCTTTAAATTTTCATATTAAGACAAAAAAATATATATTTCCTTATAGGGAGACGTATAAAAGGAATATGATTCTGAATAGAAACATATAGAGCCCCCAAATATGTTCCAATTTTTTTTGAGGGAGTAAAATATGATATTTAAGTTGCTTTGATTTGGTAAAATGAGCCACATGATACAGATATTAAAATAGAATAATTTGATATTGATTTTTCATGTATTAATTTTATTCGAATGGAATTAGAATATGAATTTACCATTGAATATTCCATTGATGTTTTTACCTAAATAATGAAATAAAAAATGAAGAAGATGATTTTCAAGTGGAAACCATGATAGAGGGGGACCAATTACATGTCCAATCCTTACTAAGAAAGATGAATCTAATTTGAAAGAGGATATATTTTGTGAACTAAGTCCATAAATTCCTCAAAACAAAGGAATAATTACAATATATAATGAAGATGTACTAGTGGTTCAACTCTAAGAAACTCCACCGACAATAAAATTGGGGAAAACCATCTAGAACTGCCCATTAGAGGTAGTCTAAACCCAGGGCCCACATTGAGCTTAAAAAAGATAATTATTGCAATTTTCATTCTATTTATATTTTAATTTCATAAAATTACTTTATTATGTTCTCATTTATTATAATTTTTTCAATTTTTTTGTGTGCAACACTCATGAGAATAACTCAATGTTTCAATGATAATAAGCCAGGATGTACCGCTCCATCAATACACGTTATCATTATTCAAATAATAAATTTCTTACATTTTTTGTTTACATGAATTAATTAAGGAAAATAAATCCTTTAATTGACATGGTGGGAACCCATCTAGTTTAGTATTTTATTATTTTTCTGTTTTAATTCATAAAAAATAAATGTGAGTATCCTTAAAAATTTTCAGGGTTTTATTTATCAATTTCTGATTTCTTGGAAAATTATGGTCTCAAAGACTTATATTTTTTATTTTTGAAACTAATTTCAGTGATTTTACTAATTTACCCCATGAATAATGTTCTTAAATAAATTTTAAATATTGCTTCGTTTCATATTATAATCTATTGTAATTTCATGAAAAGTCATTTGGTTTTTGAATCTCAGGCCACATGTCACTATATTTATCAATGATATAAATTTCATGTGATGGTCCTAAAATAATTTTATCATATTATTTACAATCAACTACCTTATATAGAGAAACAATCCATGACTTATTTAATCATAACATGATATATTCCTTTCAAAATATTAGTGTTTTAGTCATTCTTCTTTTAAATTATTAAGTCATTTCTTGGGTATTGAATCCCCATTTTAAAAGAGAATATTATTTATGATTACTTACCATGAACATTCATTCCATTTAGATATTATAAGACATGATAATATATATTTTTTATCTAACATACAATACAATTTTACATATCTAACATGAATAAAGTGAAATTTCATGATCTAGTTGAATTTATGTTTGCTGGAAGATGTTATGTGGTGTGATAAATCATTTCATGGAAATTAAGGTGGAAAATAAAATGATCAATAGATGAGTTTGTATTTGAAAATGTATTTTGTTGAAATATATTCAGTTTTAGAGATTTCATGATCACATAGGATGTTACATTATGGAGCATCCAACATAGAATGAATGACAATCCTCTCTTGAGAATTCATGGAAAAAGGAAGAGGTTAAATGTTATTTTTTTACTACACAAATTTTATTGGTGTGGGATGTACATGAGATTTTAAAAGATTCTTAATGATGATTTTCTTCTAAGTGATGTGGGGAGAACAACATAATTGATTGATAAATAGAATCCTGAATTTTTTCATTAAAAAATTCCAATATCTCCTCATTTGGATTCATAATTCATGTTATACTAATCCTAATAATCAAAATCCACCAAAAAACACAGAAATATACTCATGAAACAAAATTTCCATGAAAAACATTTAGTAGACATATAAAAATTTATTAGGACTATTGTAACTCTTTCTTGGGTTTAGATGAGAAAATCCTTATTGAAAATTGATATTTATAAGATGATTGAAAATTCTTGTGAGGTAGGTGTATTGTGTGAATGGGAATATAAATGAAGTAGAAATAAATTGATTATTTTTAATGAAGAACATGAAATAATTTTTTCATAGGGAAATGGTATCTTATTATATATTTTTATCAAACTAGTTGATCTCATTGGTATTTTTTAAAATTTTTTATTTAATTTTGATGCTTACTTGTCATGAAAATAGAGTAATAAGTGTGGGGAACTGATTAGGATAATATTTTAATAATTTTAATAATTTTTCATTAATTTAATCACTAATAATTTATCAACTTGGTAATATTTTTATTTTATTTGTATTTTTGTTGAAATTTTGGCTAAAATATGAAAACTAATAAGTTTTTTTAATTTTAACATTATTATGTCACTTATATATTTACATCATAACTATTACTACATTTATCAAATTGGATTGATTATTTATACAACATATCATATACATGGGATCAATATCTTTTACTAGACCCAGATCTCTTTCGAAATACATATGCCCAAAAAAAATTAACCTTGTTGAAAAATAATTTTCACTAAAAGAATGGAAACCACACTAGTAATTAAGGAATAAATCAGACTAAAACATCCAAATGTAGTTAGCAGATATATATTTTAATTAATAATCAAATTCCAATTTTTAATTAAATTATCATGGAAAAAACATATCATTAAAGAAACAATTAAATTCCCTAAATTGGATTAAGATGAATATTGTCATTGGATAGAAATAATGTTCTTTAGTAATTAGGATATGACATTTCATTAAATTTTTAAAAGAAGATGATATTTTTAAATATCACATCCCTGAGATATAAAAACATCATTTGTGAAGAAACATTCATGATAATTATCAATTTAATTTACAAAAAAATGTAAAAAAAAAATTGATAAAATCTGAATGGAAAATTTTCCACCAAACAACAATAGAAATATGTTCATATACATACATTAAAGGTTTTTGAACATAAAATAAAGAGGGGTTATAATATATAATTATAACCTTGAAGGGTAATTTGTTTTCTACATCCTCTATTATTAGTTTTATAACTCTCTTTTCATACCCAATCAATAAAATTCCCCTTCCCATGGATTGTTAAACCTTTTTACAGTTTGCAGATTAGGGAGTTTTCCTTTTGAAAAGATGAAGTACTATAATTTAATTTAAAAATAATTTTTTGAATTACTTTCTTATTTTTATGTGGTTCCAATATTATTTAAATTATTTTTTTATGGTTTTGGTTTCATTTTTTAGATTTGGTTGAGTTCTTTAATCTCAATATGCATATTGTATTTTATGTTCATCAAGTAGATTATATTAGACGGTGACTGTATTGTGATCATTGGAATGTGGGGGAATAATTGATTTTTTATTTAAAAGGATTATAAATTTCGGATTGGGAAAATATTTAACTATTTTGGAATTGTTTAATTTTTTTAATGTACAAAAGAGTGATTTCTAATACATTATTCAACCAATGGTGATGGAAAACTCAACCTGGGGTTGTCTCATCTATTATCTAATAGGATGATAGTGGGAGTTATTTTCATGGCCATGATGACATTGATAAGGTGATCCTACCCTAAAATATCATTATTTTCATCATTAATTGTTCATACATAATTTTAGTTTTTTTGTTTCATTTTAAAATTATATAGTTTTAAAAAATCATCTTACTCTCATTTCTCAAATTTAAATTGAAAAAAATCATTGTTAAATGATAATCTCATGAGATAACCTAGGTTAACCACTACACTACCTATTGTCTTAGGAACTAATTCTTTCCCAATCCCCATGATATTAATTTTTCAAATAATAAATGAAAGTCAATATAAATAATGAATAATAAACTATGCATGAATTTGATGATACATGATACAAGAAATAGAATCATATAAAGGGTAATTCAAAACAATTATATACTGACTAAAGGAATAAATAAATAATAAAATCATACCCTGTAAAGAACCCTAAGAACATGCTCATATGCGACTCCAAGGCTCCCATGTCCACTCATAGACTATAATAAAAAATCCAAGAGTATAGTCTAGATCTTGACCTGTAATAATGAGATTTGATTGAGTTTTATTTGGTAGCTTAAAAAGGGCCTGAGATGAACTCAATAGGACACCGCCAATTAAGTAAAATTAAATCTATTATATTATTATAAAAAATTAAGAAGTGTGCAGGTATAAGAATAATATAGTTAATAAAAAATATAATTGAGTCATTCTTAGGTTTCTCAAGGACACAAGGACAACCATATATACTACAGAATATGCCAAAATATTTCTAAACATGTCATCATGTATATATGACCATAATTATAATCATTTATATGTAGTGTTTACTTCCACTAAAAATGAACGAAGGAGTATACGTGGGATTCAATATATAATTATTATTATTATAATAACAACAAAATTATTATTATAATTATTATTTTAAATGTCACATTGTTTAAATATGAGAATGATCAAAATAATCTGATCATGGTATGTAAAGAACCATTTAGAAATATAAAAATAATACATGTTAAATGCCTTGTATGACATCATTCCATGTAAGGATCATAATAAAAATTCAATATAGTAAATATGGAAAATATGATAAGGTGAGGTCTAATAAAATACTCATAAGAATAATCCTTGGTAATACCTCCAGACAATATGATTATGATGTGAATCAAAATGCACAACATCTAAATGTATGTGAAAGTCTTGGTCCCATATCTTGGACTAGGGGGTTTTAATCATAATGTTCATCAACCCTAGAAATTTCCTCTCAATAATAATCATGTATAAGTAATCTCACACTCCCTCTGATCCATTAAATAAGGAATTATGTAAAAATAAACCTAGTATAGCTCAAAGAAAAATGTAACTACTATTGACTGATGTCTCATCCATAAAATTCATACTAGTGAATCCAAGGTTCACTCAAGGAATAATAATTAATAAGTAAGAAGTGGTCATTTTATAGTTGACATAGGCCATGAGAAGTAATTAATACCATAGTAATTTATCATGATTCATTTAATTAATCCAATACATACCATTGGGCCATTTCATTTCTAACAAATAATAATGTAATGGGATGAATCCATGGAACTACATTATAATTCTTTAATTAAGGAATTCCATCATAATCATCTTGGTTATAATAAAAGGATCAATTTACAAGGGGTTTTGGCTAACCCTATAGTAAATCCATCCCATTTAATTAATAATATTATCTTACAAATGAATTTAATCCATTCACATGTTTAATAAAATATTTCTGGTCCAATTGTATAACCCTATCAGTAATAGTTAATTTAATTCCATAATGGAATTATAATAAAAATTTAAAATCACATGTCACCAAATGTGGTGGTTCGGTAGAATAGATAAATAATTTCCATTAAGAAAATTACTTCAAAATCACCTTATTTTGTGGTATTGTTTGATTTGTTCAACCATAAACCATGCTAGAAGTCATGTTCTAGGAATTTCTATCAATTCATTTCAAATTTATTAGGAAACACATGTGAATCCCATTGTCTGTCCAAATGAGTCATGTTTTAAATGATGTTACATTATAGGAATGAATTTAGTAGACATACCATATGCTTACGATTTATTACTCATCGATGATAATTCATTGATTTGATTCAGAATGTGAAAAATTGTAAGAAAATAAAATATCCAACAAATAGGGTCTATGAGCTCACATAATTATTCTATAATGATTGTGTAGAGATGATGACAAAATAGAAAATGGGAGTTTTTACTCACATTTATTCTATTAATGCACTGAATATTTTTGGAATAGTCCAAGAATGATTGAGGAACACCATGGAGGATGGGAGGGAGAATTGGATGTTCACAAGGGAACCTATAAGAAAAATTAAGGTGAAAAATTATAGAAACCCCTATTATTGTCGGTGAGGAAAATTAGAAATTTTTCCCCTTTTTAATAGGGTGCACAGTCAGGTTTCATTGTTAGGTATTCAATTCACTAATATTTCACCTAATTATGTCATGTTTACGCACCGCAGATCAGATATGTACATAGTTAGTCAAACTAATCGCAATCCCCTCTATTTTCATTTGAAATATATAATAGACCCATGAGATTGTTGTATAATCTCAGTTGTTGGTTTGAAAAATTGTGTAGATCCCAAAAAAGGAGCATGGTTTGGGTTCATATATTTCCTTAATGATGTGAAAATAGTGTGCTCCACTTTCCATTTATAAAAACCAATCTATTGAAGCCCGATATTTTCAAAACCATCATAAATAACCAAAAAACCAATGGGTACTTAAAAATGATCTCTGAAAATCAAATTTAAGGGGTTAAAGATTTAATTTATAGTAAAAATACAAGTTTATGATTTTTTTGGTACTCTAAAAAAATGATCAGTCTCTCAAGTAAATTTAAACCAATTCAAAAAATTAATCAACTATAATGGGATACATATGCGATCTGTGATATTCTGATATATAGTTTTATTTTTGGGTCATATCATAGTATGGCACATGTTTCAGAAAGGATGGTTTGTGTAAGTTATTTGTGGTACCCTACACAATGTGAAAGGATAAAGGTCAAAAATTAGTTATGAGACCGTAATCTATGTTAGAGGGTAGTGGTTGGGATTTGATCTGAGGCCTTACCATATGTGAGAGGGTAGTGGTAAAAACTATGCAAGAGGTGATCACCTAATTGAAAGGCTATTGAAATCATATTTGGTTATGATATCTCCTCCAATTTGATAGGGTATGAGTGACTGACTCAGTTTCAGACCCATAGTTTGGTGAGAGTGTGGTGGGTAAGACACGCCATGGATCCCTACCAAGAGTTAGAGGTTTTGTAGTTAAGTCTCAATTAAGATAAACATCAATCATTAATAGGGTAATAGGGATGGTTGTGTGATTTTAAATGAAATCTATAGAGATTCAAGATGTAATGGTGTCTATACGAGAACAACTTGACATTACATAATTTTGTTGCATGTTGGGATAAATAATTATTTTTTCATACATGTGTAATATATATATAATAGAATATAAAAGTTAAATGATGGTTTTTATTTATTTATTTTATAATCAATCCCTATATGAGAGCAAAATTTCATCTTTTGAACTTATGATTAGTTTCACAAAGTAGGTTGCACCAGAATTCTTATTGGAGTATCTAGATGGATTATTTGGAGAATGGTCAGAAATGGGATGATGGTTTTATAGTTATCTCTCAATTATATTTTTTAATTTTTTTTATTTGAAAAAATAGTTGGTGATCATTTTTATTTCAATGTTTTATCAACATGTGTGTATATATTTATTTCATGTGATTTTGTCTATTAATATTGGTGAAACATTAGAAATAATTCTTTTTTTACCCAGATGTTTTATATGATTATTAAAATATTTAATTTAATGTATGTTATGGAATTGATAGTATAGTATCTCCATGTCCAATATAAACAATTTCCATATTTAAAAATCATCAGAAATATAGTGATACACAACCAAGGTCATGTGACACATCCAGTCCAATATGAATGATGAGTTTCAAGGAAAAGGCACAAAAATGGTTTTAGTGTTTTTTTGTTGGTTAAACTGATATTCATGTACTATTGATGGGTTTTGGATGCTATTAGATCATTATATGGATGATATACATTGAACTAGAAAACCCTTCTTTTAGGAATCTCAATATTTTTATGTGTAAAAGATTGTGGGACATTGTTTATACATTATTATGATTGACATGTTTATTCTTGAGTCATGTTCTAGTGCAGAATTTTTATCTATTATTTTACTCAATTTGGAGTGGAAATATAGCATCTGTTGATGCATCAATCATCAGAAAAAAATTATATTTATAATTTTCAATGATATCCGGTTAGTGAAAAGTAAATATTAAAGGATAAATTAGATGTGTTAAATGGATTTTTTGGTATATATATTTTTGTGAAAATACTTTGGGAAATAGGTACAAATTAATTAAATCATAAAATATAACTTATTATGATTTTTTCATAAAAACATATTGGTGGGTCCTTAATTAATTGAGACAAAATGTGATATTTCATGTTTATTCATTAAGATTGGCTGTTATGTATGCTCGTGGTGGATGAAATATCTATAGTAGGAATCTATGGTGTATATGATGAATCTTGTTTCTCCAAAATAAAGTAACTATGGTTTAGAGGTATAGTTTTGTGGGTTGTTTGGCTTGATATAGACCCTTGAGTTGGTTTGGATGGTTAGATGTATTTCATTAATTTGGTTAGTTGTGGCTTTTAATCATTTTAGGATGATTAATATCAATGAAGGACTAGTGGTTGTACTAATAAGGTTGTTTTTATGGTATTCTCATTGTTGTTGATAGATACTCAATTTAATAAGGTACACATGACAGTTTTTTGATCATATTGAGTTTGGAATTGGGGTTTAAATGAAGGTGATTGAGTGGAAAATGTTATCAAATTGGGTATTTGAGTGGTGGTCAGGAATATAATGGTCGAGTGTGCTATTTTGGTTTAGAATTTAAATGGGGGTTTTCAAGAAAAAACACTGCTGATTTTTTTCAAGGACGGTGTTATCATCTTTCAGAATGGATATGTTAATTATTCCTTATGGGATTAAATTTGAAAATAGATATGAGTTTTATGTTGATTTGTATCTAGTAATGAGGTCTTATGAATAATATGATTTCATTTGAGACTTGTTGGGATGAGGAGTATGATGTTGTAGCATTCATTGAAAAGAATATTTTATAATGATGATGGGTTTTATATGAACCACATTGTCTAATTATTGTATCTTTGATGATTTATGGTTTGATGAGAAATGGGTGTACAATTATAAATAACTATCAGGTGATTATCATGTCATCGATGAGAAATGTCATCATAATGTTTTTCATGGAACATAAACATTTCTAAAAAAACCTCCTCACTAGTTCGTGCCTATGTGAATCATTCCTACTAACATGATTTTTTTGAATGTTAGGAACACATGTATGAGTTATAGTGATGATATTACTGGAAGAATATTTTCATATATCCATGTAAATATGGACTTGTTCCTTAATGAATGATAGGATTCCTATAATAGATGTATTAAATCGATGACGGAGAATTTTATTTTCATAGTGTTAAAGTGGCCTAAAAAGTTTTTGGGGAAGGGGAAATGAGGCTTTCATATTTTGATTATCCATTAGTATTAAATTTTTATTTTAAATTTTCTAAATTGGGATAACATCGGATAATATTATATATTTCTATGATTTTCATGTGAGAAATGTTGTGCCACATTGTGTGTGCATTGAAATGTAAGAGACAATAGGCGAATACTCTAAGGATGTATTGGGATTAGATATAGGTTTGTAATTTACATGGATATTACCTTATGGACTAATGTACATTGTAGGTTGGAGAATATGATCCAGGTAAACATGGTAACGTGATAGTTATTTGGGATGGTTTGACATCATAGAAATTAGAAACAAGATTTATGGGATGAATTTGATATATATTAATATGTTTGAGTTAGGTGGGTTGTTTTAATGGAATAATAGTGATTTAGTGGAATTATATATTTCGGAAAATGAATATTTAAATATTAGGGTTATTGTATATATTTCAATAATTTTTTACTTACCCACACACTAGATATCCTATTTTTTATGAAGGGGTTCTGGAATGTTAGGTGAATTTCATAGAAAGATATTTTAGCCGATGCTTGAAATGGATGTATGATGAATCATATATTATTTTAGGAAGAATTTATATTTATGGATTATTATTTAATGAAATGATGAATCCATGAATATTGTATCTAAAGTTGTATTTGTTTCATTTATTTCCATGTGAATGCCTCATGAGTTTGATTATATCATTTGGGTACAAACCCCATGTTATGGGTGTGGAGTTACCCTCAAAATGGGTTAGTATCAGTTTTTAAGAATTAATTTTATGAGGGATAAGATTTGAAACATTTTCATGTAATTAGGTAGATGAAGGTTATTATGAACTGAATATATTGTTTTTATGAAGAATTATTTTTTTGTGGTTTTAGAAAAACTCGTCCATTGAAAATATAATTAAGATGGATGAAATTTACACTTGATGAAATTATGATTAGACACAATTAAATAGTGAGTAAGGGAAATACATTTTAATGGTCTGATTTTGTACTAGGGGAAGTATCTAAGGTGATTATAAATGGATTTGTTCTTTATGGTCACAATTTTGTAATGACTCACATCATTATGGGATAGTCCCATTTTTGGTAATTTTAAATTGGTCCTCATAGTAGGGATGTTTTGAGAATTCAGATTAATATTTTAATTTTGGTATCAAGGAAATAGGTATGAGATTTTTTAAATATGTTAAAGAGTTTTCATGAATACTAAAATTATCAAATAGGGGTTTGCTATAGTTACTACTTATTATACGATGTAAGAATACACTATATATGCAGTGGAGGTCTTTAGGTACACGATGACTAGTCTATGGTAGAAAATCCTCTAGATAAACCACCAGTTATCCAATGAACCAATATTAGTTGTGTATTATATCCCCATGTACTCATTCATAGTGCATCTGGTACCTATAATAGTTATATATGTTTTTATAAGTTAGGATATAACTATTATTTTTGTGTTAAATCAAATTCCTCTTTAGCTGAGAATGAATTGGGTAGAGGTTATTGGTTGTAATAATCCCTTTAAATCCCCTTAGGTCTCACTATGGTTTTGAGGTAGATCAAATGTTACTCTCTAGAACCCAAAAATTATAATATAATTAACTATACAACCCTAACATTATGTTTACATTTAATTAATAATTTTTCGTAGAATATTATTTTTTCTTTGTCTTTTAGGTTGAGTCCTCAGTATTTAATCCACGAATTGGTACTTTTGGGGGGAGAAGTTGGTGGGTGGTCCATGGTTTTCACATGTTTAGTAGAAACCATGTCGTAGACCCATAAAAAATGTGGAATAGATATTATTTCTATCTAGATATAGTAGATATTGTCATGGCCATTCACCCATCTCATCATTCATTTTCTACCCGAGATTGATTTTACCATATGGTAGGCACATGGCCCCATATAACATCCATCCACACACTGTACAAAGCTCTAATTTAAAACATGAAATGTTATTAAATTAAATTAATAAATTAGAAGAAATTTAATTTAATTAATAATAATAATAATATACCAAATTTAAAATATACCCTAAATTGTTTTATTCCTCTCCCTCCCCACTGACTCGACACACCCAAAAAGTGGATACATGTACACAAAAACTCCTCTATACAACATCCTGATTCATTAGAATCTCCTACCGATTTGTGGTGGGATCATCCCGATAGGCTTCCTATAAGGCCCCAGCCTTAAAACTTACTTAATCTTGAGTTATTACAAGATTACACATTGAGGATCTTTTCAGGTTTAGAGTTTTAGAGAATTAGATCATGAAACTTGCATTACATTCCACATTTAAACAAAGTGGTTACATAAAAGATATCATCCATTCTTCCCATCAACAGAAACATATTGAAAATAAAACATGGATTCTTTCTTAACACATCCTTGACTCTATCATCTTATCATGTACCTTTCCCTTGACCTGAAAAAAACATTTCAAAAACTTGGGATGAGCATAAAAAGCTCAGTAAGGGATATAAAAATATGGAAAGGAAACATGAGTTCATATATACACAAGAATGAAATCATAATTTACCCATAAAATATAGGCACTTTAACCTACCTCATCAAATCATGAATAAATAATAGAAATCATAAGACATAAAGGTAACTTGAGGCGTTCATGACATTCTTACGTAGGGAGTAACCCTCTTGGTTATGTTTGGAATACCCATCACAGTATATTCCCTAAATCTCTTCGGAGAAACCTTAACGTTTCACTCCTTCGCGTTACCCAATGCATTGGAGAGCTATAACGGGCTCACCCACCCTTAGTTTATCACGGAACCACCCGTTCTTCATAACAATGCCCAAGAACCATAACATAATCATATCACATAAATATGAACATAGCATTTCCACATTTCAATCACAATATAACATTTTAGGATATTGAAATAATGAATCCATTCAAAAAGAAACCATTTCCAAAACCATTTAAAACATTTAATAAAGAGATTTTTGAATCAAAGTGTCCCATACCACCTTGAAGCTTAAAATTTTAAACCATTAATATCCATATAAATAAATCCTTAAAACCATTTTGAAAACATGGATATTAATAAGAACAAACAATTAAAACATTTAAAACGATATTTTGGTTAAAGGGGTTTTACCAAAATCAGAGACACTTGAATACGATAATTGAGGAATAACATTTACTCAGAACTTTATAATATCATGAGAATAAATGGATTCATGATATAATACTCCAAAGGACAGTATATACACCATATAAGAGTGAATTGGTGCATAACAACAATGAACTCTCAATAGAAATGTCAAATGTGACGAAATACCTTATAAAGAATGTATCCTTAAATTAAGGACAAATCAATCTCAAAAATATGTGTGAAAAATATAAATACACCCAATATAAGTGGATATTAAGTGTAAAACAATAAAAGGTCATTCACACATATTCAATGGATGACATATTCAATGACTACATGTTGAACCCAAAGAAATCGAAATTGGGTTAAAAAGGTCCCTTGACAGCATAACGGCATCACATCAAAAAGAGTTGATGAGAGATAAAAAGTGTATCTCATCATTTGGACATAAAATTTACATCAACAAGGATATATGAGAACATATCCCAAAATAACAATATGTAAATTAAAAGACCCAACAAAAGAAGTCTTTTAAAAAAGAGGAGGGTGAAAGGTTCCCTTACCGACTTGGGTATCTTTCAAAACATACACCCCATGAAAGAAGGGCAATAAATCATTGATGTAAATACTCATAAACTAAAGTATATTAAACAAAGAGTAGAATAATGGGAAGCACATACACCACTCAAAGGAAATTGTGGCAAATGTAGCATAAATCTCACGAGAATAAAAGTGAGATGGAAAATCTCTTACGAAAACTCGGCAGCCTAACGGCGCCACATAAAACTTCCAAAATGGATTGATGAGATAAAATAGGGTATCTCATCACATTACAATAAAATGTACAGAAATAGGAATATAAAAGAACATCCCCCAACATTACAAAGAGGAGCTTAAAAGAAGTGACATAAAGGAGAGTACTTAAAAAGAAAGAGAGAGGTTAGATCTCTTACGAAAGTTCGGCAGCCTAACGACGCCACTCAAAACTTCCAAAATGGATTGATGAGAGAGAATAGGGTCTCTCATCACATGAACATAAAAATTACAGTAAGCGTAATATAAAAGATCATCCTAATAACAAGAAATATGAGCTTTAAAAGGAATGACATAAAAGTGTGCTCTTAAAAAGAAAGAGAGGAGTAGGATCCCTTACCTCGGGTCCGACTTGACTCGATCGTTCCTTAATCTCCTGAATAATAAAATTGAGTTAATTTCTAATTCCTTAAGAACCCTTTTTCAAGTTCATTATTACTTTTATACCACTTATGACCATGTCACAAACATTTTGTAATCATTTAAGTTAATAATATTTGTTTTGCCGATATTTGGTTCTTAAGTCGAAAGTGGTCTTCTTACAATTACATGTTGTTCATGTGGCCAAATGTTTATTATATCCATAATTGTATTCATTATGTAGATATAATATATGTCATATATATCCAGTACATGCATGCATTTATAACATTACATAATCATTTAGAGGTAAGAAATGAAATGCACCGTTCATGGAGACGGTAAGCCGTACGTACGCATGAACGCTACTTTCATTTCTATTTCGTATTTTATAGAATGGAATAATAATGATATAAAGGTATATTATAATTCCAGTATAATATCATATATAATATCATATTTCCATCCTTTATACATCCCACATATGGTATTTAACGAATCAAATCACTTTGAGGGGACGGTAGTCCGCACTTCCTTAAATGAAGATATCGCGTATACCCATAACGGAAGCCACAAAGGTAAGACAAAAATGAAAAATACAGAAGCATAAATAAAACATAAACATATTATATATCATATATAAAAATAGTGACATCATAATGGCCACCTTTGAAGGTGTTAAATGAGTATTGAACAATCATCATTTCGGGAGGCAGAATTTCACCATCCACGGAAACCGTATGTTCTTTAACCATTTGATGTAGTTGTGTGATAGTGTAGCATGAATAAATATTATAACAACATCCTAGTATATTGAAGATACTGGTGATTTTACAAAAGAAGTAAATAAAAAGAGTTTAGGGGGTTGGAGAAGCAAAATAAAACAAATGAACATGAGAGAATGAATTACCTTTAAAAGTGTAACTCCTTTTGATTTAAGCCTAAAGGCTTACTTTAAAGGCTTCTGCCCAAAGGGAGTCCTCTAGGATGAGGAGAGGGATGTGGAGAGAGTAAATGGGCAGGGGTTGGCCGAGCCAAAGGCTTGAGAAGTGTGTGAAATGAGGTAGAGGTGGGGGCCTTTTATAAGAGGAGAGGAGGGGTACTTTTGGAAAGTAAGAAATATTACTTTATTTGAAAATGTGTTTCGGTTTTAAAAGGTCCCACATTGATAGAATTCGTGGATAAGGTGATAAGGCTTCGAAATCCACTCATCCAATTGGTTTTGGCCATGTGTAGTTTGTAGATGTTTCATTATCTTTCCATTTTAATTAAATCGTCAAATAATGATGTCATCGCTGCATCATTATTATGTCATAAATAATTTAATTTCTTTAATGTCTAAAAATTATAAAAAAAATACTATGATATAGGAAATCTTTATATCTTTCCAATGACTATTTATAATCAAAATTTGGACTTGTATAACCCCACTTAAAAATTGTTTTCGTAAAACATATTATGTTTGTGTCATTTTCACTTCAACATTAAATAAAAAGTAATTTATGTCATTTCCCAACAAAAGTGGATCCATGGGGTCCCCAAGTTGGCCCATGGCATGTCTTGGTCGGCCATGACTCACCCAATAGGTGTATGACAAGTGTCATGGTGTTTTCACATTCTTATAATATCATTTTTACCTTAAACTACACTAATTACCACTAATCGCGATTAAAAACTTAATAAGTTACTATTCAGCAAAAAATTATTTTAATCTCATTGAACCACATTTTACTTCTTAATGACAACCATGTATGTCGGATTTTTGAAAATCAAAACACAATTATGGCAAAATTTCATTTAAATGAAATATCAGTTTTTATAAGTACCACTTAGTGGTTTCACTATTCATCAAAAATTGAAGTTTTTCAGAAAATTACCAAAAATTCACCCTAAGCTATATTTGATATTCCAAATTCAAAAATGAAGTATATTTTAAAAAATTCAAAACATATTAGTCACATTAATTAATTTGATAATTAATTCCCGATGTCAGAGCAAATAGCGTGTTTTTATAAACCAATAAGTATCAAAAGATTGACACTAGTTTAAGTCTGATTTCAAAGTGAAATTAATTCCAATGACCACTATTGGATTTAATGGTAAAAATATTTTCTAATTTAACTTTAAAACCAATTCAAAATATTATCTAATCATATAAATAAATTAGATTAAAAATAGGTTTTGAATTAAAACACAACATTCTACACTATTCATTAAAAAAATGAACTTTATCAGAAAGATACCTAAAATTTACACAAAGTAAATTTTGATGTCCCGATTCTTAATAAGAGTTTTATTTGGTCCAAAAGAATGTTTAAGAGTGAGAAAAACTATATTTAATGAAGGTTCTCCATCAAAAGGTGATAAGTGAACCTTTAGTGAAAACTAGGGCATATACGCCAAAAATTGAATTCTTTCCGCATTTTAAGCCTTTATCTTTTATTGTATAAATGTAAAAAATTTTAAGTACATATATAATCATATTTTAGTTATTTCTATACATTCCCGCCAATACAACGGCTACATGTTATCTACCATTTAAAATAATATTATTTTATTATTAGAGTGCAACGTAAGATTCCCAAGAAACTCGTTGTTGCGTGTTGGGTACGCCATCGAGCATAGCGTCCCCTTTAAAGTCATATTAATATTTTATTCACAAATATGGATAAATATGAAAATTTCTATTCTTTATTTACCTGGGGTGTTACATCCTTCCCCCCTTTTGGGAATTGCGTCCTCGCAATTTTAAAATTGCGCTTGGAAACATCCTCGAACGTCCCACATCGGAACAAGAGTCAGTAAAACAATCACTTTAAAATAAAGAAAGATAAGCACAGAGGTCACCCGAGTTAACCCATACTAGGATTCCAAGTATGAAAATATGGACATGGAGGAGAAAACATAAGGACATGTTCTGATGGAGAGTGATAGAAAACATGTTTAGGAGAAAGTTAACCACGGGAAAATCACGAACTTGTGATGGGTTAAACGGTATTCGATTCCCCAGTAGGAAAAGTTAATAGACAAAATTTTTGTTTTAAGTTACTTTTTATTGAGGAATTTATTCATAAGGAAACATAATCACTTATCATATTGACTTTCAACTTTTATTAGATTCCTTACACAAACTCATATTTTCTCCTGAAGGCGAGTATTTAGGAAGACTTGTTCACATTAAGAGTACTATAATAAACTTTTAGAAAATCACCTAATCCACAAAATAGAACTATATACCTCCCATGTCTTTAGACTTTAACCAAAACGAAAACCAAAAAGGTTAGTACAAGGTCAGATAATCCAAAAAAGTATAACCCATTAAAAAGAAAATCTATGCTTAATCTCCAAAATTTGTCCAACAAAACCCAAAGTTCAACGAGGAACATCCGATAAACAATTTGTCCATAAAATTATTCAAAGTAAACCAATTTAAGATTGAAACCCAAATATTTGAAGGATTTAGTCACATAGTCTTCCAAGTTAAATCGTAACATTTATCTCCAAACAACATCAGTTGCTCCTAAAGTCTCGTATTGAAAAGTAATTATCCTAATCACATATCCTCCATGATAGGTTAATCATTTTCATAAATAACCCAAAATAAACTTACTCTTAATTCATAAAATCATATAACAAAAAAGAATCAGTCAAAATAAACAGGGACTTCACGTAGTCCAGTGGTAGGCGATAAATACCAGTCGCACTTTGGTTGTGGGTTCGATTCCCGCAGCTTTGTCCGACGCGACGGGTTGTCACACGGTCTGCGTGTTGTCCTTTTTCCAAAACTATATAATTCTAAAAAAATTCCCCAAAACGAGATAAAATCTTCAAAAATATTAATAACATATTTTAACCTCAAGTTTATCTCATTCCTTTCCTTTTCCATCATATCATAGAGTAACCCATAATTACATAAAAAGTAAGGATCATATAAACCCTAATGGTTACCTTAATAATTATTACCTGAATTTCCACATTGAGTTGGCCATCTCGTAAATGATGCATTAGAGAACTCACCAAGGTTGAAGTGATTGATCATGACTCCTTGATAGTTGGTTTAGAACAACTAGGATATTCCTCATTGAATCCCCCATCTCATCTAGTATCTTAATCAGAGAACCACCACAGTTTCCTTCAAACCCATTGTCACTTTGGTGCCTGCTAGATCCATCCATTCACTAAAAACATAAATGTCAGTGTGAGTATATCAACAAAAACATCATGTACTAATGAGGAAGGTAGACTCTAAGATATACTTACTCATTCACTTTATCTAAAATTAGGACTCTTTCTGAAATTCTAACCATTATGGTAATGTCACTTATGCTTAAAGAATACCCTAACCTCTAAAGTTATCTAAACCGACCTCTGATACCAACTATAAGGCCCCAGCCTTAAAACTTACTTAATCTTGAGTTATTACAAGATTACACATTGAGGATCTTTTCAGGTTTAGAGTTTTAGAGAATTAGATCATGAAACTTGCATTACATTCCACATTTAAACAAAGTGGTTACATAAAAGATAGCATCCATTCTTCCCGTCAACAGAAACATATTGAAAATAAAACATGGATTCTTTCTTAACACATCCTTGACTCTATCATCTTATCATGTACCTTTCCCTTGACCTGAAAAAAACATTTCAAAAACTTGGGATGAGCATAAAAAGCTCAGTAAGGGATATAAAAATATTGAAAGGAAACATGAGTTCATATATACACAAGAATGAAATCATAATTTACCCATAAAACATAGGCACTTTAACCTACCTCATAAAATCATGAATAAATCATAGAAATCATAAGACATAAAGGTAACTTGAGGCATTCATGACATTCTTACGTAGGGAGTAACCCTCTTGGTTATGTTTGGAATACCCATCACAGTATATTCCCTAAATCTCTTCGGAGAAACCTTAACGTTTCACTCTTTCGCGTTACCCAATGCATTGGAGAGCTATAACGGGCTCACCCGCCCTTAGTTTATCACGGAACCACCCGTTCTTCATAACAATGCCCAAGAACCATAACATAATCGTATCACATAAACATGAACATAGAATTTCCACATTTCAATCACAATATAACATTTTAGGATATTGAAATAATGAATCCATTCAAAAAGAAACCATTTCCAAAACCATTTAAAACATTTAATAAAGAGATTTTTGAATCAAAGTGTCCCATACCACCTTGAAGCTTAAAATTTTAAACCATTAATATCAATATAAATAAATCCTTAAAACCATTTTGAAAACATGGATATTAATAAGAACAAACAATTAAAACATTTAAAACGATATTTTGGTTAAAGGGGTTTTACCAAAATCAGAGACACTTGAATATGATAATTGAGGAATAACATTAACTCAGAACTTTATAATATCATGAGAATAAATGGATTCATGATATAATACACCAAAGGACAGTATATACACCATATAAGAGTGAATTTGTGCATAACAACAATGAACTCTCAATAGAAATGTCAAATGTGACGAAATCCCTTATAAAGAATGTATCCTTAAATTAAGGACAAATCAATCTCAAAAATATGTGTGAAAAATATAAATACACCCAATATAAGTGGATATTAAGTGTAAAACAATAAAAGGTCATTCACACATATTCAATGGATGACATATTCAATGACTACATGTTGAACCCAAAGAAATCGAAATTGGGTTAAAAAGGTCCCTTGACAGCATAACGGCATCACATCAAAAAGAGTTGATGAGAGATAAAAAGTGTATCTCATCATTTGGACATAAAATTTACATCAACAAGGATATATGAGAACATATCCCAAAATAACAATATGTAAATTAAAAGACCCAACAAAAGAAGTCTTTTAAAAAAGAGGAGGGTGAAAGGTTCCCTTACCGACTTGGGTATCTTTCAAAACATACACCCCATGAAAGAAGGGCAATAAATCATTGATGTAAATACTCATAAACTAAAGTATATTAAACAAAGAGTAGAATAATGGGAAGCACATACACCACTCAAAGGAAATTGTGGCAAATGTAGCATAAATCTCACGAGAATAAAAGTGAGATGGAAAATCTCTTACGAAAACTCGGCAGCCTAACGGCGCCACATAAAACTTCCAAAATGGATTGATGAGATAAAATAGGGTATCTCATCACATTACAATAAAATGTACAGAAATAGGAATATAAAAGAACATCCCCCAACATTACAAAGAGGAGCTTAAAAGAAGTGACATAAAGGAGAGTACTTAAAAAGAAAGAGAGAGGTTAGATCTCTTACGAAAGTTCGGCAGCCTAACGACGCCACTCAAAACTTCCAAAATGGATTGATGAGAGAGAATAGGGTCTCTCATCACATGAACATAAAAATTACAGTAAGCGTAATATAAAAGATCATCCTAATAACAAGAAATATGAGCTTTAAAAGGAATGACATAAAAGTGTGCTCTTAAAAAGAAAGAGAGGAGTAGGATCCCTTACCTCGGGTCTGACTTGACTCGATCGTTCCTTAATCTCCTGAATAATAAACTTGAGTTAATTTCTAATTCCTTAAGAACCCTTTTTCAAGTTCATTATTACTTTTATACCACTTATGACCATGTCACAAACATTTTGTAATCATTTAAGTTAATAATATTTGTTTTGCCGATATTTGGTTCTTAAGTCGAAAGTGGTCTTCTTACAATTACATGTTGTTCATGTGGCCAAATGTTTATTATATCCAGAATTTTATTCATTATGTAGATATAATATATGTCATATATATCCAGTACATGCATGCATTTATAACATTACATAATCATTTAGAGGTAAGAAATGAAATGCACCGTTCATGGAGACGGTAAGCCGTACGTACGCATGAACGCTACTTTCATTTCTATTTCGTATTTTATAGAATGGAATAATAATGATATAAAGGTATATTATAATTCCAGTATAATATCATACATAATATCATATTTCCATCCTTTATACATCCCACATATGGTATTTAACGAATCAAATCACTTTGAGGGGGCGGTAGTCCGCACTTCCTTAAATGAAGATATCGCGTATACCCATAATGGAAGCCACAAAGGTAAGACAAAAATGAAAAATACAGAAGCATAAATAAAACATAAACATATTATATATCATATATAAAAATAGTGACATCATAATGGCCACCTTTGAAGGTGTTAAATGAGTATTGAACAATCATCATTTCGGGAGGCAGAATTTCACCATCCACGGAAACCGTATGTTCTTTAACCATTTGATGTAGTTGTGTGATAGTGTAGCATGAATAAATATTATAACAACATCCTAGTATATTTAAGATACTGGTGTTGTTACAAAAGAAGTAAATAAAAAGAGTTTAGGGGGTTGGAGAAGCAAAATAAAACAAATGAACATGAGAGAATGAATTACCTTTATAAGTGTAACTCCTTTTGATTTAAGCCTAAAGGCTTACTTTGAAAGGCTTCTGCCCAAAGGGAGTCCTCTAGGATGAGGAGAGGGATGTGGAGAGAGTAAATGGGCAGGGGTTGGCCGAGCCAAAGCCTTGAGAAGTGTGTGAAATGAGGTAGAGGTGGGGGCCTTTTATAAGAGGAGAGGAGGGGTACTTTTGGAAAGTAAGAAATATTACATTATTTGAAAATGTGTTTCGGTTTTAAAAGGTCCCAAATTGATCGAATTCGTGGATAAGGTGATAAGGCTTCGAAATCCACTCATCCAATTGGTTTTGGCCATGTGTAGTTTGTAGATGTTTCATTATCTTTCCATTTTAATTAAATCGTCAAATAATGATGTCATCGCTGCATCATTATTATGTCATAAATAATTTAATTTCTTTAATGTCTAAAAATTATAAAAAAAATACTATGATATATTAAAGCTTTTTAGCTTTCCAATGACTATTTATAATCAAAATTTGGACTTGTCTAACCCCACTTAAAAATTGTTTTCGTAAAACATATTATGTTTGTGTCATTTTCACTTCAACATTAAATAAAAAGTAATTTATGTCATTTCCGAACAAAAGTGGATCCATGGGGTCCCCGAGTTGGCCCATGGCTTGTCTTGGTCGGCCATGACTCACCCAATAGGTGTAGGACAAGTGTCATGGTGTTTTCACATTCTTATAATATCATTTTTACCTTAAACTACACTAACTACCACTAATCGCGATTAAAAACTTAATAAGTTACTATTCACCCAAAAATTATTTTAATCTCATTGAACCACATTTTACTTTTTAATGACAACCATGTATGTCGGATTTTTGAAAATCAAAACACAATTATGGCAAAATTTCATTTAAATGAAAAATCAGTTTTTAAAAGTACCACTTAGTGGTTTCACTATTCATTAAAAATTGATGTTTTTCAGAAAATCACCAAAAATTCACCCTAAGCTATATTTGATATTCCGAATTCAAAAATGAAGTATATTTTAAAAAATTCAAAACATATTAGTCACATTAATTAATTTAATAATTAATTCCCGCTGTCAGAGCAAATAGCGTGTTTTTATAAAACAATAAGTATCAAAAGATTGACACTATTTTATGTCTGATTTCAAAGTGAAATTAATTCCAATGACCACTATTGGATTTAATGGTAAAAATATTTTCTAATTTAACTTTAAAACCAATTCAAAATATTATCTAATCATATAAATAAATTAGATTAAAAAGAGGTTTTGAATTAAAACACAACATTCTACACTATTCATTAAAAAAATGAACTTTATCAGAAAGATACCAAAAATTTACACAAAGTAAATTTTGATGTCCCGATTCTTAATAAGAGTTTTATTTGGTCCAAAAGAATGTTTAAGAGTGAGCAAAACTATATTTAATGACGGTTCTCCATCAAAAGGTGATAAGTGAACCTTTAGTGAAAACTAGGGCATATACGCCAAAAATTGAATTCTTTCCGCATTTTAAGCCTTTATCTTTTATTGTATAAATGTAAAAATATTTAAGTACATATATAATCATATTTTAGTTATTTCTATACATTCCCGCCAATACAACGGCTACATGTTATCTACCATTTAAAATAATATTATTTTATTATTAGAGTGCAACGTAAGATTCCCAAGAAACTCGTTGTTGCGTGTTGGGTACGCCATCGAGCATAGCGTCCCCTTTAAAGTCATATTAATATTTTATTCACAAATATGGATAAATATGAAAATTTCTATTCTTTATTTACCTGGGGTGTTACACTTCCCCTCTTACCATATTTGCCTTTCCCTATTTTATTCAGGGATTATTTTTCCTATCTTGTGGTTCACATGCCATGGATGAACCCTAAACCCAATTATGGGGTTTTCCATTGTATATTCTAGATTTTTATTTCATGTGAGTCCCGTTAATGCCAGTTTTTTCATCAATATTTAAGGAAGATGGTTTTATATTATATTCATGTAATATTTCATCCATTGTTTTGAGTTGGGTAATTTTTAATTATGGGATTCAGAATTTATTGGATATCCCATATTTTTCTTATTCACCATATATCTACATGATGATGTTTTGAATCACCATTATTGAAGGTGACTTGAATCTACATACATTAGTAGATTAATATATATATATATATATCATCTGAGTACAAAATTCCTTATCTAGTGGGGAATATGTAAATTGGGGGAAATGGTACACATACACATATGTGTTTGAAGGCGTATATACATGTAAGGGTAAAGTAACCCTCATCAAATGTGGTGTATTTGGAAGTATCCTCTCTATGTCGTATCTAGTAATTTGAAATCCATGATTTTAAGATTGTTTTGAAAAATTGATTTCATTATTATATCAGATTTTTTTGGTTTGTTTAGTGTATTTTTGTTCATTTAAATGGAATTCCACCTGCTTCCCATATTCTCCGTATACATCCAACATGTGTTTTATTTATTAATAATTTTTAGAAAATCATTTGAAATATAAAGAATTAGAAATTTAAAATTTGTTTTGAAATGTGAATGTTGTGGTTTAAAAAGTGGTTTGATTAAATCTATGAATTTATTTCAACAATATTAAGGCCTAGTTAAATCATTTATATATATCTCTAAAATAAAAACCACACTAATGTATTCCCCCTTTTTTGGAAACGTGGTGTCTGATAAATTTGTGACATGTGTTGTATGAACAATGACGAGACTTGTGTTTTTTATGTATTTTTTGAAAAGAGATGTTCTTAAAGGGAATTTTATGGATGGGAAAGTTAATTTTGGATTTAAAGAGATGTATTATAAATGTATTGATACACTATATTGATATAATTCCACATCTACACAATGGAATCACTGGGAAACACTAGGTACCTAGGTGAGTATGTTAAGCACTAGTACACATGATGATTCGGTAGGTCACTAACCATTGATCCCTAGAAGGATTATAAAATTAAACTTAAAAAAACATGATTATGGTTTGGGGACATTTATTAAAATATTTTAACTTCTCTATTAAGTCTTCCATTTTAAAAGACTATATTTTTTAGTCACCGATAGTATGAGGATACTAGGGACCAAATTAACATAGCTACATAGGGATTATCCCATGGTACATTCTCTCTGTATCCTATTTCCCATGGTCCTATTTTAATATGGTCATTCCTATGATTCTTATATATCACGACACCTACATTAGTGTTTAAATTTTTAAGGAATTATTATAAAATGTATTTCAATTTTATGGAAAATTGTTTTGAATATATGATGGAATTTAGTTTTCATAGAAATGATACCTTATTTCTTGTTTTTTCATAAATTAATAGAAATCAATATTTTTATATTACTTATCTCCATAAAATGGTGATTTAATATCTTTTAAATGTAAGGAATAAGTCATGGTTTCCCTTTTTAAATTTGCAATGAGGTTTTGAAAATGATCATTCATATATTGTTTAGTATTTTCCATTTCATGGTTCTCACATAATTGATACACTCATGGATAGAATATAGTTATGTTGTATGTAGTGACCCACAAGGTCATGTGGATGTAAGTCTGTTGTTTAGTTCTATCTGTTTAGTTTTTTATTCCTATTAAACACATACTTTATGTTTTTTTAGTTTTTTATATTTAGATGTTTTTATTGGGTAAATAATTCTCAATTGAGTTCTACCTAATTCCCAACAAAATTTTACAACTCACGAAGATAAAGAAATCCTCTTAGACCTTATTCTTAGATTGATTGGGTGACTAATTCAGTTTTGACCTATATTAGTCTATTAATAAATAGTTTCATAGTTTTTCCCTTTTCATTTGAGAATTTATATTAGATGAGATTTAGTATTTTTATAATTTATATTGTCACACACATGTATGTTCTTGATCACGAACTATCTTGATGTATGTCTAAATTTCCTCAGTGGTCTCAGATTATTGTCTTATATAATATGAACATGGATCATTTATTTTTGTTTGGTTTTCAGATTTTATTGAGTGTTTTGGTATGAAATTATTAATAAATGGGTTGTTTTTATAAATGATAAAGGTAAGAGTTGATTATCTTGAGGGATTTAAAATATTCCTAGTTACTATTCATGGCCTCGAAAACCATGTGCATAATATTAACCTACATTTATTTCACTCTAGTGTGATCAAATTGTTGGATCCTGGTCTATAAATCAAGTAAAAAATATATGTGTAACATATGTGTTTTTATGTTTTTTTGAATTTTAAACTATTATGTGTTGAGTTTCTTTTTTTATTCTTATTGTTATTTTAGGAGGGTTTTGGGTTGTTAACGATTGATTTTAAAATTATTCTCAATTTATAAAAAATTGGGTTCCTAAAATGAATGATTTTTGAACCTTGAAAATAAATTTGAATTTGATTTGGAATTTAGAGAAGATTTAGGGAATGTTTATGAAAAGAGAATAGGGAATTTCGTAAATTCATTTTTTTGATGATAAATGGGTTTTGTGATCCTTAATAAATATTATAGATGATCATGTATGCGGTTTAATGGGGTGGGGTGAGGGAATGATGATTCATATGTCTAGATGGGTATAATTAGATGTGTGGATGAACATATATGTGATGGTTCAATGGGTACCACAAGTGATGGTTTAAAAAATGATTTTTTTTTGTTTTTTCAAAGTGGATTTTGAAAAGGAAAATTAATTCCATTAAAAAGGGGATTCCTTTTTAATAATATTCTTGGATTCAAATGGAAATGATAGGTGGTATAATTAATTTTTATGTGGATGAGTTGAATTAGTTATTATTCAATGAGGACAAGAAATAGATATTGATTTTTCAAATGGGATTGATTTTCAAATAGTGTTGGATGTGGTCTAATGGTTTCCATTTGAAAATGAAAATATTGGGTTTTTAAATAGGATTTCATTGTATATTTTTAATGAGTTTGAGTTTATTAGGGTGGTATTTTTATATGAGGTTTCATTTCTCTTTGGTCTGTTTTTATACATTCATTTTTTCAAGAGTACACTACCCATAAAACCCCAAACTGTTTTTAAAGTGTCCCTCCCAATTGGTTTCTTTATCCAGACTCATAGTTGGGTTGTTCAATTTGGATATATTGATCGTTGACTATTTTACATGGTGTTTGAGGACAATTGACGGTTTTAGGGTGTATAGATAATGGGTATTGAGAATGTTCAGCTTGTTTTCTCCATTGTAAGATTTGAAATTGATCATGTATCAACTTATAATGTCTTATTTTAAGCACATTATTCATGGAACATGGAAGCCTCATATTTTAGGTATTCATATGGTATTTATTTGTGGATGAACACTAAAATTTTATGAACCATCCTTCAAGTCAATTACAGTTTTCATTTATATATGATTGGAGATACTTGTTTCTTATTGAAATTATGTATTTCTATATGGTTTGGTACATTTCATGAGTTTTATTAGTTTTTTAATTCTTGATTTAAGGGTTTTTCATCAAGAATATAATATTCATAAATTGTAGGGAGAACCATATATTACCCCCAGAGATTTAATTATTATTATCTTTCAAAATGGTTGGCAATTACATGTGGAGTTGAATGGTGACAATAGTGTTGGTAGTCTCATTTGGGTTTGTTTAGTTTGTTTTTTTAGTTTTTTTCCTCGTTATGTTGGGTGGTTTCTTGTAGAATTTTTTTACTGTAGGGATAATGTAACATTCTAATAATTAGTTTTAATATTGTATAATTTGTTCCATGAAAATTAATTTTTTTAATTGGATTTTGGGATTCATAGTTGTTTTTTACTAAATCAGGGAGTTTTTGGGATAGGAGGTTATCACATGGTAGACGCATTGTTAATAGAATTTTTGATACAACCCCTAGAATACAATGAGTCTTAAAATGTGGGTATTTCTAGAACATTCATCTATGGACACGATTGCTCTCCCCTCCCCTATATCCCATGGATCCCCAGACAACGGGGACATCATGGTTTGTACATGGTCTCACAGTATTTGTGTCCAAAACGTATTTCCTTCCTTAGGTTAAACAACTAAAATAAAATAAAATAATATAAATGATAAATTTTAATAGTATATATAATATTATATGACCAAAAAAACAAAAAAAAATAATAGTAATAATAATACTAATAATAAGTAGAAGTATAAAAATACAAAAAAGGGGGTATTACTCTCCACCACAACTCACTCGACATGCCCATAGAGGGATTCCCAGTTCCCATGACATTCTAACATTACCCTCCTTCATCAAAAAAATATCCTCACTATTTGTGGTGAGATAATCCTATATAGTCTTCCCTTATTATCATATTCCTTGGTCTCTCATTTATTATTGGTTATCCCCCCCCCTTGTCGTTCACAGACCATGGATCAAACCTAACATAATATCAGGTGTTTCTTTTATCAATTCTTGATTTTTAGACATACATAGTTCTGAAAAGGATTTTTTACCTTGTATATTTACCGAAGTTGGTATTCCATATATTTATGGTAATATTTATTTTTCTCTTCAACACTTCCCAATTTATAATTAAGTATTTATTAATATGTCTGTTTCACATATTTTTCTTCTACAACATAGAACTACTTCCGGTGGTTCTGACTCCATTTTTAAGGATAATTATATGTATAAAAAGAAGTATATATATATATATCATACTTGTAAATATTCCCTCACATAGTTTTGAATATGAAAATTTGGTCTTAGGGTATATATATATATATATATATATTTGTGATGGTATATATTTGTGTAAGTTTGAAGATCACATCATCAATATTATCATGTTTGGAGGTAAGAGTAACCTCCCAAACCATTATCCATATAACCCATGTCTTGATTCAGGGTGTCACATAGCCTCAAGAATGCTTCATAGTATTCCAGAAGTTACAGAAGAGTTGTGAGGATGAAATGGTGGCAGATTGGGGAGACTATTCCCTCGTATAAGATAAAAAAGTGGATACAAAGGAAAAAACAATAGTGGAATAATAATATAATCATTAATAATCAATACATTGTGGAAGGATAAACAAAAATACAAGATGTATAAGCAACGATATATGTAAACATAAGAACTGAATACAATATTACATAAAATCCTCTAAAGTAGTGTCTAATACATGGATGCATAGCATGTATAATAAAAATAGAATAGGCTAATACATGTATTAAATATAATATTAAAAGTAGAAAAAATGTTAAAAATAGTTCCATATTCATCTCAAGTCTGAACATGACCTTCATCTCATAATCTCCAACTAGGTAAGTAGGTCAACATCCAATATCACTACATTTCCCCTTATCTATACATGCAGAAAGATGGTCTTATCATATACTGAAGGATTCCTGAGTAGGATGTGGGATAAAAATAATATTATGGATCCAAAACCAATATATATGTGTATTATGAGAAGTGTTCATAACTTAACAACATGCAAGAATAAGAAAAATTTTAATATAACGCTGAAATAAATCACTAGCTCACTTTGGTTTATATTGGACACCTTTTGAGTCTATCTTCTTCAGCTCATGGATTGAATTTGAGTGATCATTTCAATAAATAAACATAGTAGTAATATATATATATATATGTTAGTTCTATATTTCATCAACCTATACAAACCAAGTGTGTGAGGATTCCAAATTTCTATATGCTGAGAATACTGGTGATGGAAATTATAGGGGCATTACTACAGAATCCATAATCTGTATACTAAGTCTACAGGATTAGAAAATAGGATAAATTCTCTACTTGCCAATAGATTCTGATATGTCATGAAAAAAACATTGGATGGAAAGTGAGTGGCTATGGAAACACTATAATTATGGTATGTGATGCATCATCCCAACACCCTTATAATATTACTAGTATGAGGCACCTTAGTCAATACCCGATGTAAGAGTGTGTGATTTACCTCATAAATGAACACACCTTACCATCATACACAACCAATATAAAGGAATATTTTAATTATAACTAGCATGCTGCATTACCACTCATCAATTTCATTCATATACCTATATACATATAAGATGAATAATCACATTTATAAAAACAATATACGAGGAATTACCTCTCATATATCCGTTTTTTCAAATTCAAAACCATTATAATAAGTTTAATATAAATAATAATTAGTACTAAATAAAAAATTCCTGGTTTATCGATCCTACAAATTTCATCAATTTATTCCATTAAAATAATTTTAGAAAAGAATCCCGTCATGAATTAAAATTTACATTCAATTTAAGCCTTTCAATTTAACAAAACATGAAAAATTCTACTGTTAAGAAGAAAGTGTAAGGGGTGGTTGTCATAATCAATTCATTAAAATTACCTAAACATTTGGTAAAAGAAATCTGAAATTGTCATTTCCATTTAACTTTTTTAATTTTATATAACATGGGAAAAGAAATTTATAATATCATGGGTCATTAAAGAGGTGACATGATCATTGTGGTAATTTTTTCCCTGGGAAATTCAAAGACCATGATGAACAAACACATGGAAGGGATCCTTTGTTCATTAAATTAGCCCTATTATAATTACAATTCAAATTAACTGATATATCAAAAGGTCAATGGTAGTGTTTAGAATATTGTACAAATTGAAAAATGATTCTAATTCTAAAACGAACACCCATGGGTTGACTATTTAATGTTGGTACAAGATATATCACAATAATCATGGATCAATAGGCACATATATAAGAGTAACTATTAAATAGAAAATAAGGAATCAATATAAATGAGATTCTTGGAAATGTTCTGCATACAACATGATGAAATAAATATGAAATATCCAAAATTCAATGGGAATACCACCCGACCCCCTACCTCAAGGCCATAGACAACTCCTCACCCAATATCAGGCATATATTTGATGTTAGGTGTAAGAGATATGAGAAATGTTTCAATTATCTAAAAAATGGCATATGATCATACACATAAATTCTAAAATGGATGAGAATTTAAACATAGATATTAATTGAGAGACTATGTTAGCATACTGAGAAAAATCTAAAACTTTCGAGAGATTGAATAATAGAAAATAGATTGAGGAATTGCTTTAATTCCAAGAATTAGTTGTTTATAATATTAAAAGAGGATAAGATGTAGTGATAGTCTACAAGAGAGAATAAGTATATTAAAAATAATATTATAACATAAGGGGATGGAAAAATTGACAATTATCACACAAAAAACAAAGCATAGATATTACGAGCATGATTTGTCAAACCATGGGAAAACTATGGATGACTATCTACAGAGAATTGAATCATACATGGTTAGGTGCATTGGTTGAATAATTGTCTAGAGACAGTAAAAAGGGGATCTACCTCAAGTCAATAATTGGCCACATTGATGGGAACCTTGGGTCGCATGGTTGAGGATAAACCGTGCACCACATTCTATTTTTTCCATTTCAGAGATTTAGGGAAAGAAATTGATCTGGACACACCCATGACCTCCTTGAATTGATTAGACAACACAATTAGGGACTTTTTTGGGATTCAAATTTCTAAAATAATGAGTTTTTACTTCATTTAAATGGGTACCATCAGAACCTCCCCTAATAAAAACTAATCAAACCTGAGTTGGCCTTATAAGTGTATAGAGGTGTCTTCTATAATAATTTCCTTCCACTGAGATCATATATCATCTTACAACTCCTAGGTATCATTATTAACTCTATTAAATTTCCATAGTAGACATACTATAGGAACAAATCATCCTTGGAGTTTCTCCATGAAATTATAAACAATACAAACTCGATACTCTCCAAAAGAAGCATCCATATCCAAATTTGACCTCATCAGGCTGAATGAAATGTGTCAGTTATGGATAGTAACTATGATGTTGAGTTACCTAAATGAAATCATTCAATGAACAGTGTTAATGAGGAAGTTCCAATAGGTAATCTACGTGTATAACACTTTTCAGATCCTCAATGATTCCAAAAAAATGTTGGTGAGAGATAACCCATGTTCTGAATGCATATATTCCCTAACCTGAAGGATACCCTCAAGTAAAATTCGTTATCTGACCACAAACTCAAGACATCACCATCATCTATTGGAATGTGACTCCTATCTATACTAAGGTATAAAAATAAATTTTCTGGTCCATTGGATATACTTTTGAGTTCTCGGTATGAGATGTGATCCAGTCATATATCTCTTTCATACCTCTTGACATTACTGAAATGATTCGAATGTCCTACAATATAGGGATTTATAAGGATACATCTTGATTTTAGCATGAAATGTGTTATTATAAGTAAAATTGATGAGGAAAATTTGCTTCTCCTAAGAACCCCAAGAATTAAGGGCACATGCATGAAACATGTATTGTATAATCTAGATAGTGAACTCCCTCTAATAATCGTTCTATTCGTTAAAGTCCATGTCCAAACGTATTTTCTTACTGAAGGCCTTACACAACCCCTAAGAGAAATGTAATGTGAGACAATTGTCAATTCCAAAAAAGATACAATGATGGTTTCAATAAATTCATACAATCTCTCTGACATGCATCCTTCCAATCTTGTCTACATAGAATGCCTCTGGCATAGATAAGAAAGGTAAAACCGCCATTAAACGATCAATGAAAACCAACATTATATCTTTTCCAAGAGGTGATATTATTATACCAGTTATATAACCCATCAAAAAAATCATCCCATTTATACTTGGGAAAATAAAATGGCTATAAAATTCTAACAAATGTATGATGTTATATCTACAACTATTGATAGGTGGAAAATAATTTGATGAAGCTAGAAATTTCATGTTTTATACCAGGACATCATTTCTAGAAATATTGCATGTCCTGATATTTCTATATATCTTGAAGTCTATAGAGAAGGTCATACATGCATGTTATAATCAATAAGAAAGAACACTAAATGTAATGATGGGAATAAAAGAGATATGGATACTGGAGATAATGAATGAGTTACATCCAATTTTTGAAATGGCTTCCAACTAGATAATAGTGAAGGCACTATGGATAATAAGGTTTACAGTTCCAGTCAGCAATCTTATCCTCCTCCAAATTCTGATATTGTGCCTCATCATTCTAAATACAGAGCACATGAACCTCTGAATAAACCAGACATACATAACCTCATGGATTATACCACACCCTTGGCTCTGGAAAATTCTATGAAAAAACACCCCACATGATAAATTCAGCTTCACTGTGGGTGGAGGATGGAGAAAATAACAACTCAGAATTGCTTATAGAAGCAAATTATTGTCATGTATCTAGTTAGGATAGTGGCACTAATGATAAAGAAAATGATAACTCTAATCAGAATTATAACCCCCACATGGTTCGAACAATGTGTCTTTTAAGGATAAAAAATTTCACCTGAACCTGTGGATACTGTAAATGGAGAGAGTACTTTCATATCCTCATCTCTAGAGAGTTCTATGATGTAAAAATATTCCCACAGGAAACGTCTGGTGTCCTTGGCGCTGCAGGATAAGGAATATTCAAATATAAAATTAGAAATTGATGCAATCATGTATCATGGGTGTACCTCCAAGGATATTTAGGGGAAACTAAACCTGTTGGACATAGAAAATCTGTTCCTCGGTTATATGCAGATGCTTGAAAATCCATTTGGGGTTATAAATTAATGAAACTCATAAAAAACTATCTCTTGTACTCACCCCTCCCAATTTTATTAACCATTCTATAAGTATTTCTCAAAAAAAATGATGATATTGTTATAGTTGCTAAATCGTAGAACCTAGATTCTCATCATGATATTTACCATACTGTGATGATTAATAAAAACTCCATGAATTTACATGTGAATGTACCCCATAATTGTCCATCCAAGGAAAACATTAATTCTGGTAAACTAAAAAACCCGTACAACTTCTAAATGTATCCATGAATAGACAATGAGGCCAGACACTACTATAATGGTCATATGACCTTCTAGGTACAGGGTCTCAAGAAACAAAAAAAGGGAGTAATAACTATAAATTTAGGTTTAAATGAAGATCCTCTTTTGTAATATATAGGGTATTTCCAACTATAATGTTTTTACAAATTTTAAAAATAAAGGTTAACATTCACTACATAATTTGGTTTTCTATTGCTAATCCAAAAATGTATTTTTCATCAAAGTAGTCACTTTTGTGTCAACATGGTTATTCTGTTACTGGTGAATCAATAAATTCCGTGTATATTGATTATCATTGGATTTTTTTTCACACTCCTCCATTAAAAATGTTACCTTTTTAACATCTCTGAGGAATCCTTCACTTGCGACATTACTTTTGTTGGAACTCATATATTCGGATTTTTTTCAATGGGAAAATTAGATATGAAGATAGGAGGGCCCTTTGGGATGATTATACCCATTTAGGATCTACTATCAACACACCATGGATTGTGATTGGGTACATCAATGCTAAACTAAATTCTTGTGAGAAAAGTGGCCCCACTCATGATCTAATCTCCCCGAGAGAATATAAACCTCTGTTGATGAAAAAAAATTATTGAAATAATTATTACTGGTGATAAATACACAATCTATAGAAAGCATTACAATCCTGGGGTCACCTCCCAAATGGATAGAGCCTTCACAAATGTCCCTACTCTAGACAAATCTGACACCATCTCCATCACAACCCTTCACAATCTCCACCCATACCATGACCCATTTTTGGTCAATGTCTCCACCAATACTGTGAAACATCCACTTCCATTTATGTTTAATAATGAATTTTCCAATATTAAATACATAGATATCATCAATAAATTCTGGAATTCCATGACACACTACAATGATGACTTTTCATGTTCTATCAAGTTAAAATCACTTAAACAAACAATCAAAGGTTCATAAAGCTCACATGCCAAAAAAATTAACAATGACATAATCTTTATTGAGGATGAGCTGAATCAACTTAAAAACACTAATTCATTGTCATATTTAATCAATGATTAGAATCAAGATATCAATATTTCAGAAAATCTCAACTCCTTGATCACTTTTAATGTTAATGTGAGGAAGGAATCCATTAAGGTAAAATGGATATCTGATGGTGATTGAAACATTATGTTTTATAACTCCCTTCAATGTTATAGAAAATCATGTAGACTATAAAAATTTTAAAAGGCATAGACAACCTTTTAGATAACTAAGATGATAATGAAAATCATACTGTCTCATAATTCAAAACTATTTTAATGGACTTAAAAATAACAAGTTTCTCTTACCTGAGATCATACCATTAATTGTCAATAATTAAGATAACAATTTTCTAATTTTCATTCCTCTTGATTAGGAAGCTAAGGACACTATCTTGAGTTTATATCTAGATTGTGCTCATAGTATTGATAATTTTAATAATTGTTTATTTCAACATTATTGGTATGTTATACAATTTTATGTTTGAAAGCATGTTAAATATCTATTCTCCAATGGTGATCTACCTCATATACTAAATTCCCAATTACATTCTTTAATCCCAAAAGTAGAAACTTCTTATGAGATTCTCTTTTTAGGCCCATTGTGCTCATTAACACTCTTTATAAAATCATCACAAGAATCATTTCTAATAGGAATTATACTATAAATAACAAAAATGTATTCTGAAATCATTTTGGCTTTATTAATGAATTATCCATTCAAAAATGAATTTTTCTTTCATCAGAGTGCATTAAAACATTAAACAAATATAACAGAGGAGAAAATATTTCCATTAAAGATGGAATTAGAAAACATTATGATTACATTGATTGGAGCTTTATTTTCAAGGTTCTTCAATAATTTTTTTTAATGATACCTTTATCAATGCTATCAGAACTCTGTTCAATTAAGAATCTATTTCTATTCTGGATAACTACTCCCCTATTGGATATTTCAAACACACCAATGGGGTTAGACAAGGTGGCCCCCATTCCTGAGTAATTTTATATATTGGGGAAAACAATATGAGTCGTTTCCTAACTCTTCTTGTAGGTCAAAACAAACTCAATCCCATTCATTCCTTCTGGAATGTGAATGCTTCCACCCAACTCCTATATGATGACGATATCATCTGATTTCTACATAGTAATAAAAGTATCATTTGAAACCTCAAAAAATCCCTTACTCACTATGAAGATGTTTTTTAAAAAGTCATTATTTGAAACAATTATTCTTTCTTCGTTGAAAAACTGATTCCCACTAATTGGAAAAATAATATTATAAGTGACCTAGGAATAAAAGAGGGATATATTTGTTTTAGATACCAAGGTGTATGCATCTTTTGGGGAATAACCAAATATTGTAACTTCTCTATAATTATTGATCATGTTCTCAACCATCTGTCTTCATAGAAAGGATATCCCACTCTATGGTAAGAAAAATATTCCTAGTAACATCTACTATAGTTTCTTAATTGGTTTATTTTATGAAGGTCTACAAATGACCTACTGGTCAAATTAAATAAATAAATATCTCAATAAAAAATTTCATTTGGACAGGTAGCACTATGGAATGGAATCTTGTGACTATCTCCTGGTGGACTTGTTTCAAACCTATATTTAATAGTGGTATGGGAATAAAAAACATTAAGTACCTTAATTAGTATCATCAAGACAGACTCACTCAGAATATTTTATATAATAAATATGACTCCATATCATTTATTAAATGTATATTTCTTGGAAATCATAAGAAATGATATCAAATTAACATAACATCTCTATCTGGACATCCATAAAACAATTTGTGTCCTCCATTATAGAAAAATCTTGGTGGGAGGTCTCTAGATACTATTTTATTAACTTCTGCTTTGATAAATGGACTGGCACTCCATTAATTTCTATGGTTTCACCTAGAAAAATCCCATAAAATACCATCATTTCTATTATAGATATGATAAATTCCCAAAATTAACATCTACATTTCACCATTATGAATTTATTTGAAAACTATCCTTTCTATAATATTGAGGACTTTATAATCTTGGGGCCTTCACATAATGGTATGCTTAATTAAAAAGAAAATTATAATTTTTTGTCTAACTCAGAAAGTGATTTTTGTTGTATAATCTTTTTTGATAAACATTGGATAAAACCTTCAATATTCACTATTTTTTGGCGCATTTATCACTACAAGATCCCCAGAGATGGTCATTATGAATTCTATGGTATTAAACTTTATTCTAAATGTAGACTCTGTATTCCACAATGTTACGATACCAATCATCGATTTCAATCTTCTGCCACTATTTCCACTCATTGGAAATATATTTTTGAAATTTGGGACTGGAGATGGTTGAATCATGACTCTGTCAGATCAGAAATGTAGATATGTGTGGATATTGAATATTCATAGAAAATTAAGAACCATTTTCATGATGCTATAACTGTGCTTCATCACATGATCTAGTATGCTAGAAATTATCTTATTCAAAAAATAGATCATTTAGGCATATTCTAGGTCAGATGAAGATCTATATTGCCATACAAAAAGTTGCTACTATCCAAAAGGTCCACTACAACAACACTATATTCAAATTTGGAATTCTATGACATCATTTAATTGATGGAATATAATTCCATCCCTACCATACATTTGATGTTTTCTGACATAATCCATTCCCTGGCTGGGTTAATGTTAATGTGGAAAATGCATCCAATGGAAATATGGGCCCTAAAAGTTATGGTGCCATAATCAAAACCCATATTTTTCAGAACCTTTGATTCTATTATTGTATTTTTTGTGTTTCCTTTTTACTGGAGGCTAAAATGATGAGTATAAAACATTTCATTTTTTTCTCAGAAAAATTGTTTAAATAACATCTATATTTAGACTGACTCGATCACCATTTTGGAGGTGATTTGAAATTTTTTGACACATCTTGCGTGCTTTATCACTACACATTTGATGGAATTCACCCGCTCTATTCAATAAATTCACTACATCATCACACATATATATCCTGAAGCCAACATGGTTGTTGACGGTAATGCATATAGGGGATTCAATCAAGGTATTATTTGGTTTGATGAAATCCCTTCTTATTTATTCCCCTTTCATAATAATGATTTTAATATGTTTCTATATTTTAGACACCTGTTACCTCATTATTTTATAATAATTATTCCTTGGTTTTTTGGACAAGGCTCCATCCTCTTAAACAAAAACCAAACTGAGGTGTTGAGTTCTAGTATAATTTCTTATCATATTTCTTCTTTGACCCATACATACCCATGGAAGAATAAGGTATTATTTACATCCACAGTTTATCATAAAGATGTATCATCATAAAAAATCATTTCCAAAATGGTAAGGACGTTTGAATATAATAAATTCCTATTTATTATCCATTCCATTAGATCATATGTCACTAATAAGGAAAAATGATTGTCTTACCATGGTCCTACATAAATTCAATGTTCATCTATGAGAATAATTCCATAATCACCCTTTCTAAACTGGATTCCGGAACAACATGTGTTCGAGTCTTCCATCTCATACCCTCATTTAATGAAATCACATTTCCCAGTGGTAATGTATGATCGAAATGAAATAAATTTACTTACTTAACCAACCTACATTTCCTGATATTTAGATATCAATATATAAATGTGTATAGGATGATTTTTTGTTCTATGAATACCAAAAAAATGTTCCCAATGTATATTATATCTCTAATAGTTTAAGGTGTGAACTACAATAAACAGCTCAGGATTGTGCCTCATATAATTCCTATCATGATGCCTCAACTGATGAGACTTTTATGCAATAACATGCTTTTCCTACATCAAAATAACTACAATCCAGATAAAATATGCATCATAGCATATTGTATTTCTCTTTCCCAGCTTCGACAGAGTTAGTATTGATGGTGAAGTAGAATGACCAAAAAAATAATGAAACGATACTTCATAAGACTATTTCCATTTCAATTTTACACCCTTATTTTTCTAGCCTATAAGTTCTTATGAAAGAAATTAACAATCCTAGATGAAGAATCTGTAATATCCTACCCGCCCAAAGAATCCCCAAATGACAAATACCTTCATTGGATACTCCTAGGGTATAATTCATCTCACATTCTCATGTTCTACTAACATTGTTGAATTTGAGAGGATGTGATGCAGGAAGTGGATGTTGTCTATCAAAATGTTTAATTTAATATGATTAGAATTTTTCTAGTTATTTCTCATTGTATTCATCATGATCTTATTAGGTGTTTCATGGTCATCTCTAGAGTGTGAATAAAATATTATATCATCAATAATGAAATGAAAAAGTGAATCTAGATACATGTAGAAAACCTGATTCAGAAGATCCATGAACATAGAAAGTGTCTTCATGAGTCTAAACAACATAACTACGTAATCTGATTGACTATATCTTTCCATGAATGATATGCGAGGTTTTTATAAAGTCTATATATTCACTGGACAATAGACTGAATTCGTATCAATATTTGAATACTCCTTTCCTCCTCATTGTTGATCAAATAGTTTTTTATTCTTAGTGGATACAGATTAATTATGGTGAGTACATTCAAATGATAGTAATCTCTATAGAGCATAATGGTAAAATCACCCATGATGGAAAAAATAAATAGTGAACCCCATGGATATATGATGGGTTGCATAAAACCTTTAGAATCCAAATTCTCCATTTTCACCTTGAGTTCTACGAGCTCCTTATATTCTATCCTATCAGGTGGAATGATCACTGATGCTTCTCCTAGCACTAACTAAATAGTAAACACTACCTCTCATATAGGAGGTATAAAAAATAATTATTTATGAAATACATCTATGAAACACTCCACATGTTTTCAACAAATAGTGGGTTGTAAACCCTAGTATTCTAGGAAAATACTGGTGATCTTCTTTGTAATGATTCCTAGTACATACCGATTGGGTCCTGATCATGTTGTGATGACATCCCATTCTCCCATATGCATGCGTGTACCACCCTATAGTGATGTAAAAATTAACCTCAAACCATATTAGTCAACGTGGGATTTGTAGGGAACTAATCAGTCCATCCTGATGATTATTCCAAATTCAATCATGTCAATGATGTAAAAATTTCATACGAAATGATAGCTACCTATCTCTAGGGGAAAATTCATAAAACTGTTAATTCCATTCGAACGGATACATAACGGTGTATCTAGTTTCCTAAAACCACGATAGTGTTTGATGTTGAGGATCAGACATCCCATTATAATATCTTATATAAAATAGTGTGAATGTCATTTTACAAATAAACATGACACCAAAATGGAGGCAACTCGAATAAAACCACAAATAGTATAAGACTAGTTTCCCTACTCATGTGTCGAAATATAGACTACTTGTAACTATCGTATACCACATCCCCATGTCCCATGATAAATCTCTTGATCAAAACCATTCATAATGTGCTAGAATAATATGACCCACTACCTATGCCTTTACCACCACATTTTCCATATCAACCAGTTGTATTCCAAATTCATGAATGTCATGATACTACTGACCTTGCCCCTAACTGAGGAGTTGGATTAGATCCCTGTTCACTCAGATAAACATACACTTGAAGCCCTTTCAGTGGACCTTCCTTATCTCACATCCTCAACATCCCTCATGTTATTCTCTTTAATAAGGTCTTGGTTGATGATTTCTAAAAAGGAAGTCAACATAAAGATGTTGAACTATGATTGAGTCGAATAAACCATCCCATCCATGGATCTGTAAGAGGTCATAAGATCATCAATAGTTTGAGTAAGATGGAATCCATATAGCTCCATGATATTGGGATAATATTCTATAACTCTCATGATACCTTGAAGTAGGTTCATCAACTATCTTGAGTTGTTATCCCTTAGAGTCAGGGGATATAATTAGATATAGAAGATAGTCTAGAAATCATCCCAGGCCATATCATGATGTCTATTTTATTGGGTGATGAACTCCCACCACCACATGGCTGAATCGAAAAGATTATAAGCCACAATACTGACCATAATCTCTTGAAGAGTCTCTACATTCTCAACTAAATAAATTTTTTATTCGATCCAAGACTCGGCAACACAAGGATCTCCATCTTGAAAAAATCAAGGAGGAATCTAATACTGAAACACCTAAGTCAACTCTACCATTATTTGGGCTTGTTGAGATATACCTTTCCTAGAATAATTATTCGATAGAAAATCATATTTGAAATGGGTGACTATTCCAATATCTATTACAAGTGGAGGTGACCCAGGTGGCTCTACGGGAGGAATGATAAGTGACTCGCTACCCACATCCATTAGTACATGATCATTCCCCCCCTTAATGACATACAAATGGAGCATGTCATGGTGGAATGACACTACAATGCCAAAAACTTGCCTTATGTATAAGAACTATAGAAGGAAAACATTTAATGGTCTAAATCCTTCCTAAATATATAACCACACCTATATTCAAGTATCAATAGATGGTTCTAAATGATATAACATAACATAGTAAGAAAATAGAACCCCACTTCATAGTACTATAGTTGGGTTCACTTCTATGTATCTATGTATGATATGTACACGTTGTATGTTTTCAATTTAAGAAGCATATTTTTTTGTAGTTGTTCCCATTTATAAATTTAAATATATTGGAATGGTTGAGTGTGATGGTATAACGTTTTCTGATCTATGTGGAGCCATACAACATGTGAATCAATAATTGTCATCCACATAAACCACCCCATGACAGGTTTAGCAAATGCAACCAACAAACCATAGCTCAACATTCCATCATTGAATGAATAATGTATTTTATATTACATATTTAGGAAAACATTGTTACGATAAGGCCTGAATATTTTTATTAATAATTTTTTCCAAAAACATGTAAATTTTTTCAATAGAATTAAATATATTCATTGCACTAATAGATATGCCACTGGAATATGCATGCTAAAACCAATCCTATAATGGAAAAATGTGTGACCTTTAAATCATATAGATGTAATAGTGGTGCAGGTACAAATAAAAATCCCTCATGTCATAGGTCGTAGATAATTAAATATCATTTCAATAAAATTAAAAATGATAACACCATATATCATGTGTTCCACATAATGGAAAAGTTGTATATAACATAAATAGAGAAAATGGAACAAAATTATAAATTATGCAACTCATCCTTTATATCGAACAGGGGTTCACGACACCCAATAATGACTTCTGATCAAGTATGATGAATTCACAAATTTCCAATATATTCTCTCCAAATATTTAATCATGAACAGATCCCATATTATAATACATTTTAATGTCGCATCCTAGGATCCACATGACCTGTTTCCAAAGTCAGTGGGTCACATGGCCTCAAGAGCACCTCTCCATAGGCCAAAGGTGACCAAGTAGCAGTGAGGGTGTAAATGTGATAAATTTGATATGATATAACCTCAAGAAAGAGTATAAAAAAGGAAACAATAGAAAAAAACCCAATATAATAATCATAATAAAATCCATCATAATCAATAAACTGTGGAAGAATAAACTAATTGACAAGATGCATGAGCAATGACAGATATAAACTAGACACCAAAATACAATATAACCAAAAAAGTCTAATGTAGTGTATAATACATAGATTCATTGGATTCTATAATTAAAACTGAAAAGGATGATACATGATTTCTATTCTAAGAGTAATAAAATACAAAAAATAAGAAATACAGCCAAATTGTTATCGACAATAAACCGAGTCATTTTTATCCTAAGCTCTAACCCGGTAAGGAATTTAATAAACCATTATAGGACCATTTAACATATCAATACCTGAAGAAATATGGTCTTCTTGTGTACCAAATGGATCCTAAGTATTGCATGCGATAAAAATATCAGTAGGCCATAAAAATGGTGTCTACATGTAATCAATGTATTTCTAGTAACTGAATATATTTTCAGTGTTAGATGGATTATAAAACAATGTTGAAAGAAATAACCAACACACTCAGGTTCCCATAAGAAACCCGATGAGTCTTCCTACTTCATGTCATGGCTAGAATGTGTCTGATCATGTATCTATTTAGATAAATATTAATAATATCTATATATTAGTTCTCTTTTCTATCAACCAAATGATCCAAGTCTGTGAAAATGAATAATGGCCATATACCAAGAATACTAGCACTATTCTGGATTGTGGTCTAACGTAAGAATCTATTACAAGTTTAAAAGTATTTAATGGTCGAGCAATATGGTACATACCCTAAAACACAATAGAGTTAGATAAGTCATGCACCTACACTTTGGATGGAGAGTGATCCACCACAGCAACTCTCTAGTCATGGTATGTGGTGGTCACCGCAACACCCATATTATAGCATTGGTGTTTGATGCCTTTCTCAACACTAGTTGTAAGAGAGTGTGACTTCCCTCATAGAACAACACCCCTTCCCATATCACACGACCTCTATAATGGAATATTTTAATTATAAATGTAATGGGGAATTACTCCAATATCTTTTATTCCAATTGTCATTATACTTAGAAGAGGAAATATCAAATTTGTCAAAAATAAATTTATACGAGGAATTATATCCCATATATCCCATTAGTAAAATTTAATATTTTTTCAATTATTATAATTTAAATAAGAATTTGTATGGAATAAAAATTTATTTTTCATGAATCTTACAAATATCAACCACTTAGTTCATTCAAATCATTTTAATAAAGGAAACCAATTATTCATTATATTCAATTAATGCATTTCAATCAGAAAAACTATAGAAAATTCCATTACTAAGGATTATGTATAATTCCAATGTGTCATGGTTAATTAATTAAAAGGATGTCACCATCTTGTATAATTCATTCCAAATGGATAATTCCATTAAAATCATTCAATTTATTAAATCATGGGAAATCAATTTATAACCTTAGGTGTATTAAATGTGTTAACATGCTCAAAGTGTGAATTTCCTAAATGGAAAATTCCATGGATAGGATGACCAATAAATTGAATAGACCCTATTGTAAATCCTGACTTAAAATTATATGTTCAATTAAACTAAAATTATATGTAGAGAAGTCGATTGGAGTTCCAGGAATTTTGAACCCACTGGCCAAAGTATCCAGTTCTATGTTGAACAACCACAATGTTACCATATAAGGTATAAACATTCTCTAACCCATAAAAAATTGACATATATACATGAATCTATGTTAAATGTATGACTAGTAATGAAAGAATCATTTCAAAGGTTATTCTCAACATAGTCTAGAAAAAAATGATTATAAAATTAAAAAACATTATAAAGGTGAAGGGAAAATAATGTGAGAACCTACAACAATGTCTTATATGGAACCCTGCTCAACATTGGCCTCATATTCATAGTAGGTTAGAATAATTCTATTTAATGGTCCATTTCCCTTAATATTGGTAATATGATCCAATACAAAAATAGTATAATTCATGGAATGATAAACATATATATGAATTAATAGAACAGGGGAGCATACAAAGACATATTCAATGCCTCTGATGGATCGATGAACTGGAACTGAATGGATGGACTACTTAAATTCCTAGATTTATTTGTTTGTAATCTCAATATATTATGATGGTGTTGGTCTACTAGAAGGATAAAGGAATGGAAAATTATCTTCTAACATTAGTGGATGAAAAATTGATATTTTCCCCAAAAAAATAACGTGTGTGGTTTAGGAACATGGTTATCTATAGTGAAGGTATCAACATAGAGTTAGGAACTAGGTTTAACTAACCATTCACTTAAAGTGAAAAAATGTTATTACCCATGTCGGTAATTGATTTCCCAACCGTGTGACCTGGGTTACACAGTTGCAAAAAAACCATGTGGCCTAGTCTTTTTTCCCATTTTGGAGCTATGGGATTTGAATGAGCCCTAGAAACACCCATGACCTATAAAACGTCATTAGACTTCACTAATATTTACATTTAATGTATTCAAATGGAAAAACTAGATATCCATACCTATTTTGAAAATACGAGTCATCAAATTAGGGTCATTATGTTCCGGATTTTAATATGAATTCATTGATTGTGCGATTTCAATAAAATTATGATTTCCTGATTATAAAAGATTAATATATTCTATAAATAGTGAAATTGGATTCCTCATAATGGGATTTCACTCAGTTACCAAATTTTTCCTAATCATCCAATGTGGGTCTTCAATACCAATTTTTTTTAACACAGTTTGGTATTGGAAGAATTTTAAATGTACAATTGTTTTTGAAATGTGATATATGATGTTTAAAAAGTGTGTTCTTAAATTATTTGGGAAAATTACAAAAAAATTTAGGATTGATTATCATGTTGAAATGTATCAATAAAATGAAAAATCATCTTAAGGAAACCCAACTGTATCATAAATGTGGTGTGTGAAATATAGGTGATATGTTATATATGCTTTGGGATGGGAATTATTATTATTTATTTATTTTCAAAAAGAAAAAGGGAATGTTAATGTAATATAATTTTAGGGGTGATAATGTGAATTGTAGTTTTCAGAAATTTATAAAATTTATAGGTATATAATTTAATGATATAAACTCACATATATAGTAATAAATAACTTAGTAACCCTTGGAATATAGGTGGGTGGACTAAGGAATAGTACTATGGTTTATTTAAAAGAAAACATACACATTATCCTTGATACAATTACTCTATAACATTAACTATTTAACATGATGATTATTTTTGGACAAATAAAACATTTTTTTTACATCCTTAGTGGATCCTTCATGAAATAAATATTATATGTTTTCATAACTGAGAGTATAAAGATCTTTGGGAGCCAAATAACTAATAATCATAGAGAATTTACCATCATTATTTCACTCTGGACCTATTTTCCCTAGAAACATATTAATTGTTTCTTATTTTTATTCCATACAATGGCACCTGTTATATGAATAATTTTCCTTTATAAAAAAGTATTGTAAAATTCATTTTAATTTTTGGATGATAGGTTTAAATGTATGGGGTAATCTAGATTTCATATAAATAATATCTTATTAGTTATTTCATAAATTAGAATAAAACACTAATTTTTCCTCTCATTTTAAAATTAGAATGATTATATTTATTTATAAAGGTTAAGAATAGTGTGTGGTTTCACTTTTTGGTTTTCTAATAGGAAATTTTAATGCTCATTCCTATATTCTTTATCATTTTGTGCAGTTCATAGTTCTCCCTATATAGATTCTATCATTGACTAACTATGTTTCTATGGTTGGTGGTGACCTGTGAGGTCACATGGAGGTATGTATAGTTTTTAATCATATCTGTTTTGTTTCTAATTTAATTTCCATTTCTATTATTTGTATTTAATATTATATTTTAATTATATATTTTTGTGGAACAAATAATTCCCAATTTAATTTTCCCTGGTGAATGGCATGAGTTTCTAGACACTAAGGTTCGAGAACACCTATCAGGCCTTTCTGTATTCAGTCTTGGGTGATCGGTTTAGGTCTAATGTAGGTTTGTTCATGTAATCTGTCTTCCATAAAATTATTTTTTTTCCTTATCCAATTTTGGATTATTATAGTAGTATATTTAATTATGTATTCATAGGATTATTGGGTAATCATCTCTAAAAATACATATTAGTGGTGTTTTGTCTTGAGGATGTTTAAATATGATTTATTCCACCAATGGTTCTCTACTATAATAGAGGTACATTAAGATGTGTATTTTTGTAAGACACTCATTAAATTTTCTGGAAAATATTGATTAATTAGTTATTTGATCATTGTGATTTTGGTTACAATAGTGCTAGAGTTGGGGCGTCGACCTTTCCGATGTCATTGGTTGACGTTTTAATTTCATGGAAGTGATTGGTGTTTTTAATACTCTAATTAATTATTGGAATATTTTGATAAATAAAGCTAAAAGTATTTATATTTAATTTTCAGATCCTTATAGTATGAAATATGGGATCTGGGGTATATTAAGGCCTGGTCTGAGATTAGATTTTTATGGATATAATATTTAATGAATATGGGTAAATTGAATAACCTTGAGGTAGGTTGTTCCCTTAATATGAAACCATATATATGTGATTTCATGTTCATTTCATATGTATTCTTTGGGGATAACATTCTTGTTTTCATAATTCAATGAGGGGGGATAAGTGAGTCCAATTATGTTTGTTTGCCTACTAATAATAATTTTAGTTGTGATTTGAATGATCTATACATATATCCGAGATTTTAAAGATGTTCGGTGACATGTTCACCAAGGGGCGCATTATCTAGAAAATCTTATATGTACCAAAATTTGGGATTAAATTGTGTGATTAATTATGAATTTACTATAGAGGGACCAAATTAGTGGTTAAGATATTTCATGTTAATATAATTTGGATAATGATCTTTATTAATGATATACCTTGAGGACTGTGTTGGAATATCTTTAGAAATATACATTGAACCTTAAAAAACATGACTGAGATGATTATGATGTCGACAATGAACCTAATTATTCATGGTGAGTTATTGGGATTGTGATTTCTATATGGTTTTAATGTGGGCCTATAAAACCACAATTAATATTATTCTTGGAGACACATGTACACAATAATGAGAGGGAATATTTTATATTTAGTATGAATCCCCCTTAGGAATGGTTTTGGATCATGTATTATCGATGTGGTACAATAGAGGGGGTTTATTAGTCCTACCATGTGTAAGAATATTGATACACTTTTGTATTCCATAGTGTGGTTTTTTGTTTACTATTCTACGAGCTTACTCATGTTAAGTTGGTATTACAATGGATCTCAAAAAATGAATGATGACATTATGGTGTGTTGGTTTACTAGGAATGTACCAATGATGTGAGTATCTATTTGTATACATTTCTATAGCATAAGAACTATGAGAGGATTATTGTTTCAGTGTATCCAATTTTGAGCAGAGGGCTGGGATTATGAATAAGTATGGTCTAGTGGTTAATATCAAAATGAATGATACATAATATTCATTTTTATTGAGTTTTCTATGTATAGTGTTACTATTCATGGAGAATTACGTTTCGCTACTTATAGGTTATGAGATATTGATAATAAGTGTATGAGTTAATGTATAGAACATGATAGGAAAAAATTGGTTTATATGATTGATGGATAAAGGGAATAGTTTTCTAAAATAAATTCATTGTGTTTTCTTAGTGTTTGGGGGTGATTTGAAATTGGGATGTGTTTTTTAGAGTTATTTTATATTTATAAGAACATCAAAATGTTGAATCGAATAAAGGCTTTACCAGATTCTATGGTTGTTAAAATGAGAGAGGGATTAATCCCTTCACTATAATAGAGGTTGTGGTGGGGGTCTGAGGGGGTCTTTGAGTCATTAAAGAAGTTTTTTAACGTTTTGATTAGATCACATGTCTATTATTTGGTGTATTTTATTGATATAGTTAAATATTTAAAAATCTCAAGTCAGGGTAAGTTCTTCTTGACATTAAATTCATATGGAGCACAATCTATGGGACATTCATTCATCACATGTGACTAGATGGAATTATGAATGTCTTTGAGGAGTCTCGTGTTTTTAATCCACTCTAACCATAGTATAATGGTATAATATGCCAATATGTTTGTAAAAACCAATTTCTTCATGTGGGTATCAGTTTTTCCTAAAATATTCTATTCTTCTAGAAAATTTGTTACACAAACATAAGTTTTAAATTTTTTAGGAGAATATTGATAAAACACACATGGCATAAAACCACTTATGAGAATTATTGATATAATATTTTACGTTCTTATTTATTTGTGTTTTAAAAAGAATCATTTATGTTGGATAAAAAACTAGTATTAATTAAAATATCAATGCTTATGGATTACTCTAGTAATTTATTCTAATTTTATCTATTATCTTCTAAATTGGGGAGTCTTAATCATTTGTTTCTCTAGAGTTTTTCATCGATTCTAGACCAACCAAACACCCTCATTCATGATATTCCAAAATTCTACGAAAAATTTGAGATCATTACATTATTTATAGGATTTACATCTATCCTCTCTCACTATCACCATTTGGAAACCACAACCATGAATATTATTCCTTGGGGTAGGGTATTTATAGAATTATCATTCAATCCTATAGAATATATATTCTTGATTAAACACAATGGGACACTCACTAAGAACACAATTATACTTTATTCAATGTAAAATTTATATTTCAAACTATGTTCCTTTAAATTAATTGAATAGTATCTAGAAAATAGACTATAAATACTTATTTGTTTTAAGATATTTAATCAGTTGAATGATTTAGGGTTGTATTGGGTAGTTACCTTTGTTTTTATATTTTTTCAAAGTAATGTTCTTGTATTTTATTGAATGATAGGGTGAAATAATGGTAAAATTATCTTTATATCACTATTTAATTTATCTACTATCATAAGTTATTAAATTTCCAAACATAGAGATTAAAATGAGTGGTTTTAATATGGGAATCATATAGGTAATTGGAGTATGTTCTACTTAGTTTAAAAAGTGTGACTTTGATAATTAATAATTTATAAAGATGATATTTACATGGATACGATAATTTGTTATTGTTTCATCTAATGTTCTCTAATGACATTGTTTTTTTATTGATTTGTTTTTTTTTCTAAAATAAAATTCATGATATTTGGTTGTTATATTGTTGTTGGAATTTATAGAAGTGGTTAGGGAATAAGGGAATCCATAGTAACACATTTTTAATGGGTTGTAATGTCTTTCATTTGGTACATATATTCATTGCCTATAATGGATAATGTTATATATTATCTCTCTATGGGGGGAGTGACATTTTTTACACCTGATGATAATGGTGGTGATGGAATTATGAAGATGGATACATAGTTTTCTTCCTTCATGGTTTGGGGTAAACATGAGGGTGAAACTCTTCATTTCATGATAATTTATTATAATGGGAATTATTGGGTTATAATGATTATAGGTGGGAAATATGCATGTATATATAAGGTAATTTGGAATATATACAATGTGTTAACATTATTCAACAAAATTATGCATAAAAATAGTCACATGATGATATTGTTGGTGTTGTAATTGTAGTTATGGAATTATGTGGTAATATCCATATGGTTAGAGTGTTATGATAAGTCTATTTGATATGATTGTTTTTTATAGATCCATAATGACTTCTTGATTATATAGAAGTTTTCCAACCGGCTAGTTTTTTATAACTTTTTGTTATAATGTCCCTAATAACATGTTAGAGAGGATAAATAAATGACATAGAAAATGGAGGATGTTATGAGTTGATAGTTATATAAGTGTGTATCATTTTGGTTATAATTGATAGTTTTTTAAGGATTATGTGGATATTATTTGTGTTATAGGAACTTTATAAATCATTATTATGATATTATATTCATTTCTATTCTCATGATTGTGTTTTATTGGTTTATGTTAAACAATTATAATTCATTCGTATTCTATTATAATTATTTTCCACTGATGTTTTTTTCATTCAATGAATGATCTAATTTTCTATTCCAAAAGTGATCACTATCATAGTTTTCTATATGTATTCATAGTTGGTCATCAGATCCTAGAGCTTTAATTCTGTTAGATTGTATGTATTTTGTAGATAACATATAATATAGAGTTGGATCGAAATTATTTTATTCATTTTGTATATTTGATAAATAAAAATCATTTTTTGGGAGAAATTATTTATGAAATAGATGTTCATTAGTGTTTATTGAAGAATATCCAGATATCTTTTGTTCTTATATTCATTCATGAGGGTAATTCCTTAGGCATATGATTTTTAATCATTCAGCGTTATCCACAACCCATATCCTATGAAAGGATTTATTTGAGGCTCTCTTTGTCATCACATTTTTGAAATGGGGGGGGGGTCTATAATGAGGGGTACCAAAGGTGATGGTTTAGATTAGGGTGGTGATTAATGTTAGGAATTATTGCATATTACATTGGGTTATAGTGAAACATGAACATAACATGTGGTATAGACATAAGATAATGACCTAGACACATATATTGGGGCCCTCTATTATTTGATTAATGTTCATTGATAGCCTACTAAACTGTTTTATGATGTAATAACTGTTACCTAGTAAATATCATAGGGATGAATATTCATTAGTCAATTAGTTACATTAAAAATTGCATTTTGGATCTCATGTGTCCTTTAATGATTAAAATAACATGTTTTGGTTCTTAATTAATATCATATATTCATATAAGAATTACAAACCCCAACTAGAAATTGTAAATTAAGAAGGTAATTAGAATATGATTTTAAACGAATAACTTTTTGAAACAATGATGTGGTATTTCTATGCATGTTACACATTGTCACTATTGAAATATTTTCTTTCATATCAGGGATATTTATAACATGTTTACCTACCTCTAGGATAATTTATGTTTATATTAGGGAAGTCTCATTTTGATTGTTTTCATTATAAACATTTGGGAAATGGTTTTCTTATAGTAAACATCATTTTGAATTATAATGAATTCGTTTCATAGAAGGGTTTTTGTACCAGTATATTTTGATATACTATGAATAACATTATTTTCCTAATATTTCATAATCATGTGTCTTAATTCACAATAAATATGGAATTAGGCCACATAATAATAATTTTTTTAATAAAACAAATCTAATTTGTGAAAACCCTTTTGAAATTAGAAATTATTTTTATAAACAATATAATTTATTAATTTAGTGTGTAGACTCTGTTCTATGATATTGAAATATTTATATATTACATGATGAAATATTATTTCCATTCCTTGAATACTTTTTATAATATATATGTGCATTTATAGGATTAAAACATCATGATGTTTAAATTACAACAAGGATGTATAAATTTAATGTATATTTTCATTTATTACTTACGTAATTATTATTTTTATTGGTAACACCATACATAAATGTTGATGAAAATGAATGTAAACCTATAGGTATTAGGAAGACGTAAATTTTTTTAATATTTATATTGTTATGGATGGAATTAATTGTGAATAAGTTAGATGAATAAAATAATGAAGTCCTGTAATATTTTATTTTGTTATTGGAAAAAATATTTCTCATGTGGTGATATATTTTAGGTTTTTTTAATTAATTATTTAAAAAATTTATTATAGGATTTTATCCCATAAATATATTAATTTTTACTTATAAAATACTTATAAATATTACTATTATAATGAATCATTGATTATTACCTTTAATTTTAATTTGTTGATGTTTAATGTTATATTTGATGTGTTGTTTGGTGATTTTTATCCATGAATATTGGTATAATTTTTATAAAAATTAATTTCCAAAATATGATAATATGCATGCTAAATTTCAGAATGAAATGATTTATTACTATAATGACCCATGAAATTTCAATTATGTATTAATACCATTATTTAAAATATAATTTCAACAATCACAATAATACAAGAACATAATAATGCTAATGAGATGACTCTATCTAAATTTGGATGCATTATATTTTTATAAAAATATACACGAGATAATGATATTTTATGAAGGGACTTTTATAGATGAGAATATATACAATTTATAAAATAAAATTTTTTTTTGTGGGGGAAATATGTTTAACTATAATTAGTAAGATAATATATTCACAAGGGAACATTATTAAGATGGTGATGTATGGATTGAAGTATATATATAGGGGGTATAACTCCCCCATTAATATGTTACTTTTTTTAAATTTTAAACCATTTGAGTAGTCAAGGAGGATCATGGAAAATGATATTTTGATACGGTGTACATGACTCCGTGATTTTTTAATTATGGTTGTATTCTTCATTCTAATTTGGGAGAGGTGATCTAACATATATGATATCATGTTTTTTTGGGAAATGCTTTATTTTTCTATAATGTTTCTGAAACATGAGGGGTGGATAAAGTATGGTAGAATTATTATTTGTTTTGTGTAAAATGTTCTTTTTTCCCTAGTAATGTTGTCCATGTGTGGTATATTCTCATATTATTTTTGTTTGTAGAAATATATTCCATTTATAATATATAGTTATGTTGGGTGTGGGGAAATTATAGATGAATAATGGGATATAACCATGTTTTGGATTCATTCATAAGATATAATGAATTTCATCTCTGGAGCCTCTGTCCCCAATGTTTGGGATTTCATTAGATGACATTGGATTCAAATTTAAATTATTAACATCTAGAAATTAATTTGTAATTAAATTATAAAATGAATTGTTTTATAAGGTGTATTTAAGGTGGAGGGATATGATGTGTTGAGACTCAATAGAGATCAATCAAAAGAAATTCATTGAATTTTTTAGGAAGGAATTATTACAAAGGTATAGATAAAATCTTTCATAAATGAGATTCTTGAGATTTTTTAGGGGAAAAGAGAATTCTGATTTATTGATCCTTTTAAGGTATTTTATTAATTGGTGTATGTTCAATCTACCAAATATGAAAAAACATGTATTATTATTCACTTTTTGATTGAGACAATATATCTTGTGGTCTATTGTTCGATTACTGTTGGTGTCTTGGTATGTCACGAGAGACTGAACATAGGTCATGGGGTAGGGTTTATATGTGGGGGAGGGTCCTAATTAAGGTACCTCATGATTTTATAGGATGGTTCTGATGAATGCTCTGATCTAAAAGGCTCAGAGTCTGTATAGGAATACGATGAGGGGATCTTTTTGAGATAGATCATATTTTAGATACAATGTGATTACAAGATAATGTTCAATAGTAGATTCTAATCTTGTTTAATTCTATTTTAATTATATTGGGAATTTATATTATGAATAAATCAAACCAATGAAAATAAACACATTGATAAAAAAATTCTAAATGAATAAACCTTCCATTACTCAAATGGTTACCATAATTTGAGGATGATATATTTATTGTCGTAGAGGATTAGCTATATAAATAAATTATTTTACAATAATCATTATAATTATTAAAACATCTAAACTAAAATCCACTATTTAAATATCTCACTTGTAATAATAATCATCAAACCCAATGGAATAAAAACATAAAAATTGGTGGGATAAATTGATTTTTAAGGAGAAATAATAAATATAAAAACTTTTAATCAAGGTTGAGATCTTAAGAAAAATAGAAGACATGAACATGGGTAAATATAATATCTAAAATATAAATAATCATAATATTTAAGTAAATAATAAAGTACATTAAATAGAAATATAAAACCATAAAATATCAACATAGTGGTATAATATATATAACATGGCATAGAAACATTAATCATGAATCAGGATTTAGGCATTAATAAGATATAAATCGAAAAAAATTCAAATACGAAAAATTTTTGTATTGTGAACATTACATTAAAGAGCCACAACATTAGTTCCCATAGAATCATGTAAATAAAATAGACATCAAAATACTTTTTTCAAGGGACACAATCATTTTAAAAGAGCATTTGAGGGAGATATAGGTCCCACCTATTATACATCCAAAATTTTGAGTGCCACATGAAAATCATTAAATTATCACTTTATATGTAACCCGTGGAAAAAATTGTGTTTTATAAAACATTTAAATAATAATCATTCCCATTTCATAAAGAACCCACAATAATTAAAAACAATATATAAAAATAAATAATTACAATTTATCTTGTTTTCATAAAAAATCCATAGAAATAATAATGGATTTAATTTAAATTTAAAACTATATTTTTTACCTTTTCGATCATCAAAAACAAATTTAAATAATTTTTTTTATGAAATTTATCATTGTTAAGAAACATGTTCATTAATTAAAATGATTGATACTCAAAACAACAACACCCATATATAATCATATAAAATAAAAATATAGAGTAAATAATTGGAATCATAACCTAAATGGAAAATATATTTTTTCATTATAGAGAGGAAATTATAACCAAATTGATGAAGGGATTTCTTGAAAAACATTTTCTAATAATCAATGACCAAGTCCAATTAATTTGTATCTTTTCCACATATAACCTCTAATTTAAAAATAATAATAATAAATCTATATATAGAAGTGTGTTTTAGTTAAAATCCTCATTTTATCCTTATATAAAGAATATAAAATCATTGAAAAGTGAAAATTAGGGGTTAGAGTTAACATATATGAATGATGATTCAATAAGAAATCATATAACTCAAAATGAGAAGAATGAGTTACCAAACACCCAATATTTACTCTTGATTTCAATATATGTTATTTAACCTCTCATATCCTAAATATAAAAATCTTTATTTTTTATTTCAAAAACATATTCATATATAGATCTTTTTATAAACAAAATTTAATTTTATTCTCTATATGTTTATTATTTATTTAATGTTCATTTTTATGATTGTGAGTAATATTGAGTATCTTTTACAAGTTTTTCTTGTGGTGTCATTATTCATTCTTATCCCAAAGATAATTAATTAAAAATAATTATATTTCTAGATATTTTTTATTTTTATTTATTTGTATAGTTATAATTTCATTTATATATGATTTGTTTTATGATCCTTAGAGATTAAATAGGCGATGATCACATTTAATTGTTTTTTTTAGAATACATTTATGTATATTAATTTTAGAGTCTTTTAATAATGATACCATTAAATAAAAAATAAAAAATTATTTTCTTAATTATATCATATTTTTTCAATAATTATGTTCTCACCTTCATTTATGATATTATTTTATATATTCATTCAAGTAGGTGGTTTTACCATCCCAAACATGAACTTTGAACAATTAACTAATGATTTTGTTTATAACGGTGGTTTCCATTAGAATTATAACATTATTATTGAATCATATATTATTTAGAAAATTTAACCTAGAAAAATATATTTCAATATTTTTTAATATATAATTAATAATAAAGATGAAAAACGAGAAATGATACCTCGTGGTGGGAGTTGTATGGAAATAGGTCATTTAATATTTATGCTTCCCAATGATTGATAGGAAGTGAAGGTGGAATAAAATTTACCTCCAAATAATAATAATGTTATTATACATTTATAAATTATTTTTTAATTGGATCCTTATAATATGTTAATATATGAAGTTGTGTGGAAAAAAAGTCATCACTTCGTAGAGGTGATAGTCTACACAAATGCATAATCATTGATTTTTTGATTTTATAAGTTGATTAAAAACTATATATAAAGGATTATCCATTAATATATTAACAATTTAGTATAAAAATGATAAAAATATATTTACTATTATATTGTATTTTTATGTTTTTGTAGTGAAATACCAAGAATAAAATGATAAGAATAAGAAATACATAATTTGGGACATTGAACATTATGTTGAAAATATCTATGGAAATATAAAGAATATGATTAATTGTTGTGAATAGAGTTTATATTGTATCAAATTTAATTAAAAAAAAATTTAATGTTTTTCATGGATATTTAAAAGGGAATGTTGAGACATGAAATCCTGATAGTTACCACCTTTTACAGGTGAACAAAATATCATTTTTCAATACTCAATAGTTTTCAATGATATAAATTCATTGTACATCGGAAAATGACTCCAAAATGTAAAAATAATATATGGTGGAATTATATTTATTTAATAAATCATAAAAAATGTAATTCCACATATTTTTTAATCATCATTGAATTTATTTACCCTTTTATTGTTACTTTCACCATTAAATGTTTTAATATGTATATATTGGTTTTACCCAAGTAACATAACTTTTAATAAAACTAATAAATTAGAATTATTTTTTAAATTTGGTTTGATGAAGATAAATTTAATATAAAATTAATGTAATTAATTTTCAAAATGAGAGAGAATAAAATTCCAAATTAAATCGTTTTATAAACAAAAAAACTGAATTGTAGAGAAATATTATTTTAATTGGTATATGTTATTAATATTATTTTATCATTGGAAATTAATTAAATATAATATAATGTTATTATATATGATTTTGATCATTATCATTGAATCATGTTAAAATATTTTAATTTATTTTATTATATAAAAATTACACAATAATAATAAAACAAATCATTGAATATAACAATTTCACCAATAACATAGTAATTAATAGTAATATATTTTAATTTTTTTACAACTAAAATATGTCCCTTATTAATTAAAATAAAAATATTAATTAAAAATTTGATATCCCTTTTATCAAATTTAATATCTATGAATAATTAATATAATTTATAACATTACCACTTGTAACACATAAAAATCCATTTATAGAAAATGATAATTTTTGCAATGAATTTTTGATGTAAAATAAAATTATGAAAATATTTGATTTTCATAATATAAATTGATTTATTTTATAAAAATATATATAATGTTCCTTTAAACGAACTAAAATAGAATCATTTCAATAATATTATTTATTTAAAAGAAAAATTTAATAATATTTTTTAATTAAATATAGAAATTAGGATACTATAATTTTAATTATAGGTTTTGTATATTTAAAATAGTGATTTTAAATGTTATATATATACTTATTAAATACACTTTTTCAATAAAATTATTTCATACACATTTATATTTTTCTTATAATTTCATAAAATTTGTTGTTTATGTAAAAATAATAATGATTAGTATTCCAATAAAAATAAATTATTTTAGGAATCTCATAAAACTTCATGATATTCTAATTTTTTAATAATAAATCTGATATTTAAATTAGTATATTTTAATCCAAATTATTATTTTTACAAATTTTGTTTATATATATATAATATAAATGAATAATATTATTGAAAAAAATAATTTATTTAGTTATAATGGGAAATGTGTAGAATACATGTTATAAATTGTATGATAAATTATTGAAAAATGATTATATCAATCTATTTAATAGTTACAATGACCCTTGAGATTTTAGAATAAGGTCTAAGAATAATGTATTCTCTATAGATGGTCGAAGGTGTTGATTCTGCTGAAATAGATATCATGGAAATTTACATGATTGAGAATTTATCTAGAATTTGATTTTTTTCTCATGGTTTTGTTATCATAGATATGTTTGGGGGATATCAAGAAAAACCCACAGATAATCTACCTTCTTCTTCATCTCTTGTTAACAGGTTTCTTAATACATAATTCCATTAAATGATCTCATTTCATTCCATCATAGACTTTAGAGTATGGTTATATCATTTTAGATAAATTTATATGGTTTCAAAATAATAATAGTAATATTACATTTTAATATATCATAATTTCATTTTAGTTTATTGTTTCATGTATAACATGTTATTAAAATAATATACACTTAAGGAAAATATATTGTGAAATTACAAGACCTGAAATTCTTCCCAAATAAATAGATTGATTCATCACAATTTTAATTATAAAGTAACTATAAATAGGTTATATAAAAGAAAAAATGAATATGGGTATAATTTTTTTTCAGAGAATCCAACCACACAAAATGATAAAAAAATTTCTCTCTAAAAGAGGATATAACTTAATATTGAACGATAATTTTATTTCTATTTGGTGTCTACACCCATAATATATAATTTCATTTTAAATATTGATAAAAATAATATATTCATCAATATATTATCATTGGATGATATAATATCTTCACTAATTAATCAAAACAATTTTCCTCTAAGTGGATATAAAAAATAAAAAAAAATTCTGAAAACTGAAATATTTTTTTTATATTTTGGAAATATGTTTCACAGGAAGAAATAACAAGCTATTTTTTCAAGGTAAATAACTTCTTTTGTGGATGTATGTATATAATCATAAAATTAGGTGGGACACCGCCCCCATTACGAGTCATTGTTTGTTACATGTTTTTAATCCATTCAGGTATGTCAAGGTATCCCGAAGCAGACAATATATTTATATGGTGGATTTTTTCCCACAATTTACAGTTTTATGTGGGTTCTATTAATAATTTTTTGTGAGGTGAGGGGTTTTTTAAATTAATTTTCTTCATTGGGAATGGATTTTTGGTTTTGAATAGTTTTCTAGTGGTTTGATCAGACAGAGAACTGCGGGACTTATAGATTTTTGTGTAAAATGTTCTTATTTTACCATATTATTGTTTTTCTAGTGTGGTTTATTCAAAAAATTTACTATTTGATCAAATATATTCCATCTAGAATCCATCTAAATGTTTTACACAAGGAAAATATAGAATAATAGTATAATATATCATTGCTTATGTTTTAAGGGAATGTGGTAACAAAGTTATTCGAGGAATCCACCATCCTCAATACCAAGTATATCATTAGAGGAATTTATATTAAACATTAATTATTAATGATTCTAATTTGTTTCATGTTTAATTGGTCAATGTATTATTTCATAATTTTTTTAAGGTGGAGGAAGATGATGTGCGGTAGCCTAAAGAAGATACCTTGAGAGGAATTCTATGAGTTTTCCAAGATGTATATCCTCACCAATGTATACATATAATATCATATGAATAATATTTAGGTTATTCGCTTGGGGGATGGTAGAATTAATTTATTAGGATACCATTTCTTATAAATAATTAATTTTTTTCAATGAATTCTTCCAATTCATAAAAAACAAGTGATATTCCTCAGGACTTGTTTGATACTAGAGATCTATCAGTCTATCATGAGATATAAAATTAGTATCATGGAAATCCATAATAGACTTGGAGGATTTCATATCAAAGTGTTTTCATTTGATGATGTGTTTAAGTGAAGGTTCCTAGTTATTGGTTGGGAAGGATGATTTGAATTCTCTATATTATAGGGCTTGAAGTCTAAAATGGAATATAGTGAGGCTACATTCTAGAGATAGAAAATAATTTCTATCCATGGGGATGAGTTGATGATGATTTATCAATTTAAAGTAAGTTATTTGTTTTTTAAGAATTCCAGAAGATACATAATGTATTAGTAAATGTATATAAGTAAAAACACAATCATATAAATATTTTACCAAAATAAAACACCCATCATAGAAATGGGAGAACATACCATATTAATAGAGGTTTTTTTATTGTAGGATTAGACATTTGAAAAAACAACATTAAAATATTCATAAATATTTATTCTTATATAATCAACTCTGAACCCCCATCTAAACATATCACTTGAAATACCCATATTAAAATCTCATTGAAAGATGAAAATATGAATGTGGGAGATAAAATTACCAATAATGGAAAAATAAACAAAAAAATATTTTAAATAGGTGGGGAAGATGATAAAAAGAGAAAACATGAACATGTGAGAAATATTTTATCACCCTGAGTTAAAATCATAAAACATTATTAAATAAAAAAAATGTTTCATAGGAGTAGAGAACCACAAAATATCAACATTAAATAATAATCACTAAAATAGGTCTTATAAAAAAATAACAGAAATCTTGAATCCGAAGAGAAATATAATTATTTAGAAGAACATAAAAATATTTTTCAATCATTAGTACAGTTAAAATTGATTTCATAATGAAAATAATCATTTACCACTATTATGTGTAACATAATTGTACTTTAAAATAAATTTATCTTGATATATAAAGATTTCGCCATTATATTTGAGGGAAATATAATACCCCCCCATTATTCATAATTAATTATGAGTAAAAATTCAAAACAATTATATTATCCCCTTATAAAGAACTTAATGAAATTAAATGGATTTCATGAATCATTTCTATGAAAAGCATTCACCTTTCGAATAGAACCCATGAAAATAAAAATGCGATTTTTTGAAAATTTAGATGAATTTTTTCAATATTTGTAAAAAAATTCAAATAAACAAATTGAACCCACTAGAAATTAGAATGATAAAATTTCAAATTTTATATCATAAAAAATAACTAAAAAAGGTTTTTTTCCAAATTTCCAATTGTTACAAAAGAAAAACTATTAATCAAATTGATTGAGAGTGAAAAATTTATCACCCACAAATAATGAAATAATAAATGAAAAATGGTGGTGAATCATGAATCATAAATCAATTATAAATATATATATTTTTAATATATATATAATATAAAAACCAAATGAAAAAATATATTTCATGAAAAACATTTTGTAATCAATTATTTAAATTTCATATTATCGAGTGTCTTTTAAAAAAATCACGTTATTTAATAAAAAATATTAAAAATAAATACAGTTATGTATGTGGTTTTGAATTTGACATTCATTTTACTTAGATAGATACAAAATAAGTTTATTTATAATATAAAATAGTGGGATATATTTACCATATATTAATAATGTTTAAAGAATAAATTTTATAACTAAAAAGATGAATACTAAGTTACAAAATCCTACACATTTAAACATCATTTTCATAGAAGTGGTTTAACATAGTATTTAATGAATAAAATTATATTTATTTCATTTTTCTGAACCATTTTTAAAATTATAACATTTATAAATATAATTTATAATTACTCTCCAAAGGTATATTAGTTAGGTCTTATCCCATTATAGAAATAAGTGTGAGTAAAACTAATCATCAATAACTAATTTCTTTATTGCAATTTTTCAATTCAATCTTCTATATACTGAAATCATTATAAAATCAAAAAATGTAAGGGAAATATTTATTATTCATTTTTTTTATTTTTATAATTCCATTCTATTTTATTTTCTTATCGTTTTTAAAGATAAAATAAGTGATGAGAAATTTTCAATTATTTCTACTGAATGAATGTATGCATTTTAATTATAAACATTAATATTAAATTTATCATTAAAAAAAGAAAAAAATAATAAATATATAATTATTTATATCATATTTTCTCATTTATTATTTTCTCATAGTCATCCAAGAAATTATTAAGGTAGGTGATTAGACCGACCCAGACTTCAACATTCCATAAATTATGATTATGAATAATAAGTTTGTTTCTTTTAGAAAAGTACCATTATTATATAAAAATGCTAATATTAAAATTTTAACATCAATATATTGAATAATATTTTAAAATAATTTAAATAAATAAAAAATAATATAATTTTTTTTTGATATATTACATTATGGAGGAGATAATATAAATAAAACAGGATTATCATTTTCTTTTCCCATAAAAACAGAGGGCGTGTAGGAGGATTTTATGTTGAATATTAATAATTAAAATATTATTCTATTTATATAAAATTTATTCTTCAAAACCATCCTTATGAAAAATAAAGATATGAAGTTGTGGGAAACTGAAAGCATCCCTTCATGGAGGTAGCAGTTTAAACAAATTCCTTATCTATGTCTTTTTTGTTTTTCTATTATGGTTGAAATGAATAATTAGGTTTTATAAAATTAATAAAATAAAACATCAGTATTATAATGATAAATATATTATTATATTTCAATATTTTGGTTCTTCATAAAATGGAAAAATCAAGAAGAAAATGACAATGATAAATGAAAGTTCATAGATCTACATTATGTTATGTTTTTTATAATGTTTAGTTTTAGTTCCTTATTTTGGTTAAATAAGTGTTTTCCCAAGTCCATGTGAAGACTTGGGAGTGCTCTAGGGGTTTATAATAATAAAGAGGAATAAAAAGTTGGGTTCTAGGCTTGTTGCTTGTTTCGCGCATGGTTAGTGAAAATTGTGTGGAAATCCCAGATAACCATGTCAGGGGGGATATTTTCATGTAGTATGATCCATACAGTTTATGCATGGTCTGGAAAACCATGTGGGTAAATCATGTGGCCCAATAAATTTGTGAAAATTAAAAAAATACCATTATAGGAATTTAAGTTCAAACTCAAGATTTTCCTTCTCCCCTCCTCCATCCCAAAGAACGAACCAAAGCCCCCAAGATCTCCTAAGGGTGATTCTCCATCAACACTAGGTTATTTGAAATTCTAGTAGTTAATTAGTGAAGATCCTGGTATGTTAAATCCCCTCATTGTTTCTCTCCATGGGTTAGGGTTCACACCATTTCACTATATTCTTATAGTTCTCTAAAATCATTTCATTTCGGTGAGTTTTAGGTTGTTCCTTCAAAGGGCAGTTTAATCGATATCCATTAACTTGATTATGAGTGAGTTTTCCAACAGACTCAAGGTAGGTGGTCTACAAGATATATACTATATTTTATTCATATATTTTTTCATGCAGATTTTCATTCATGTTTCCTTCATAATGTGTTCTTGATGAAATTAGTAAGATGTGGTGTATTGGGCATCTAAATGATTATGTGAACACCTCTAGATCCCCATGGGATTCAACGAAGATGATTTTCCCGTATTAGGTCCACCCATGGGGTGTTCCCTCCCTCTTTAATGGGCCAACGACAATGTAAGGTGTGAAATTTACTCATAATGATCTAGTGACTTAGCGATTAGGTTAATTGGTCTATGTAATGAGTTATAATGGATGATGGAAAGTTGTTTCTAGGGTGGTTAAAGGCTAAATGATTGTGGGTTTGACATGTAATTGGTTTAAATAGTATTATTTGGAATATGTTAATGAATTATGATTACACGAGAATATTACTACTAATATAGGCATGGTAAATGGAAAATGGGGCTTAAGTGTTAAGTGTTATAAATGATTAATGTGTTAATTTAATGAGGAAAAATGTTAATTTCTCATCAATTGTTTTTTTGTGATGATACAAATGATATTGGTAATTATAATTTTTATTCATGTTGTGATATTGTTAATTATGGGGATGATAAATATTCATGTGCACATGTCTTGGTAGAGTGAGGTATAAACATGAGGTTCTACACCCATGGGTCGTGTTGGACTAAGGTTCTAGATCCACCATTAAATTTACTAGTTAGAGAAGGGGAAAATGTTCTCTTCCCCTAACGGTTCCATTCTACCTAGACATAGGATTCGAGATGAGGATTACAAGGTTATTATAATGTGATGGCTATTGATATAGGACTTTATATTCATCCTCATGTGCCTAAGAATACTGAACATTCATAATCCATTAAACACATGAAAATCATATATTGAACAATGTGATTCCAATGTAGTGAAACTAGATTAAATGGTATCTTATTTTAAAGGAACATAGTATCGAATGACCTATGACACTGTTTCCCTTTACATTCCATTATTTATTTGATTCTTGAACTATCTACTTTTATAGGATATTTTGTAGAAACCATTGGAGGATCCATACACAGTTATACTCACAACCTTCATGGGCCACAATTGGGTACTTGAGATGTTTTCATGCTTGAAGGTCAGGACAAGGGCAGGGGCTCTATACTGGTGAGTTAAGATAGACATTGGATACGTATGGGTGAGGGCCCAGACAAAGTGTCCAGACCATTTTGAGGATTCTACGTTTTTACATTCTTTTTTGGGTTTTGTTCACTAGGAACTGTATAATGGAATGACATATTTACTATTGGACAAGGTTTGTACTTAGTTTTGAGTGGGTTGTTTGTGTTTTTTATTGATTGTTTCTTATTGTTTCTATTATTTAAATTTTTCTCTGTTGTGACATACTCTCATAAAGAGGGTATAATATCACCATGGATTCTATTAGACCCTCACTGCAAGTCTTTATCCTTTTGAATATGGGAAGAATGCTTGAGGTCATGTGGTGACACGACTCGGGGAACCGGTTTAGTGGATTTCAGGATGGGGATGTTACAAAGTGGCATTATAGGAGTTATATTCCCTTTTTTACTATTTTATGTATGGTATAAAGGAGGATAGAAATGTTTTGGTCCTGGGAAATGAGATAATGATTGTGTGTACTTAGCCCATTTAAGGAGGAAACCCTGTGTCACCCTGGGATGATAATTTTGTTCTTGTTGAGTTTTGTTACATTTAATGAAATTTCACCATCAGGTGCAACAATTTTTTTTGTGTTTCATTTGTTTTTATATATATCTTTTGAGACTATGAGGCTTTGAGGTTGTGAATTCTTGAATCATTATAGGAACATATGTAAGTAAGTGACATACATCATGGTAGGAACACAGATTGTATGGGTTTACAGAATATAAATGTTATATTGTATTTGATTCTTTTAAACAAATGAAATTATACCTAATAAGATGGTATTAATTGGTAAAATTGTAAGTTGAAATATCAAATAGTTAATATAAAAAAGAACCTGAAAAAGAAGTAAAAGTGGACTAACCTGTTGTAAGAGTAAATTGGGATATGGAAATTTTTTTAAATTTCATTCCAAGATAAGGCTTGTAACCTTTCAAATTAGATACTTGGGTTATCCATGGCCTTGGGAGAGATGATGAAGGGTAATGAGGTGGTTCGTAGTGGGATAATTTGTTTTGTTTTTGTGAAATAGTATAGTTATAGAGAGTGATGATCCATCCAATATATTTTTCCATTTCGTAAGAGTGTAATGAATGTGTTCTAATGTTCATGTTTGGTATTGGTGAGAAAGGCCACCTTGAAGACATGTGCTATTTAGGAGACTTGAGGAAATGGTTGAGAAACCTCTTATAGTATTGGATAAAGAAAATGTGGGGATTTAGGAAAATACAGAAGATATGTCCCATGATAACTTTTACCTTTTCTTCAAATGATAGAACGATACCTAGGGTAGGCTGCATAGTGTATGTTCGAGCTGACCATGGAGTTTCTACTACAAAAATGTACGACCATTTCTAAAGAAGGTGCGATAAAAGTAGTGGAGTATTGGATATATTATAACAAAACTATTTTGTGTCATATAGATACTTCTCTAGAGATTTTATTCAAATTAGCAAACTATATGTTGAGAGGTCAAACAATGTGTTGGGGGAGAATTATGGTTCAGACAGAGCAGGATGAAAGATTGATGTGGAATGGTTTTCTGGAGATGTTTACTGAGAACTTCTACCCAAAAACAATTTAGGTAAGAGATCTATATCAATTTTATGAGGTTAAATCAGTGTAAAATGTTGATATTTGACTATTCTAGTTATTTCACCAATTTGAGACGCTTCATTTCAACATTGATAGGAGACGAGGTAGCCATGGTGAAATAAATCATATATGGGATGAGAAACGAGAACACGTCTACAAAGAATATCTTTCATCTAAAATGATTTCTTGAAGTGTAATATCATGACCTTATCACATAGGGGATCATCAAGGGTGCTTCAGGATGTGAAATTTTGGTGCTAGCTGGGCGAGATAGGGGTGCAGCTTCAGATTGTAGAAAGGGACACTTTTGAAATTTCTACCTGGATGGATGTGCACCCAGTAGTCAGATGAGGGGGTAATTTTCTTAGGGTAGCTACTAGTTATTCTGTTATTAGTGTGTTTTTCTGAGGCACAATTGCAACTAGTGTACCCTCCCACAAGTTGAGTACTGACCATGCAGTTGGCTAGGCCATGTGAAAAGGTTTTGCAAGAATCTGTTATAATGGATGTCTTAGGAAGATGATGAGTGTAGGCAGTGGGTTAGTTACTCCATATTAGACTATATGTTGGTGGTCCATGGGTCTTACTGGAAGAGGTGGTAGATACAGAACTCCATGTCAAGATCATCCTTATCAATAGGAAATGTAGATTATGGTACTCAGACTGAAGCCAATGGTAAAGGGGAAGGTCATCTACACGGAGTTTAGACTACACCTGATGGTGGTGAGGGAGGACCATCAACTATTTGTGGTATGATTCTTTTAGCATCTATGATTTATAGTACATTATTTAATATAGGTTTTGTGAATTACTCTATTATTGATCATTTCATAGTTGTTTTTGGCATAACTGTGGAGACTCCATTTAGGGTAATGTAACATGATACACCGCTAGGGGTACGAGGTGAGGACATAAGGAAATGAAAAGGTTGTGCCTTAAGGGATAGTGGGTATCTTTGTCTGTGGGATCTATTTGTCCTATTGATTTCAGAATTTTTCATAATCATGGAAGTGAATTGGTTTGTGTTATATTAATCTCGTATCGATATTTACCAATGATGGGTAACATTCAGATCTACTGATTAGAGCACGTATATCCAACGTTGTGAGTGTGATACTCGAGCTGGTCATGTAGGACTGTTACACCAATAATAAGGAGAACTCATAGCCCAAGTGGAATGTCTTATGTCAGATTACGGGTTGAAATAGATGGTAGAATTCTCTCTTATTGTGTACCAGTTTCTGGATGTGTTTCAAGATGACTTCTCTGGGTTACCACCCGATATTGTTGTTGAGATTACAATTGAGTTTTAACCGAGAGTGGAGCCAGACTCTATTCCACCAGATCAAATGGCACCAACAGAGCTCCAAGAACTGAAGGTTTCATTACAATAATTGGAGAATAATTGGGTTACACATCCTATTACATCACCTTTAGGATGTCATGTTCTGTTTTCTAAGAAGTATGATGGATCACTAAGATTATGTTTCGATTATAGAAAGCTCAACCAAATTATAGTTAAGAACCAATACCATTTCCCAGAATTGATGACATGTTGGACAATGTTATAGGATCCACAATTTTCTCTATGATCGATTTGAAATTAGGATACCACTATTGTATGGTGAGACATTCCGGAATACTGTGAACATCATTCCAAAGAAATATGGGACTATATGAATTTTTAGTGATGTGGTTAGGATTCACTGACACACCAAATCTATTCGTGGCCTTGATGAACAATATATTCCACCCATATCTGAATCGATTTGTAGTTTTTTTCATTGGTGAAACTTTTGTGTACTCCAAAACACATGATGATCATCCCAATCATCTTGGAATTATCTTGAGTACACTAAGGTAGAATTGTATTTACTCTAAGCTATCAAAATGTCAGTTTTGGATGGATGAGATCCAGTTTCAGGGGCATATCATCTATGAGTCAGGTGTGTCTACAGATCCAAAAAGGCACATACTATGGAGTCTTGGATGAATACCAAGATTGAATTTGATGTTAACAGTTTGCTGGGGTTGGCCAGATATTACCCAAGGTTTATTAGAAATTTATCTCATTTGGAATCACCCCTCATAGGACTAACCAACTAGGGGGATATCTTTGATTGTTCAATTCCTTGTGATAATTATTTTCCGGAGCTAAAGAAGTGGTTGACAACCATGCATATTTTTGTCATAGTCAAACCATGTAAGAGGTAAACCTTGTTATATGATGCATCTGGTGTTGGAAATTGGGTAGTATTGATGTAGGATGATCGAGTTGTAGTATATTGGTTGAGACATTTGAGGCCACATGAAAGGAATTATCCTACTCGTGACCTATAAATATCTATTTTGGTTTATTCCGTAATGTGTTGGAGGTGTTACTTTTTGTTAGAACCTTTCACGATGTTCAGCAACCATAAAAGTCTCTATTATATGTTCTCTTAGAGGGATTTTAATATTTGACAAAGATAGTGGGTCGAGTACCAAATGCCATTTGAATTTTATTTAGTAAAGACACCAGGGAAAGGGAATAGTGTCACTAATGCTATGATTTGGAATACTCCGAATTATGTAGATCAGAAATATAGATTATAGTGGATGTTGAATGACGTAATGATGTAATTAGTAATGGGACTTTAGTGGATGCCTTATAAGAATGATGCAATTTGGGTGGTAGTAGATCGGCAGACCAATGTGTCTCATTTATTACTAATCTAGGAGAACAATACAATTGACCAGTTGGGAGAATTTTATACTTGAGAAAAATTATTTTTGCATGTTTCACCATTAACCATCATTTCTGATCATGATCCATGTTTCAACATGCACTTTTGATAGGGACTACAGAAGTAGCTTTGTACCAAGATGTTTTTGGGTACAATATACCACTCACAGACTGAAGGGAAGTCAGAACGTAAAATTTAGTAATTAGATGACATATAGAGGGAGTGTGTTCCCATTTTCGGTGGTTTGTGGGAAAATATCTTGTCACCCACTGTGTTTTCCGACAATAATATTTTTTAGGAAACTATTCAGGTGGAATCATTTGAGGCACTCTATGGGAGACAATTTAGGACACTAATGTGTTTGTTAAAAGCGAGCGAGTATGAGCTATTCAGACCAAGTCTTTTACAAGAGGCATCAAAGATGGTTCGTTTGATTTCATGAATATGGGAACAACATATAGTATGAAAAATTAATATTTAGATTAGTATATAAGACCACTTGAGTTCATTTTAGGTGATAGTTTGTTTTTTCAGGTGTCTCCAAGTATGGGTCACCACAATATCCTGAAATATGGAATGTTGGATCCTATATATGCGGGACCATTTGAGATTATGGAGGTGATTAGGCATGTGGGGTACCGATTAGATATTCCATAGTGATATAGTGTGATGCATGTTGTTTTCCATGTTTATGAACTCTGACAGTATCACTGAGATTTATCCCATGTGGTAAAAAACTGAGGATTTAAAGCGTGTGGATTATGCATCTATCTAGGAGCCCTCAGTTCGTATTGTTGATCATGGTATGATGGCCTTGTGAGTAAAGGATGTGCCTTTGGTTCATGTTATATGGTATTATGGAAATGTTAAGGAAGAAAAATGGGAGAGATAATTAGATATGTGGGTCCAATGGTCTGATCTCTTACCATTGGAAACACAATGATTCTCTAGAGGAGCGGCTCAGGGACGAGACGCCATAAGGTGAGGAGGATGTTTGATCCCAGAACTGCATTAAGAAATTTATTTTCTTACGTTCCATTGGAGTTCTTTATTTTGGTTAAATATGTTTTTTCCCAAGTCCATGTGACGTCACTGGAGTGTTCCATGGTTTCAAAACATGAAAGATAAAGAAAAATGGGAGTTATGGTTATGATGCATAGTTTTCACCTGAACAGTGAAACAGTGCATAAATCCAAGATAATCCTATGGTGGGAGATGTTTTCAGATAGAAGCATCCGTAGGGATTGTGAAAATTTTGGACCATATTGCGGGTAAACCTTGTGGCCCTTTAACTTGAAGAAAACTAAAAAAATTCTATTATGATACTTTAAGTTCCCACTTGGGATTTTACTCCTCCTCCCCTTGTGCAAATATATAAATGAACCGAAGCTACCAAGATATACCAAGGGATATTCTCCCTCAACTCTTGGATGTTTTGAGTTCCTTCAATTGTGGATTGAAGATCCAGGTATGTCTAATATCCTTCTTGATTCCCTTTTTGTGTTAGGGTTCACACTTTTTCTCCATCTCATTTTTAATCTCAAGAACCCTTTCATACTGGTGAGTTTTATAATGAGGCTTCAATTGTTGGTTGAATTTGGATCTAATACCTCTATTAAGTGTCTAGTCTCTAATGAAATAATGTTAGGTGGTCTGCAAGTCATATCCCATTCTTTATTAAAATATTTAATCATGTAAGGCCACATTCTTGGTTCCTTATATATGTGTTCTTGGCGAAATTAGTATTGTGTGTTGTATAGGATGTATAAATGATTAATAGATCCCCTCTTGATCCCCATTGGTTGGAAGGAGTAGGACATGACCTTGTTAAGGACACCCATGGGGTGTGTCGGCCCTCTGGAAGGGCTAATGGAAATGTAAGGTTTGAAATTGACTCATAATGATATAGAGACGTAGATAGTTGGTTAATTGGTCTTTTTAAAAAGTTATAATCTATGGTGAATTGTTGTGTTTGGTGTGGTTAGAAGCTATGAAATTTTTGGGATAACAAGAAATTGGGATAAATGGAATTATGGAGTATATTATAAAGATTTATATTTACAATTTAATTTTCTTAGTGATATATGCATGGGAAATGGGATATTGGGATAAAGGGTAAAGTGTTATAAATTATGAGTGTGTTGATGGATTGACAAAAATGTTAATCTCACATTTATTAATATTTTTGGGATGCTACAAACGATATTGGTTATGATATTGATCATTCATGTTGCGATACGGTTAATTGTTGTGATGATAAATTATCATGTCCACGTGGATTGGTATAGTGGGGTATAAACATGAGGTTCTACACCCATAGGTCGAGATGGACCAATGTTCTAGATCCACCCCTAAATGCACAACTTATAGAAGGGGACAATGTTTATTTCGCCTAATGGTTTCATTCCACTCGGACTGAGGCTTCAAGGTGCGGATTATGAGGTTATTATATTGTGTTTCCTTGTGATATAGGACTTGATTTTTACCCATATATGATTGATAAGATTGAATAAAAATAATCATTTGAAAAATTGAAATAGGTAGATTAAACCATGTGATTCCAATGTAGTGAACCTAGATTAAATTTAATCATATTTGAAAATAAGATAATATACAATGAGCTTTGGAATTGTTTCCCTTTACATATCATAATTTATATCTTTTATTTATTTTCTAATTCTAATAAATATATTGTAGACAATATTGGTGGTGGCATACTGAGTTATACTCACAGGTTTCTGGGGCTACCATTCGGTACCTGAGCAGCTTTCATGCTTGCATGTCAGGACAAGCGAAAGGGACCTATTCTATGGAGTTGAGTTGGATATTGGAGATGTATGGGAGAGGTTCGAGGCTTGGTGTCCAGAACGTTTTGTGTATTTATTTTTTGTTTTTATTTTTTGGGTGTTTTTTTCACTTGGAACTGTAGCAAGAAATAAAATATTTACTATTGGTAATGTTTTGGACATTGTTTTGGAGTGGGTTTTTTATTCATATTTTTTATTGTTTCGTATATTTTCTACTATTTAAATTGTTTTGTATGGTAACATACACAAGTAAAAATGGTATAGTCTCCCCGCATATCCTATTATAGCCTCACTACTATTTAGAAACCTATGGTTTATATGGAGGAGCATATGAGTTCATGTGGCTACCCGGCTCGGGGCATCGGTTTAGTGGATTCTAGGTTAGGGATGTTAAAATTTTGAAACACATATTATGGGACCTCAGACATTATCATGAATGTCTCTATGGAAATAATTTCCAAAAAATGACAGGAAGTGACCAAGGGGTTTCTTAAATGAAATGTAATCTTAGGATATGAAAATATCTATTTTTTAATGGATATTTTTAGTTTAAATTGATGAATTTAATTTGTGTATGTGATCCCATAATACAAGTGAAATTTTTTGTAATTTATGATTACCCTATTATTTTTAATGATATCTTGACACTATTCAATGTTAAATTACACAAAATATTCTAAATAATGGAGAGTTTTGGGATATATAGCTATAAATATTATTAAAATGTACTTATAAACATATATAATATTCTTTTTAGACATTTACCCTTATATTGAAACTTTTTCATTTTTTATTGGGGTATATAGTTTTATGTCAAGTAACATAAGTTTTCATAAAAATAAAAAATAACCCCTCCTACCAAATCTAGAATAAAATAAATCAAATCTAATATAGATTTTATTTAAATATATTTTATAATAAGATAAGAATACATCATAAATTAAATTATTTAATATATAAAGGAATAATTTTTATAAAAGATTGATGTTTTAACCATTACATATTAAAAATCATATTTAGTATTGGTTATCAATTAAATTTACTTTAACATAATTATATATTATTGTAAGAATCATATTAGATTCATTTTAAATTATTAAAATTTATTAAATTAGAGAATAATCATACGATATTAATGAAAAAAATCAATGAAAATAATAGTTTCATCATTAATAGAAAAAATAAAAGTAATCGTTATAAACTATTTTTTAGGAAATAAATAAAAAATTCAGTATTAAATTAAATTTACTTATTAATTAAAAATATGAGCTCACGTTTATAAGATAAAATGATTATTTGTTTGAAAAAATAATTCTAATCTTAGAACAAATAATGCATATTATCTCATTTTTAGAAAAATAGTATTTTTATGGTAATAGTTGATGTGATCGATAAAAGTATCAATGTAATTGATTTTCATGATATAATTTTTTAGAAAATAAATACATGTTATAAATCATTCATTGAAATCCAAAAACAAATTTTACATAACGTTTATTCACTTAATGAATAATGTAAATATTTTTATCTAAATTTATTACTTGTGTAACTAAAATAAAAATTATAGGTTTTATTAAAATAAAAATACTACTTTTAAAATATATACAAATTCTTCTTAAATTATATTTAATTAAATTAAATGTTTTAAAGTCAACTAAGTTTTTATTATAAATCCTAAAAATATAGTTCTACCAACAGCCATATTTCCACTACTACCCAAAAAATAATTTTATTTTGAAAAATAAAAAAACACCTACTATGATAATAATGGAATTATAAATAAAAAAAGAAAATAGTTTTATCAAAATAAAAATATTCAATTTTTAAATTAATTTTTTGAATATAAAATATAAAACATACTCTAGTTCATATAATATTATAATTAATTTCATTAAAATAAAAATTATAAAATGTGTAAAATACATGTTATAAATAATTTTGTACATAAATAAATAAATAATAATGTTGATCCAATTTCTATTTATATATCCCATTATTATCTCAACATAATTTATTAGTATCTGGTACACTATTGTGGATGTGGAGGGTTCTAATTCCACTTACATAGTTCTCAGGGAAATTTCAACGAGATTCAATTTCTCTTGCATATGATTTCACTAATACAATTATTCATTGAGCTTATATTGAACATTGTCTAGAGAAAATACCTTGATAATATACATCCATCCCAGTAATGGATAAATGATCTTGATAAAAGAACATTCTACAACCCTATTCAATTTATATCCTTCCATGATTTTAGAATATGGTTACTTTCTTTTACCATAACTAATTTCACATATATATTATAACATTAAAATTTTATATTAAAATATCACAGTTTCATTATAGTGAATTATTTTATAATAATGAATATAAATTATACTTACATAAGGAAAATACACTGTTAATGTTTTTTTGTTACATTTTCATCCATAAATAAATTACATCATCACAATTTTAATTATCACATACCAGTAAAAACGTTATGTAAATGTTAAACATTTCACAAGGTATATGTCATATAGAGATTTCAACCCTAAATAATATGAAACATATCTTTCAAATAAAAGTATCTTGAACCCAAATATTTATATTTTCTCTAACAATTTGACCCATGAGTCTACCATTATTTTCTCACAACACCCACATAGTATACTTTCATTATAATACATATTTCCAATCATCTTTGCATTGATAGATTATAATGGGATTATATGAAATGTCATATCCTTATTCCAAATAAATTTACTATATGAATTGCGAACCAATCCATTAAAGGTATCTAAATGATGGTAATATTATTTATATAAAAACATTATTATAATCCAAAAAACATATGATGAAATAATCATACCACTAGATGTATGTGATTAATGATTTAATATTTATTTAAAAAATTTATCATTTAATTTTCTTGTAAAACATTATGGGTAAATAAGAGTGTGTTTAAAAATATTTAATTACAACAGTCATAGTTCCTTATGGGGTAGTTAGTGTTACACACTCTATTTCATTTTCAGAACTATATTTATTAGTTTGGGTTGTTTAGGAATTATTTTGTTCCCATAATCATGAGAATCATTAATTCCAGTCTTCATTTTTATCACATGTTTTTTGTGAATTAGCTAATGTATTGTCAAAATATTCAACCTTTTAAAAATTTAATCATCCATTGTACCTTAGGATAAACATTATTTCCTCCAATTGTGTTGATTAATATTTTTATTTCTTCTATTAAAATTTGTTTCTATACACCCACCATTACCAGTAGTAAAATATATTTCAATTCCATTGAGAGATTACCATTGCTTTATAATCCCACACCATTGAGATATATGAAATTATTTCATAATTACCTCTCCATCATTATCACCCAAAAAATTATGAAACACCATGCTTATATTATTTGGGTTGTTTGGGAATTAATCTATGTTCACATTATTAATCATAATTCTTAATTACTAGTAGAGAATAATAAAATGGTTTCAAACCCAAACATTTATACCATTATGTTTATTGTTCAGAAAATCTAAAAATTTACTATAGAAACAATCATTAATTTAATTCATCTGGGATTCATCCATTACTAAAACAAAAAGGATTTAACCTGTGTGAGGAATAAAAAAAATCATATCAGAATTATCATAAATATTAACATGAAAATAATTACATAAAATGTATTTACCATTAAAATAATAAAATTTTATACATGTTTAAAATAAATTTATCACATTTAAATATAGGTTTGATTTGGTTGGCTTGTTTCATACTTATTATAATAACTAATTAACATAAAAAATTAAATAAAATGTGTAATAAATTAAATGTTATTAACCATTGAATATGCCATTGGAGTGTCAAAATAGGTTAGTATTTCGTCCATTTTCTCATATAGTAGGTGATTGTTGAGTTAATATCCAATCATACCATTTCAATGTCATTTCCCCTGGGTACATATATACAAGATCATATATCCACTTTTAATATACAAAATATTACTTAATTTTTAGGAGAAACATACATGACACACATAATAAAAAATATTGATTTTATCTTATACTTAGTCTTATCCCTTTGAATAATCTCAATGGTGATTGCCTAATATTTTCATAACTAATACCTAAAAAAAATAAAACCTCATTTGAAGCAAACTAAATCATCCCAAACTAAAAAATCTAATATATATATATATATACATATATATTTGTTTGTACTGTACATGAATAAACATTTAATCACACAAATTGCTATACCAACCAAAGGATCCTCAGTTTAGTTTCTTCGAGGATTAACTAAATAATAAATTTATTTTTAAATACTCATCAACCTTCTGTCATAACATCTAAAATAATAAACCCTTATAAACAGGTCTCATATAATACCAATCTTTAAATTGAAGGGAAATAAAACATAATTATGGGTTGAGCTCAAATTCATTGTAAGGGATGAATTTAACAAAACAATATTTCTCAAATGATGATATAATAATAATAAGAGAAAATAGTTAACATTGGATAAAAATCACATAAACATGAGTAATAATGTTAGGACATTAGTGGACATGATGTTTTTTTTTTGATATAGGAGTTTTAATCCTATAAAGATCAATATTGATAAATAATTTCTATAACACGAATTATAAAAATTTAGCATAAACCCAAAATCCAAGATGAATAAGATAAGAATGTTTAACATTTTTAAAATAATCATAGAAATTAGTATGGGTAGAATTTCATTCATTATCCACACCATTATCTTCAACCATTATAAAACAAAAAATTTTACATGTGAATACTTTTGCATGAGACATAAACTTTTAACCAATTCATTAGAGGTCGATATACGAACCCGACCGCCATACATAAATTTTTATGAGTACCACCTGAAAATAATTTAATTATCAGAACATAAATATCACAAGTTTGTAAAATTTTTTTCATCACTTTTCCAATTGGTAAAAAAATAAAACCATGAAAGTAGTTTATTAATACAGAAAATACTATCACACAAAAATAATCACATAATGATAGAAAAATGGAGACTGATGAATAAAACATAACTAAATTAGATATATATTTACTAAAATATAGAGTACAAAACATTAAAAAATCAAATAATATATTTTTTGGAAATCATTTTGTAATAATCGATGTAAAATTCATGTTTTCAAGTTAATTTCCAAATGGTATCTTTTTTTTAAATTGAAATGAAAAACATTTTGGGACAAGGTTTTGAAATAAAAAAACACTTACCTATATATAAATGGGATGAAATTTTTTAAAATTGAAAAAAAACATTGTAGTTAATATAGATGAAATACTTTTCAAAGAGAAATTATATAATACAAAGGAAGATGTTTAACTGACCAAATACCATACTTTTATGACTTTCTTCCGTTGAAGTGATTAAACATAATTTATAATTAGGGAAAAATTTAATTACCTATTTCATATCATTTTTCATTTGTACAAAATTTTATAAATCATGATTTACAATTATTACAAACATTTTTTTTATGAGTTAGTTCATATCAGTTTTCAATACTAGTTGTGAGTAATGTTATTCATTTGGAACTATGTTCATAATTATGGTGTTATAATTTATTATTAACACAATTTTCATAGTTAATAGATATTAAAATGGGATAAAATTTAATTTTTTAAAAACATTATAAAGATATAATTTCATTTAATGTATGTTTTTTAGGACACTAAACTATGAGATCGATAATGAACATTATCGAGTGATTTTTAACAAAGAGATGTTAGTATCTTAATTAAAAAATTTAAATTTAATTTAAAAATTCAGTAAATATAATTAAATAATTATTTTTGTATTTTTATCATATATCATCAGTAATTAGGTTATCATAGTCACCCATGATGTTATTTTATAACAATGTTCATATAGGTGGATAGACGGACTCAAACATGAATATATAATAATTAACGCTTGATTATGGTTATGGATGAGGATTATATAAAAATAATAACATTTTTATCGAATTGTAATGGTTTAATTTTTATAATTTTATATTTGTTAACCACAACATTATATAGATCAATAAATATTAAACAATCTAGTGAAATAATGATATATATTACTTCGTGGAGCCTATAGCTTACACAATAAACGATTAACGTTTCCCTTTAACAATGCAGGAGAGGGAGTAAAGGTGGATTATAAATATTCATATAAGAAGTATTATTTAATTATATATACAAATATCTTTTATTATTAAATTCCATCCTTATTTCTATTGATTAAATGTGTGTGGGGGGGGGGAATAGAAATCGTTGCTTCGTGGGGGAGGTAGATCACAGTAACACATGATAAATATTCTATTATAATTCAATGGGGATTAAAGGGAATAAATAAGAATTCACACATTATTAAAATAAAAAATAATTTTATTGATAATCTTTTTTATAATAATATAGATAGGTCTGGTTTTGATGTGAATGATTAAGAGTAAATAGATAACTATTAAGAAATAGACACTTTGTGACCCCGAATATCTCTTTAAAGTATCCTTGGAAATGAAGGGATTCATGTTTTTTTAGAAAATAGGGAATTTAGTACATAAAAGTTAATTTTAATAGAGGATATTTTGTCTTTTTTTAAACTGAATTTCTAATTTAATTTAGATCATTGAAATGGTGGAAGTCATTCCCTTTTATATGTTTAATAAATAATTCTTTTGTGAATAACATATAATTTACATTGATATCATTAAAGTATTGAAGATTCATTTACTAAAAACATAAAGATAATGGATTGTGGGATGATATTGGGTTGATTAATCCACATATTTTTTTCCATATATATTTTAAATATTCTATAATTTATTTACCCGTAATTATCAATTTTACCTTTTTTACAACAGTAACTAATTTTTAACAATGAAAATTATATTTTACTAATAATATTAAATAACTGTGATTAAAAAAATTATTTTAACTAAACATAAATGAAATATTTTTAAATATATATAAATTTAATGATAAAATAATGCATAGATTTAAACTGAACCATTTCATATATAGAAATATTATTTTTATTGAAACGTTATTATATAACTATTATGTGTGATAAATTTTATTTAGAAATAGTTATAGATTTAATAAGTATTTATATAATTTAATATTTCTTTAAAATAATATTAAACTTATTATTAAATAATTTAAATTTGTTTTTTATATAATAGATACTTAAAATTAGTAAAAAATATTAAAAAAATATAAGTTTCTATTATTTTGATGTAGTAAATATTCATCATAGTAATATTATTATTATAAATAAAATTAAAATGGAACTTCATAAATAATATTTAATTAATTATTTAAAATATGCGATAAATTTCCTCATATTTAATTTTTATATAAAATAATAATAAATACCAACATCAGCACATGTAATGTGTAAAAAACCTTTTTTAAAAAAAATTTAATTTTAATGCTTAAAATCCATATATGGGATATAATTATGAATTAATTTTATTTTTATAAATTAATCCTATTTACTATAAAAAATATTATATTGATTAAAAATTATTCTAAAATAATTTCTTTTAAAAAATATTATATAATTAGAGGATAAGAAAAAAAATAGTTTTTATTTGAAAATATTAATTATGTTCCATAAATGTGAATCACAGGATTCTAAATTCTATATAGTATTTTTAAAAAATAAATATTTAATTCATAAATAAATATTGGACCAGAAAAAATGATTTATACACATCTAGTTACCCTTATAATGTCTTGAATTTTAATTTTTTGGTAAAAGAAATATTTTCCACAATTCCTTTTAAAATTCAATTAATTTTAAAAAACCCCAAAAGTTCATAATAAGATAATTTTAAAATTTCAAATAATAAAATTAGAAAAAATTATCTAATTATTATTATAAATTTTATGAATTTATTTTATAAATAATAATTATACATAAACACTATTTTTATAGAAAAATATACATTATTTTTTATTTAAATGTAAAAATGTGAAATCGTTAATATTCATATGATCAATATATTACTACCCTAATAAATACCTAATTATATAATCCTAATTTATAGTTACATATTCCCTTAATATCTCTGTGTATGATCTAATCATAAGGTATGCTCTGGTGGAAATTGGCAGCAGTGATTCTGCTATCATATATCATGTAGAAACCTACACAAGAGTAAATATCTATTGAATATTATTTAACTCACACCATAATTATTAAATTTTGTAATGGTATTTTCCTTTATAAAATAATGAAATTTTGAATTCCTTAAAAATTATGGATAAATAAAGTCAATAACTGAGTTATCCATTACATGATTCTATTTCATTATTTTATTTATTTTCTAATATGGTTTCCCCTATTTATACCTACTATTTTAAAAGATATATTATAACTGAAAATTTTTATTTCAAAAAATAATTTTCCCATTTTTTTAGTAACATGTAGTATATACAAATGACATAATATTTACTATAGTAAAATACATAGTGAAATTTTATTTCATTAAAAAATATATTATATGATCAGAAAGTTTCATTGTATTTGTTGTAGATATAGTAATGGAAATTCGTTGGTATTGTCAATCATTTTTCACTAAAAACATTCAAATTAATTTTTAAATTCATTATTTTGTTTTATTTTATTTTTCTTATTTTAAAAGTTGAAGACTATCTCTTGAAAAAACCATTTTGTTTTTTTATTTTTAATTTTCAATATTCACACAGTAGATTCTTTTTGAAATATGGTTTCGGTTATTCAGGTTTCAAGAATATAGACATGCTATAGAAATAATATTTTCTCTGAGAGGTATCTCAAGTTGTTGGTGAATTTTATTTTCCCTTTCATCATTAAAATTTAGTTTTTTATATTCTCAAGAATGATAATTTATTAAGAGGTATCTATTTCATGGGAAAATATTTCTAGACTCTTCCCATTGTGTTTTTCTGGTGTTTTGGTGTTTATTGAAAGGGGTTATTATATTTTAGTATTTTTTATAGGATGAGGGCACCACAATGGTGAAACTATGAGTAAGGCATCTCAATGACATGTTCATGGTAATTTTGGTTAAAACGGTGTGGGATTTAACTATACACCATATTGAAGACATGATGGTTGAATGTGGTAGTATTTTTTCATGTATCTGGGTAAGTAGAGTTATGTTTAGTATTAATGTGGTTGATATGGAGTCTATTGTGAGGTTAATTTGATTTTACTAAACCATTTGTTAGGGATGTTTTTCATAGACAAATGGTTTTGTGGAGTTCTTTGTGTCGTCCATTCATTCTTTATATGTGGGTGAGTGGCTAGAAGAAGAAATTTTTAGTGTAGTGTGTATGTAAATTTAATTGGACTATTTCTTGAATGTCCAAATATTCAACATTCACATAGTAACCTAATATCATGTGTAGGAAAATAATTTTCATTATCATTTCGTCCCACATATTATATATATATAAATAAAATGTATTATTTTTAATTATAATATTTAATGGAGGTGATATTTTAAAATATAATAGAATAAATATAGATATAAAATTTTCTTTTCATTTTTATTATTTTTAAAATAAATCATATGAAGTGTTTTTAATTAAAATGAAATTTATATAAAATAAAATCGGGGATGTTGAATAGTAATCAAGAAATGCCTACCAGAAATATCTTATATCTTATAAATCAGATCCCGATTTCATTATAAGTTTCTAGAGTTCATCATTGAGTCATAGAAATCCAAAAAAACATCGTATCAGATATATTTGTTTTCAACAATCTGTCCAGGTTCTTTCTTGCATTTCCAAGTTTGTTTTTGAAAATAATATTCTCCATTTGTCTCTATTTCTATTCATAAATCATGAATATTGTTCAATTAGGCATGTGATTTCTTGAAATATAATTATAGTTTTCTAATATATGGTACTTATATACCATGAGGTGACTTCATCAATGTAACACAATGTTATTTTAAATGTTTTCCCTGAAATATTTTTGATGTATATGATAGGATTCTTTACATGTATCCTCGAGTCTAAATACACAATAATTTCTTATAAACATTATAACCTATTCATTAGATAAGAATCTATGACTATGATTAAAAATTTATGCAGTAAATTTTTTTGTTATTTCATCAATTCAAATTTATTTAGTAATTCATAATAAATCATCATTCAATTTTTTAATAATACCACTTCAAACAAAAAATATCTATATTTGTAAGAAATATATTTTACATTTCATATATTTGAAACCATTTTAAATTTATTTTTTGTAAATTTGATTATAATTGTTTATGTAATGAATAATAAATTATTAACGTAATGAATATGAATGAGAAAACAATTATTCGAAGTAATATATTGTGATTTTTTTTAATTTTTTTTGAGAAATGTGTTCAAAAAAATAAAAAATAAATAAATGACAAATGATTATTGTTTATAATGTAATTTATATATAAATATTAAATGAGATGTTTTAACATTAATTAATTAGTTTTTTCTAGGAATATATGTAATGTAAACTTAGTTTTATCCTTAAATTTGTGTCTTTCTAAAAAGAACTATTTTCATTTACATTTTCCTATTTATATTAAAAATAATTTCTACCACTTATAGAAATTTAACTTTAAAATTTTTTTCCCTGTTTTTAATATTCATGTCAATATTTGGAACGTATTCTATAGTAATTTTTTATAACGAATAGTAAAAAAAGTATAAATTTGTTACCATGGTTTGGGAAAAATTGGTTTATCAATAGTTGGGGCTAAACTAAAGGACAAAGATAAAAATTCCAGATAATGTTTTATTAATATTATACGTTAAATAGAAATCAACATTATATAATATTAACTTTTATTTTTGGGATATATTATTCAATTTTAATATGAATATAACTTTATATTAGTTAATTCATTTATGTAATTCATGATTGGACTTCCCAACATATAATGGATCACTAATTCTCCTAACAAAATAAAAAAATTGATCCACATTTCTCATAATATAACCAACAAAATAAATTCCAAGATTACATCCCCTTATTCATAATATCATGTTATCGCCCTAATATGATCCAATGATTTCTAATGATTAAATCTAAAGGGGGTCTCTAAATAAGATGTAATCATTTTACCCAACTCTTACAAATATTATTTATATGTATAATTAATATTAATATATTATAAATGTGACACCCCATGGTTTTAAAAAAAGAAATGAAATTGATGAAACATTATTTTATATTGATATTTATAGGTTTCCTTTAAAAAATAATTTTTCCACTTCTATGATTTAAATATCAAAAAACTGTCATCTACAATTCTGTTCTGTATGGTTTTCATGACCTCCTCCCCAAAAATTTCCCCCCCCAGGCGGGAAATGTGAGAAGGGAGATAATGACCCCTGAGTCCCTCCTTCAGTAGGCCCCAAGTTGGTGACTAACACCAAGGGTATAGTAAACACACAAATGGGAGGCATTACCCGCTAAGAGAAGATATGCGCTAGAGAGAGATATGATTGTCACCAACCATCTCCAACTCAGAACAGAAATATAAATGATTACCCAAGTGTGCATATGTAATGTCATGAAAAAGTACTACAAATGGAACTGGAAAATCACACTTACCCAAAAGAATGTAAAAACAGAAGCAAACACAAGCTCAAACAGCTCCTCCAACCACAAGTGAGTAAAAACCATCCTGATCATCAACCTATTCCAAGTGACATTAAAAACTCTTTATACATCCATAGGATGGGTATAATAGTATATTCAGTAGGATCCTCCCTGAAGCCTCTCATGCAAATGTAAAGTAAGCAAACTAATGAGTAGTGAACAACAAGTGAGACTAACTCGTCACCTAAATAAGTATACTATGTTCCCAACCTCCCCAAGGATATACTCACCAAGTAATGCATACAAAAATATATTATATAATAAATAATATCTAGGGTACCCCGCTACTACTTCCCCACTGGTTTACCGCTTTTCCCCAACATCGCACGTCTTGAGCATCTCCCTCCAAAAAGGCTTTCCCGTAGACACCTGGGTGAAGCACCACAACATGCACCTCATGTAACAAAACCACCATGTCCACGTAAGCAAAGTAACGAGGGAGTTTCTAGGAGGCACCATATCCCGCATAACGTGTATCTTCTATCAGGTATTATAACTCAAGCCATTACAGCCCATACACTGAGTAAGGATCCTCAAGCCATCACATCCTATACATGTTAGACCTCTAGTATTTCATAGGATACTATATCCAGAATATATGTGTGTGAATAACCACACACCATTATAGCCCTCTACACACATATATGGGGAAAACTAACCAATGTGCCTGCCAGCACAAGTAACTAAAAATAGAAGAGAGCGGGGACAAAGGGGTTAATCAGTTAACCATCCTTCCATCAGAATGTTGGGGAAAACACCCCCTAGGGCTCAGAATCCCCAGGGTGTTAATTGCCGATACCGATAAGGTGGAGTAGCATATAAAAACAAAAAAAGTACATAATATATTAAATCTCACAACCACACTATTGGAATAACCTAGTCCTAGACACAACTCCATCTAACGTCTCTCAGACTCCATTATGATACTTCTAAGACTATGTATCCTATAAGAACACATCCATTTATATAGATTTAATAAATTATTTCATTACCTTTTTTATATTTTCACATTATGTTAATTAATTCCTTAAACATTAATTAACCAAAGACAATTCCACATTAAATTTTAATAGCATCACACCCAAAGTCCTATGTTCCTTCAAAATTACATCCTCATAATTATGTTCCAGCAAACTCATACCCCATGGGCTAACATTATTTAGTTAATTATTCATTACAGAATTACTTTCCCACATACCCAGGTATTCTAGAAAAACAATCTATTCTACTAAACACAAGGGGGCTCAACACAGTGCGTATATGTACTACTCGTTGAGTCTTTTCCGCTTATAGCAATAGAATATACCCATCCTCCCTTGAGAAGCTAAACACGGAAAGCACGTGGCATACCCTGCGTGTCTTCGCCTCTTTCAGAAGAAGGGTATGTAAGACCATCTTCCTTGAGCAGTGAGGAAAATTGATGATGATGAACAACCAATAGAAATCAGCAGGCATCCAATAATCACAGCCATCCCATACCATCATCCATGATGTCCTCCCCGACACCCACAGGTATAAACCAATTAATCTCACCACTCTAGTTTTTATCTGCTGCCAAAACCATAAGCTTCCATGCCCCCACATATCACAACGACCAATCATGATCACATCACATCACAAGCATTAGGAAAACAAAATCACATAAATTGGGCTCTTGGCCCTTTAAAAATAAAGAGGGTAACACAGAACCATTTAAGTAATTATCAAAAAATAAGTTCTTTAATCCATATTGAATTAACAAATTTATTATTCATCGGTTCTAAAATTTGAGAAACCTAATCAGTAAGATATCACAAATAATTAAACACGCTTACTGCAACAATTTAATTAACATCAAATTAAAAAAAGAAGAACCAGATTCATTTACATGAAACTTTATCCATAGCCAACAGTTATCAATTAATTCCAGTTTACGTTATTTACCAATTATCCTCATGAATGAACAACTAAACGATGAAAGCATGGATATCACATTGTCTAGAAAATAAGGGGCAATAACATAAGACTGATATCAATTTATTTATTCAGTTAAAAAATTTATTATGAAAATTCCATTGTCGTTTAGTGGGATAAAACATTCTAACTAAACAGTTTCATGTAATACAAAAGAGAAGCAATGAATCCCCTACCTCAAACAGTTCTTGACGTTCTTTATCTACCCAATGGGCCACGATCCTTCTCTCGCGTCAGCTGCATCCACATGAGGATGCCATGGTATGTCTTCACCAACGAGAAGCCAATATAACCTCCATTATAAGAATGGAGATTACATGCAATAATAATTGAAATGAGAAAAAGGAGAATATAAACACCCAAATAATGATGATAAAACATACCTTATATCGACGATTGATCGATACAGCTTGGTGGCATCAAGACAGAGCGGAAATAATCTAAGGAGGAATGATTTATTGTGTTACTCTTATGAGACAGATAGAAATATTGTAGAATCTCATAGCCAAGAGAAAAGAGGAAATTTTTTGGAGGAAGATATAAAGACCCTTTAGTTGATTTAACGAGGCGGGAGTTTATGATATGCTTCATATCCCATTAAAAGTAGATCGCATTAAACCACGAAATTTGATCAAGTAAAAAACATCCCGAGACTTAGGAATAAATAATATAGGATTTCTGGCCTTTTAATCTGCCTTAGAGTCCTTAAAATAAGGCTTTAAATTTATTTTATATCAAATGAAATGTCCAAGGGTAAAAACTGTAGGAAGCTGGAAATACTATACTAATACTCAAAATTTGGAAATGGAAATAGAGGTTTCCGTTAGAACATCACTATTTTAAAAAAACTATTCATGAACTAGAAATTTGGCAAAGGAAATAGAGGTTTCTATTAGAACCTCACGGTCTTGAAACAATGTTCATGAACTCAAAATTTGGAAAGGGAAATATAGGTTACTGTTAGAACCTGATAGTTAGGAAACATTGTTCATGAACTCGAAATTTGGAAAAGGAAATAGAGGATTCTCTTAGAAACTCACTGTATGGTAACACTGTTCGTGAACACAAAATTTGGAAAAGGAAATAGAGGTTGCTGTTAGAACCTCACTGTATTGAAACACTGTTCATGAACTCAAAATTTGGAAAAGGAAATAGAGGTTGCTGTTAAAACCTCACTGTCTGGAAACACTATTCATAAACTTGAAATTTGGAAAAACAAAGAGAGGTTACTATTAGAACCTCAATGTCTGGAAACACTATTCATGAAATCGAAATTTGGTAAAGGAAGTAGAGGTTTCTGTTACAACCTCACTGTCTCGAAACACTGTTCATGAACTCGAAATTTGGAAAAGGATAGAGAGGTTTCTGTTAAACCCTCACTGTCTGGAAACACTGTTAAAGAACTCAAAATATGGAGAAGGAAATAGAGGCTACTATTAGAACCACACTATCTTGATTCACTATTCATGAACTCCAAATTTGGAAAATGAAATAGCGGTTGCATTTAGAACCTCACTGTCTGAACAAACTATTCACTAAACAAAAAATATGGAAAAGGAAATAGAGGTTACTGTTATAGGTTACCGATAGAGGTTACAGTTAGAGGTTACTGATAGAACTGTTCACTGATGGAACTGCTGACAAAATTGGAAATTTTGAAAAGGAAAGAGATGTTACAATTAGAGGTTACTGATAGAAATGATCTCCAACGGTGCGGTTCACAAAATTGGGAATTTGGAAAAGGAAAGATATGTTAACAATGGTAATGTTAACCAATGGAACTTTTCACTGAATTGGAAATTTGACAATGGAAAGAGAGGTTAACGTTAGAGGTTAATGATAGAACAGTTCATCGATGGAAATATTCATAGGATTGGAAATTTGGCCAATGAAATAGTGGTTACCGTTAGAACGGTTCACTAATGGAACTGTTTACTAAATTTGAAATTTGGCAAAGGAAAAAGTTGTTATCATTAGAGGTTACTGATAGAACTATTCACTGATGGAACTGTTGAATAAATTGGAAATTTGGAAAAATAAATAGAGGTTACCATTTGAGGTTACTGATAGAACTATTCACTGATTAAACTATTCACCAAACTAGAAAATTGGCATCCTATTGGGGATATGTCACCTTGAGCTCCCCGAACACCTCAAACAACATATTATCACAATGAAATGGACTGAAGTGGTCCAGAACATTACATCAGATACCTCTAAAAACATTCTCATCCCCTAGAATACAAAACCCTCCTAATGTGAAAATGATATGGGGTCTGAACATCCACGTATTGAGATACCTCTTAAAAGAGAGCATGCCAAAAAAGAAACAAAGGGAATCATCTCATAAACATGAAAGGTTCATAATCACATAAGATACATCAAAACCTCAAAAGAGTTAAACATAAAACAACTCTATGTACTGACCACATATCTATGACTCGCGTTCCTATGTACTCTCTTCCATGACACCATGTCGCAAAAAGACATGGACCAAGGGGATATAACGCCCGCAAAAAACCTTCTCCTTGTGGTCTTGGATCAACACATGTCACTCCTCAAAGGATGCATCATCATCATAATCGATCTCTCCCCAATTGATGATGTGAGATTCGTCATGCAGACAACGACGGATCTGTGATACATGGTAAACATCATGTATCCAACTCATCTGTGGGGGAAGTTCTACTCGATACACCACAACTCCAGCACAAGATATCACCTCGAAAGGCCCAATAAACCGGGGAGAATGCTTACTTCCATGACCAAACCTTCACTGCCCACAACGGGGAGTCACCTTCAAAAACACATAATCCTCAACATTAAACTCTAAGGGTCTCCTTCTTTGATCAACATATGATTTCTGAAAATCTTGTGCTGTATTTATCCTCCCATGATATCACCTGAACCATCTCTATTGTATTCTACACTAGTTCTGGTCTGACAATTTATAACTCTCCGACCCCAGTCCAGCACAATGAATAAAGGCATGGTCAACCATACAAGGCTTAAAAAGGTTCCATACTGATGGTGGAGTGAAAACTATTATTGTAAGCGAACTCCACCAAGGGTAAGTGCCTTATCCATGAGCCTCCATATCATGAACACAAGAGTGTAACATATATTCAAGGTTCTGGATGGTTCAATCTGTCTGACCATCCATTTGAGGATGAAAATCAGTGATACATAATATTTGAGAACCAAAAGCATGTTGGAGACCTCTCGACACCCTGGTGGTAAAATAAGGTTATAGATCAGAAATGATATTCCTAAGGACTCCATGAAGTCTAACCACCTACACTATATACTTCCTCGATAAAACATCCACTGATCTTGACTCCTTGATTGCTATGAAGTGGGCGAATTTTGTAAAATGATCCACTACCACCCAAATAGCATCATGTCTCCACGGTGCTCGAGGTAAACCAGTAACAAAATATACTGATATGTCCTCCCACTTCCACTGAGGAATCTCTAATGGCTGTAGTAGACCACCAGGAACACGTTGTTCATACTTCACCTTCTAGGAGACCAAACATCAAGACGCAAACTCTGCAACCACACTCTTTAGCCTAGGCCACAAAAACCGGCTCCATAAGGTATGGTACATCTTTTTCATTCCAGGATGAACCGTTAAAGGTGAACTATGAAAATCTATGAGAACCATATCCCACATCATTAAATGAAAAGAAAGCCATCTGTGATACAACACTAGGTGTTGTTCATACTCAGTCCGACCATCTGGGGCCTCGCCACAATCAAATCAGTCTCTCCAGACCTCCACAACTAGATCCCCTAACAGGGACTCTCCCACCTTTGGAATCCGGGATGACTATATTGTCATCTGAAAAAGACAACATCTGCCCCCAACGTCTCCCATATCAAGATGTAATGCTGAAAGCTCTTCCATTACTCTCCAAGAATCACCATATTCACGAAAAACATCACTACATGACTTTCGACTCAACGCATTAGCTACAATATTCCCCTTTCCAGGTGTATATGATATCTCAAAATCATATTCATGTAAGAACACCATCCAATGATGATATCGTAATTTTAGGTCACGTAGGGAGAAAACATACCTCAAACTCTTATGATATGTGAAAACCACAAAGCGTTCACCAATAAGGTAACGTCTCCACAACATCAGAGCAAACACACAGGCTACCAACTCAATATCATGTGTGGAATAGTTAAGTTCATGGGGACGCAACTACCGAGACCCATAAAAAAACAACTAACCTCGGCTGCATGAGAACAAAACCTAACCCCAGATGTGAAGCATCACAGAAAACATCAAACACTTAGTTGAAGGACAAAGAACATGACAACTTACTAACTTCATATTTAGATTCTCAAAAGCTTCATGACACTAATCAGTCCATAGGAATGCCTAATCCTTCTTGGTCAAAGCTGTTAGAGGAGTCTCATCTCGTGAGAAATTAGCTACGGACCTCCTGTAGTATTCTGCGAGACCATGGAAACTTCTCACCTCTGGCATTGTCTTGTGGGCCACATAAGACAAAACATCTTCTATCTTCAATGGAACTACAACTACTCCATTTTGGGACACAACATGCCCGAAGAAAAAGACTACTCAAGCCCAAAACACACACTTTGAAAACTTCACAAACAACTGATGTTAACGAAGAACTCCCAAAATGTCTTGTAGATGCTCTTCATGCCCCTCCTCATATGTGGAGTACACAAGGATGACGACGATGAAATCTACCATAAACTTGTCCATGAACTCACAGAACACAACATTCATAAATCCCATGAATATAGTTGGATCATTCGTCAAACCAAACGACATAACAATGTAATCATAATTCCCATGACGACAACAGAAAGCAGTCTTCGTGATATCCACATCCTTCACACGCATCTGATGATATCCTCACCACTAGTTGATCTTTGAGAACCAACTTGAACCCTTCAGTTGATCGAATTAATAATAAATCCCTGGAAGAGGATAGAGATTATTTATTGTCACTTTGTTTAAGCGACGATAATTGACACACAACCACCAAATACCATCAGTCTTCTTCACGAACACAAATGGTGCACCCCATGAAGACACACTGGGACGAACAAAACCACATTATAACAGACCATCAAGCTGTTTACGTAGCTCTCATAACTTAGAAGGGGCTATCTTATATGGAGACATAGAGACAAGATATTCTCCTTATTGTCACTCAATCCCATATTCAATATCTCGTCGAGTGGGTAATGTGACAACCTCTTCTGGAAAGACATCAGGGTACTCTTCTACGACTCTAGGAAACACCAACTATTAATCCTATGAAGAACTCAAAAACATCTCATCCATCATGGATGATAAGGATGGAACATGACTATGACCCATCCAAGGATCTCGCTTACCAAGAAACACCACTGGCTCCCCATCCACACCAATGAAAATGACCTTCTTCTAGAAGCAATCCACGATAGCCGACACCGAATACAACTAATCCATTCTGAGGATGACATCATATGGTAGTCTTCATAAGCATAAGAAATCTCCCCAAGAGAAGTGTTTCCCCAACATGAGATCACAGTCTCTACATTCATAAAACAAGTCATCTCTACCTCCAACTAGTGTAGTTAATGCCAAGGGAACTCAAAGCCTTTGTACCTCAAGTCGTAAAGCATGGACAAGGGTAGGTGATGTGAAGGAGTGTCTCACTCTTGAATCAAACAAGGCATACACTATGGTAGAAAACATGAAAAGTGTACCTCGAATGACGTCTGGATTTCCTGGAGCTGGCAAAGCTAGATCATGATGCTATCCACGACCTCCTCCACAACCTCTCTGACCCTGATGGCGACCAACACCATGATCGCACTCTTCTCTCTGAGGTTGTGGAGAATCATGGGGTTGTCCTCTGCCTGCGCCATCTACCCTCTTCTGATCTAAAGCTGGTGCAATTGGTTGTTGCTGCATCAACTAGAACTATAATGACCCATAATTCAAATAAATTTTTATGACATCAAATTTTGAAGCATAATTATTACAACATATAGAAAAACCATGATTGGACCATATAGGTATAGTGTCTTTAGAAACTGGGAAACATAAACAACTGGTTCATAAATCATCTACATTGTCTCCCATTTATTTCATTATATCTAGAGTCCCTTTTGGCATATCCTACTTAATACCCTTCTTCCTAACCAGGGAAAATGAAAACATACAAAAGGGTGAGCTCAAATGCCTAGTAAGGTTAAAAAAAAGAAATATCAATAATATCATATACATAAGAAAATACAATTTTGAAAATAATAACCTGCAAAAGAGATCATTATATCATAACATGGGATAAATCATGGTAGTGAAATTTAATCCCAATAATCAAAAAATAAAACATGAATTTTTTTGGCATACACACTTAATCATAGAGACTCATTTCTTAGTAGTTAATACTCATTTCCATGACTATCCTAGCGGACAAATTCCATTTCTGAACTGAGTTCACTCCTCGTTTCCATCCTATATCACTGAATCGGATTAACTTGCCAATCCATGCATGTCTATCTCATGAGATATAAATATTTACCCAATGCATTGTTGGTAGATATAGGTCCCACCCATCTCATAATGATACCATTCTTATATGTGCCACAAGATCGTAAATATTACATCATAGCATCACCCATGTAATAAAAATGGGATTCTAAAACATCATGCCATCATAACATAATCCATATAAGAAAAATGGACATTATAAAAATAGTTCCATCATAACATAATCAAATCAATGTAAAAATAGGGATAAAAACAGAACCCTATATAATCTTATATGGAAAATAATTTTGATAAAACGCGTGAACTCCATTCCTGAGGAATATACCCATTCTACTTCAATTTTTTTTCCTTTCTTAACAAGTCATACAATTTTTAACTAAAAGAATTTGATTAAAAATAAGCTTGAAAACTTGTAAAGGAAGCTAATGGAAATAATTTTCTATGAAATCATAAAAATCCATTCATTTCGTATAAGTTAAAAAACATTCCTCTCGTACTTTGGCCGGTAACGTCAAAATGTATCTCGTATTGAAAACGACAAAAGATTCCTTTCACATATTTTATTAAAATTCACAAATAGGTAAAATTGGACTTAAAAAATTGAAGTATGATAGAAATAATATTATATATTGAGGAAACATGGATTTGGATGATAAATATTCCCCACTAAATTCTAAAGTATAAATAATCTCAGATAAAAATGATATTGCCAGATTTTCCCTTACCTTAGGTCCGATATGTTTGTAGGTATCCAAACCTCCCATATAATCATTTAAATAATGTCATTGACTTATTAAAGAATCATATTCATTATAATGAAATCATATATGGTCATATTCTTATCTTCTTATTAGTAATATTTCATTTCTACTTGTTATTTGGGTGTTTATTGCTTTATGTTCTCTTGCATGTTTTGTCGAATAAATTCTTATTCCTCTTTTTAGGTTATAGATAATATATTTACAGAATGGTATTAGTTTAATATATATCATATTTATTCATTCAATTCATTTATACAATCATTATTCAATGAATATCATGTAGAACGAGTCACATCACATCATGGAGACAATAGTCTGTACGTACGCACGAGCGATGATATCGTTCCCATGATCGATTAATTGTATTGAAGTGTATGGTGTATAATATTCCAGAATCCATATTTCTTTAAAATGATCATATATAGTTATTTCTTCCATCATATACCCATCCATGTATGTTAGTGATGAAATAAAAGATTACACCACAACATGGAGACGGTAGGTCGTACTTACGCACGCGTGGTGATTTCCTTTCTTTCATTGGATGGACAGAAGGCAGAACATGGTTGTTTCAAATTCATAATAACATATCAGTATACAATTGATACTTAAGTTATTTCTTAAAAATTAATCAACTCATATAGATGAATTAGAAGAAGAAATAATTTTGAAATAATCAGTAATGGATATTACCTCTTCTTCGACGCGCCTCTTCTTAACCTCCTCCTAGGGCACTAAATTTGGTCTTGGAGGAAGACCAGGACCTCTAGTATGTTTCTAGAGAAGTTTATAATAGAAATTGTCAGGTTTTGGCCGAGCTTTAAGGATCAATGTTGTGTAAAGAGGAGAGGGAGGAGATGACGTTTTATAAAGGAGGAGAGGGGCACCTTTGGAAACCACAAAACTATTAATTTATAATAAATCAAACCCCACTTAAAAACCTCCAAAAATTACTCATATTAGAATATTAGATAATATAGGGTTGTAATCGCATCAAAGAATAAAATTTAGACATGTTGTACATTTATTTTTAACCTTATCAACTTGATTTATCCATATTTAATCTATTTAATTTTATTTGTGGTAATATGATTATAAATTTTTAATTGTTATAAATAATTACTTATTTCTTGTTAATTGTCCATAATTGGATAATTTATGACATTTTAGAAAATATAAATTGTAATTTATAATTTTTAAATATTTTTGTGATTTTTAAACATTTTTATATTATGTTATTTTTATAAAATAACAATAGTGTCAATTTTGACACTATTAATTTATTTTAATTTAAATAAAATCCAAACTGAAGATATATTAGAAATAACATATTTAATAGATCCCAAACTTGTCTTATTTGTCTAGAAAATTCGTGGATCACATTAAATAGTTAATATAATTTTTATTTTAATATTTCTAAAACCATTTATTTGATATTTCAATCAATAAAATATTTTGAACATCACTATTGTGTTCAATTTAATGATAATTATTTAATACCTAAAAATTATAAATAAATTCACATGATGTAGATAATTTTATTATATTTCGGTATACCATTCATGTTCTATGTTTCATGAAGATTATCACTAAATTAAAATTATTATACTTATTATATTTAAGAGAGTGACATGTTGTCACTTTCTTTGGTTTCAATAATAATTACATTATTTTCATGTTCAATGTCCATAAAATGAATCTAATCCGACCCTTAGGTGATGTGGGTCGACTTATAGTCATCCAATATAATTTTTTCAGGTGGTAGGGTAATTTTATAATCTTATTTTTACCCTTAATTACGTGATTTACCTTTAACTGCAGTAAAGAAAAATTATTGTAGTTAATATTTATAACAAAAAAATAAAAGTAACCACTTAACATAATTTCTACCCACTGATTTCAAATATGGAATACATTTTTCAAAATTAAAAACACATAAGTTGTAGAAATTAATTTTAAATTAATCTTGTTGTTTAGAAAATGGGTTTTGATAGATTAAACATTGCCAACGACTGAAATGTTTTTACCTATGAATTCAAAGTAAAATTAATGGTAATGACATAAATTATATTAAATGGTAAAAATATATTATATTTATACGTTAAAACCATTCAATAATATAATATAACCATATAAATTATTTCGATGAAAATATTTGTTTTTAATTAAAATATAGCGTGTTTTTACTGTTCATTAAAATAAGAAAGTTATCAGAATAATATGAAAAATTTATCCAAAGTAAATTTTCATATCCTTATTCCAAAAAAGAGTTTTATTTTTTCAAATTGATCATATAAACATTTTAAAAACTTGATTTAATGTGGTTGCGCCATCAAAAGGCGACAAAACTGCATTTTTTTGAAAAATACTTATTTTACCAGAAAAAATTATTTTTCTCTCATACAATGTTCTAGAAAATGCATAAGATGAATAAAAATGTTATATAATTGAATATTTAGTTAATAATATTTTTAACGGCTACTTCATAATAATATTATAACAATATATCAATGTTTCGTGAAACTCGATATTGCGTACTACACACGCTATCGAGGAAGGTCGTGATTGCGTGTAATGCAAGACAAGCCAGTTTTGTGTGTAGTGAAATATTCCTTTGGTGTTGTGTATAAAATAAGACATAAAACACTATTTTCTCATAAAATTGTAGGGTGATATATTCTACCCCCTTAAAATGAATTTCTCCCTCGAAATTCATCATTTCGTAACAAACAGATGACGATACCTCTCCGTCAACATATCGTCAAGTTCCCATGTAACATCTTCTAATTGGTTGTTCCTATATAAAACTTTATCCAAGCGAGTGGTCTAGTTTCATAGATCTTTTTCGCTACGATCCAGAATCTCTATCAGATATTATTCATAAGAAATATCTTGCTCCAGTAGTACAACTTTTGAGCTTAGTATATGTGATGGATCAGGTATGTACTTTCTCAGGAGAGATACGTGGAACACTTCCTGAACTTGAGAGAAATTCAGTGGATACTCCAATCAGTAAGCTACCTTCCCAACATGATCCAATATTTCAAAAGAACGAATATACCTAGGTCTCAACATTCCCTTCTTTCCAAATCACATTACTCTCTTTTAACGAGATATTCATAAGAACCTTTTATCACCCACTTCAAACTCTTGGTCTTTTATACGGTTCTCAACATAAATTATTTGTCGAATCTGAGCAACTCTTATGTGTTGCTGAATAGATCAGAACTTTTCTTCCATATCATCAACAAGATCAGGTTATAATAGCTTTCTTTCTACAACTTCATCCCAACAAGTTGGAGTTTGGAATTTCATTCCATAGAGAGCTTCATAAGAAGTCATCTGCATACTGGAGTGAAAGATGTTTTTATAAGAAAATTCCACCAAAGGTAGGTGTTGATCCCAACAACCTTTTAAATCCATAGAGAAAGCTCTCAATATGTCTTCTAGAGTTTGTAATTTCCTCTCATACTAATTGTCTGTCTGAGGATGATAAGAAGTGCTGAAACATAACTTTGTATATAGAATATACTAAAGAGTTCGCCAAAACTTCAAGGTAAACCTCGGATCTTGATCAGATATAATGGAAAGTGGTACTCTATGAAATCTTACCACTTTATTAACATATATCCTTTAAAGATTATCAAGATAGAAATACTCTCTAATTGCAATTAAGTGTGCCAACTTCATAAGACGATCAACTATAACCCAGATAGCATTACTGCCTATCGATGTTTTAGGAAGTCTAGTGACAAAGTCTATAGTGATCTTTTTCCATTTCCATTCTAGTATGGTTAATGGTTGTAAAATCCCTTAGACTTCTGTCTCTTAGCTTTAACTTACTGAAAAAACCATGTATCATGAGACATATTCAACAACATATATTTTCATGCCATCCCATTTAAATTTCCCTTTCAGATCCCAATACATCTTCGTTCATCTAGGGTGAATAATGAATGAAGAACTATGAGATTTATTCAATATTTGCTTCTTTATTCTGGGATGGGAGGAACAGAAACCCGATTTCTGATCCTTATTATTTCCTCACAACCAATGTGGAAATCAGGAACATTTCTCACCTTCTTTTGTAACTATACATATTCTTTTTGTGCCTCTTTAGTCTTCATATCTATAGATTGTTGAACATTCATTTTAAAATGATAATATTTCTCCCCTTACATTATAATTCCAAGATTCATCCTTTGTAAATCCATAAATATTGGATCTTTTGTGATCGTCATCCTGGATATGCTAGAATGTTATTGTGGACCTAATTCATTTCCCACCTTCTTTGCTTTTCCAGGATGGTAATGAATTGAGTAGTCATAATCCTTAATTACCTCCAACCATAATATTTGGCGCATATTTAGATCCTTTTGTTTGGAAATATAAATTAAAGATTTATTATTGGTATAAATATCACACCTTTCACCATAAATATAATAACTCCAAATCTTAAATGCAAAGATTACCGCAGCTAACTCCAAATCATGAGTTGGGTAATTTTGCTCCTGGATTTTCAACTACTGTGAGGCATAATCTATCACCATATAATTTTTCATAAGAACACACCCCAGTCACATCTTGGATGAATCACTATAGATCACAAACATTTCTCCACTACAAGGAAATGTGAGCACAGATGCACTAGATAACCTTCTTTTTAACTCCTTAAAATTCTCTTCACACTCCTCTATCCAAATGAACTTACCTCTTTTTCGAGTCAACCTGGTGAGTGGATTTGATAATCGTGAAAAATCATTCACAAAACATCGATAATATCTATCCAAACCAAGAAAGCTTCGGATCTCAGTTAGTGTAGTTGGTCTTGACCATCTTTTGATAACCTCTGTATTTGCTGGATCCACAGATATCCCTTCTTTTGAGATTATGTTACCCAAAAAATGAAACTTTTTGAAGCCAAAATTCACACTTGGTAAATTTGGCATAAATATTCTCCTTTCTCAGGGTCTTCAATACAATTCACAAGTTATTTTTATGTTCTTCCTTTCTCTTTGAATAGATAAGAACATCTTCTATAAAGACTACCACAAACTGATCAAGATAGTCTCTAAATAGTCTATTCATTAGATCCGTGAAGATTTCATGGGCATTAGTAATAACAAAAGGCATCACTATAATCCATAGTGTCCATACCTTGTATGGAAAGTTGTATTTGGTATATCCTCCCTTTTGACCCTTAATTGATGATACCCTGAATGAATATCAATCTGGGAAAAGTATTGAGCTCCGTGTAGTTGGTCAAATAAGTCATCAATGCGTGGGAGATGATATTTGTTCTTGATAGTGATCTTGTTATGTTCTGGATAATCAATGCAATTTCTCATTTAACTATCTTTCTTCTTTACAAATAGAACTGGTGCTCCCCAAGGTGATGCACTAGGGATTATGAATCCCTTATAATGATTCTCTTGGAGTTGCTTCTAAAAATTGATGCAACTCAATTGGGGCCATTCTATAAGGTGTCTTTGAAATGGGAATAGCACTCAGTATGAGTTCTATTGAAAACTCAACTTCATGATTTGGTGGAAGACCGAGAAATTCAGCCATAAAGACATCATCAAACTACCGTACAATGGGTATATTCTTAATCATGAGTTTCTCTCCAACCAATTGGGATAAATAACCTTAATTTATTGGAATCAAGACCCATAAGATGGAAGAAATTTCGACTGGAAGGTTATATTCATCATTGTGTCGATTGATGATTGTAGATTGATCAGGAATATTTAATGTGATTTCCCTTCATTGGAAATTGATATGAGCATCGTATAATGAAATCCAATCCATGCCAAGAATCACATCAAATTCCACTATAGGAAGGATCACAAGATTTTTAGGAATCACTTTCCCAGAAACTTCAATCGGAGAAGAATTGATATCATTTGGTGCGACCGTTGTGACATTAGGGGTTGTCACAGATAACTCAAAATCTAATTTATGAGGTAATATGATGATAAAATTATAAAATTATTTAAAAATAAAAGATTGTTTGGATCCAGAATCATATAAAACATTTGCTACTTCGAGTGGATTGTACGTGTACCTTTCACAACATTGTTATCGTACTCTACATAGCCGATAGAAATTGCATGTGACATACCTTTGTCTATGTCCTTAAGAGTTTGTTGACGTCGATCATCATCAACAACCCTTGGATTAGGGCATTGATTAGTATAATGACCCATTTCCTTTCTCTTGTTACATTGAAGTGTAGGAGGTTCATTTTGTGTATCCTTTTCTTTGTTCACATCAGTAGACATCTTTTTCTCATCACTACGGTATTCAAAAGCCCGATGACCCTTTTTTCCTCATTTGAAGCATTTACTTGTCCCTTTAAGACACTTCCCTCCATGTTTCTTTCCAGACATTGAGCATAAGGGAAAACTCATCTTCTTTTCTGTGTGGTCTTTAGATTTCCCTTTGAATTCCATTTTCCTCTTTTTATCAAACCCTTATGACTGATGTGTTACTCCAATATCCATCTCAACCATTAGAGCACATCGAACAATTTCCTCATAGCTATTGAAGTCCGTTATGGATAACGCCCTTCGAAGAAATGGTTTTAAGCCACTAAAAAATTGATTGATTTTACTCTCAGGTTGGATAATAATTCCAGAAGTCTACCTTTAAAGCATTGTAAAATTTTCTTCGTAGATACCAACAGATTTATCATCCATTATCTTTAGTTCAAGAAACTCCTTCTCCATTTTTGTTTGAAGAATAAGAGGGAAGTACTTATTGAAAAACAAGATCTTTAACTCATCCCATTCAATGGACCCAATTTCGTCTCATTACCTCATAATCTTGATAAGATTCCACAATTGATCAGCATCACCATCCAAACGATATATTGCTAAGATAACATTATCATGTACGTTCAGAACATTGAGATCTGAAAATATCTTTTCAGTGATACTGATCCATTGTTCAGCCACTAATAGATCAGTAGACCCGCTGAATGAGGGTGAACCCTGCCTCATGAATGATTCAACAGAATGTTGCTCCTTCCTTTTCTCATTGGGAAATCTTGCATGGTTCATATCTTGAGAAATTTTTGTGAGCATGGCTACAATATTTTTCATTCCAGCTCCCATAACGTTTGGTTGCTCAGGGGGTCAATCATTGCATTTCCCATCGCATTCAGCATTAACACGGTTCTATCAGGTTCCAGCCATTGACTAAAACCAATATGAATAGTGTGAGAAACACTAATCATAATAGTAAAATCACATAATAAAGAATAAAATTTCACACTTAAGGTATTATCATAGGTTATTCATGGCAATTTCTAAAACACTACGAATTTTTTCTATGCTTAGCCATGTCCATAGGGTTCTTACGAAGGCTTTCACATCCACGATTCAAAAGGTCGACTATACCATTCCTCTAATACCAACAATAACAACCCATACTTTACATACATTGTTATTACTTAAAAATTTAAGCATACATATAAAAATATATAACAAAACCATGATAGGACCGTATATGTATAGTGTATTTTGAAACTGGGAAGCATAAACAACTGGTTCATAAATTGTCTATATTGTCTCTCGTTTATTTCACCATATCTAGAGTCCAATTTGGAATATCCAACTTAATACCTTTCTTCCTGACCTGGGGAAAAGAAAACATATAAAATGGTGAGCTCAAATGCTCAGTAAGGGTACGAAAAAGAAATGTCAATCAGATCATATTCATAAGAACATAACATTTTGAAAATCATAACTGCAAAATAGATCATAAAATCATAACATGCGATAAATCATGGTAGGGAAATGTAATCGCAATATTCATAACATAAAACAAGAAACTTTTTGGCATACACAAATAATCGTAGAGGGTCATTTCTTAGTAGTCAAGACTCTTTTCCAAGACTATCCTAGAAGAGAAAGTCCATTTCTGTACCGAGTTCACTCCTCATTTCAGTCCTGTATCACTGAATTGTATTAACATGCCATTCGATCCATATCTATCTCATTAGATATAAATCTTACCCAATTCATTGGAGGGAGATATATGTCCCACCCATCTCATAATGATACCATTCTTATGTGTGCCACAAGATCATAAATCATACATCATATCATAACCCATGTAATAAAAATGGGATTCTAAAACATCATGACATCATAACATAATCCATATATATAAAAGGACATCATAAAAATAATTCCATCATAACATAATCAAATCAATGTTAAAATAGGGATAGAAACAGAACCTTGTATTATCTTATATGGAAAATAATTTTGATAAAATACTTGAACTCCATTCTTGAGTAAAATATCCTTTCTACTTCAAATACATTTTTTATTCCTTAATATTTCATAAAATTTTAAACTAAAATATGTTGATTAAATAAAAACATGAAAACATGTAACAGAATATTCATGGAAATAATGTTCTATGAAATAATAAAAATCCATTCATGTCGTATAAGTTAAGAAAAAACCTTCTTCTCGTACTTTGGCCGGAAAAGTCAAAAAGTATCTCGTACTGAAATGGACAAAATATTCCTTTCATACATTTATTAAAATTCACCAATAGGTAATATTGAATTTAAAAAATTGTAGGAGGATAGAAATAATATTACATATTGAGGAAACATGGATTTGGATGATAAATATTCCCAAGTAAATTATGAAGTATAATCAATCTCGAATAAAAATGAGATTGCGAGATTTTCCCTTACCTTAGGTCTGATATGCTTTGTACGTGTCTAAAAATACTGTATAATGATTAAAATAATTTCATTTAATTATTAAATAATCATATATATTGTTATTATATCATATGTGGTCATATTATTATCTTCTTATTAGTAATATTTCATTGCTACTTGTTATTCGGGTGTTCATTGCTTTATGTTCTTATGTGTGTTTTGTCGAATAGATTCTTATTAGTATATTTAGGATATAGATACCTCATATACAGAATGTTATTATTGTAATATATATCATATTTATGCATTCAATTAATTTAATTCATTTATATAATCAATATCCAAGAACATCATGTAGAACTAGTCGCATCACATCGTGGAGACGGTAGGTCGTATGTACGCACGAGTGATGATATCATTTTCATGATCATGGAATTTTATTGATGTGTATGGTGTATAATATTCCAGAATCAATATTAATTTTAAATAATCATATATAGTTATTTATTCCTTTATATACCCATCCAAGTATGTTAGTGATGAAATAAAATATTACACCACATCGTGGAGACGGTAGGCCGTACGTACGTACGCATGGTGATTTCGTTTCTTTAATAGGATGGATAGAAGACAGGACATGGTTGTTTCATAATCATAATTGCATATCAGTATACAATTGTAACTGTAGTTACTTCTTAATAATGAAACAACTCATATAGAGGAAGTAGAGAAAGAAATAATTTTGAAAGAATCGGTAAAGGATATTACCTCTTCTTCGATACTCCTCTTCTTAACCTCCTCTTATGGAACTAAAGATGGTCTTGGAGGAAGACCAAGACCTCTATTATGTTCCTAGGTAAGTGTATAAGATAAATTGGACGGTTTTGGCCGAGAAAATAGGCTCAAAGTTGTGTAAAGAGGAGAGGGAGGAGGTTCCCTTTTATAAGGGAGGAAAGGGGCACCTATGAAAACCTCAAAAATATTAATTTATAATAAATCATAACCCACATAAAAACCACCAAAAATGACTCATATACAAATATTAGATGATATAGGCTTTTAATATCATCAACCAATAAAATTTAGACATGTTGAAAATTTATGTTACACCTTATCAACTTGATTTATCCTAACGTAATCTATTTAATTTTATTTGTGGTAATATGATTCTAAATTTTAAATTCTTATAAATAATTACTTATGTCTTGTGAATTTTCCATAATTGGATAATATATGAAATTTTCGACCATATAAACTTTAATTTATAATTTTTAAATTATTTTTAATTTTTAAACAATTTTATATTATGTTATTTTTATAAAATAACAATATTGTCAATTTTGACACTAGTAATTTATTTTAATTTAAATAAACTCCACAGAAAATATATGTTCTAAATAAAAGATTTAATTTATTAATAACATGTCATATTTAACTATAAAATTAGTGGAGCACATTAAATAGTTCATATAACATTTATTTTAATATCTTTAAAACCATTTATTTGATATTTCAATCCATATAATAATTTCTACATCACTATAATGTCACCTTTAATGATAATTATTTAAAACCTAGAAATTATATATAAATTCACATGATGTAGATAATTTTATTATATTTTTGGAGACTATTCATGTTTGATGTTTCATGATATTTATCACTAAATTATTATTATTATACTTATAAGATTTAAGAGAGTGACATGTTGTCACTTTCGTTGGTTTTAATAATAATTAAATTATTTTCATATTAAAAAGTCCTTGAAACGAATCTAGTCTGACCCTTAGGTGATATGGGTCGACATTTAGTCATACAATTGAATTTTTCAGGTGTTAGTGTAATTTTATAATCTTATTTTTACCCTTAATTACCCGATTTAACTTTATATACAAGAAAGAACAATTACCGTAGTTACTATTCATAATTTCCAAAAAAATTAAAGTAACCTATTAAAATAATTTGGACCCAATGAATTCAAATATGAAATCCATTTTTCAAAATTCAAAATTCCTATGTTGCAGTAATTAATTTAAAATTATTCCCATTTTTTAGAAAGCAGGTTTTAAATGATAAAACATTTCCAAAGATTGAAAAGTTTTTACATATGAATTCAAATTAAAATTAATTGTAATGACATAAATTATATTAAATGGTAAAAAATATTTTATTTATACTTTAAAACTAATCAAAATTATAATGTAACCATATAAATTATTGCGATGAAAAAAGTTTTTTTCAATTAAAATATATCGTGTTTTTACTATTCATTAAAATATGAAAGTTATCAGAATAACATGAAAAATTTATCCAACGTAAATTTTTATATCTTAATTCAAAAGATGAATTTTATTTTGTCAAATTGAACTTCTAAACATGTTAAATACTAGAATTAATGTGGTTGCGCCATCAAAATGTGGAAAAACTACATTTTTTGAAAAATACTTATTTTACCCGAAAAATTTATTTTGTTCTCATACCAAGTTATAGAAAATGTGTAAGATGAATAATAATGTTATAAAATTAAATATGTAGTTAATAATATTCATAAAATCTAGTCCATAACAATATTACAACAATATATCGATGTTTCGTGAAACTCATTATTGTGTACTACACACACTATCGAGGAAGGTCGCGAATACGTGTAACGCAAGACAATCCAGTGATGTGTGTAGTGAAAGATTTATTTTTTGATGCATATAAAAAAAGACACAAATAATTATTTCTCATAAAATATCAGGGTGTTTTAGGATCTTCCTCAATGGAGGAAACTGGAGCATAACACATGGTGCATGATGACCGATATGAAAGGTCGAGCACTCCAGCTGCTGATAACCACAACCACCAAATGAAAAACTAGAACTTGATCCCTTTTAAAGGCATGAGAGTTGCTGACACTCGGGAAATGAGATGTGAAGGGTTGGGACCTACCCCCTGCTAAACAGAAACTCTTCAACCCTGAAAATTGATATCCCCAGACTACAGCTCTACTTCATGAGGAATCATGCTGATTCCCCTCTCGTGATAATCCAATCCAGGCCAAAGTCCTCTCGACAACCTTTTCCCTTGACAACACCTTAAGAAATGTTTGCAGCATAAATGGGTTGACATGGACCTGGATCTCTGGAATCCAAACCTCTTCGAAATGCCTCACCCTGGTCTCCTCTTCTGGTAATAAGTCCAAAGCTTATTGTAAAAGATTATTGAAATGGATTCCAATCTCTCGAACACTGGATCTCCCCTGTCGAAGGGTATGATTCTTAGGGAGACTAGATGCCTTCACAGTTGATGAATGAAAATCGGCTCTAAACCTGTCTTGGAACTCCTTCCAGGAGATCACTGACTCCACATGATCCCCGAGAAACAAGAACCACCACTGCCTCGCTGCTCCATGCAACATCGTCACAACCAAGGACACCCAATGCTCCTACCAAGAATGGATCAAAATGATTCCTATCTTGACCTCCTCTAACTAGTCTTCCATGACTGAATCTGAAATATATCCCTCATACTTCTGGAGAATCTGATTCTTAAACTCTATGAGTGTCTTCCTCCAAGAGTCATCATCATCAAACTCTACCCTGCAGCGATCTGCTTTAACAGCATGCTGGAAATTTTGCACGCAAACCTGATGAGGACATTGACCTGGAGCCATACCTGTAAAATAAAAAACCATTAGAGCTCCTAAGAATGGAATATGGAAGTCTCAACAATAATTAATTAATTTATTTCTTTTATTTTATTTAGGTTAACTTATCCCTAGGTCTACCCATTCAATCACAGACACAATGTAGAATGATGGATGATCCATTCCTATATCTATACCCTACAACTAGTATCACATTGTTTAGTAGCGCTGAAAACATAATGGATCATACATCAGATCATAGGGGGCCCTAAACACCTATGTCTCAGCCGGTCTCTAGTTTTTACCTCACTTGTTAAACATGAATGACACTGTTTCCCTACCTACCAATGCAACCTCATATATGACTAAATCCAAACTCAATCCTTTCCCTCAACCAGACCTCTAATATCACTCTTTCGTGACCCCCTCCCCACAATGTGTACCCCTCCTGGGCCGACAATGTGAGAAGGGAGATAATGACCCCCCTTATTCTCACCTCCAGTTGGCCTCGTGTTGGCGACTAGAATCGAGGGTATAGTAAACACACAAATGGGCGGCATTACCCTAAAAGAGAACACATGTAGAAGAGAGAGATAAGATATACACCAACCAACTCCAACTCAGAACTGAAATATAAAATAAAACCCTTGTGTACATATGTAATGTCAAGAAAAAGTACTACAACTAGAAGGGAAAACCACATGTACCAAAAAGAAAGTAAAAAAAGCATCAAACACATGCCCAAACAGCTCCTGCAACCCCAAGCTAGTAGAAACTAGCATTATCTCCAACCTGATCCATGTGACATGAAAAAAAGTTTATATATTCATTAGGTGAGTATAATAGTATACTTAGTAAGATCCTCCCTGAAGCCTCTCGTGCAAAGGTAAAGGAAGCATGTTAAAGCACGGTGAACAACAAGTAAAACTAACTCGTCACTTAAACAGGTATACTATGATCCCAATCTCAACATGGATACACTCAATAAGTACTTAATACAAGAATATATCAAATAATAAAGAATATCAAGAGTACCCTACTACTACTTCCCCAACAGTTTGCTGATTTTCCCAAACGTCGTATGTCCTGAGCATCTCTCTCCAAAAAGGATTTCCCGAAGACACCTGGGCGAAGCACCACAACATGCACCTCATGTAAAAAAACAACCACTTCCACGTATTCAAAGTAATCAGGTAGTATCTAGGATCCACCTCATCCTGCATAATGTGTATCATACATCGAGTATTATTCCTCAAGCCATTACAGCCCATACACCAAGTAAGGATCCTTAAGACATCGCAACCTATACAAGTTAAACCAATAGTAGTCCATAGGATAATATATCAAGAATATATGTGTGTGAATAACCACAATCCATTGCATCCCTTTATACACATATATGGGGAAAACTAAGCAATGTGCATGTGATCACAAGTAACTACCAAGAGAAAAGAGTGGGGCCAAAGGGGGTAGTCCGCCATCCATCCTCCCACCAGAATGTTGGGGAAAACACCTCTCAGGGCTCAGAATCACCGAGGTGTTAGTTTCCCTTACTGAAAGGGTGGAGTAGCATATAGAAACACAAAAAGTACACAATATATTAAATCTCACAACCACACTATGTGCATAACCCAGTCTTAGACACAACTGCAGCTAACATCTCTCAAACTCAGAGATGATACTTCTAAGACTAGGTATCCTATAAGAACACAAATTTTTAATAATCATTAATAAATTATTTCTTTACCATTTTATTAGTTTCAAATTATTTTAATTAATTCCTTAAAAATTAATTAACCAAACACAATTCTACATTAAATTTTATTATCATCACACTCAAAGTCCACTGTTCCTTCAAAATAACAATCTCTTCATTATGTTTTAGAAAACTCCAACACCATGGGTTAACACTATTTATTCAATTATTCATTATAGAATTACTTTCCCACATTCCGATGCATTATCTAAAAACAATCAATGCTACTAAACACAAGGGTTCTCAACACGGTGAGTGGATGTACTACCCATCGAGTCATATCCACTTATAACAAGAGCATACACCCATGATCCCTTGAGAAGCTAAACAAAGAAAGCAAGTGGCATACTCCACGTGTCTTCGCCTCTTTCGGAAGAAGGGTAAGTACGACAAGCTTACATGAGAAGTGGGGAAAAGTAATGTAGATAAACAACCAATCAAAATCAACCAGCATCCAACAATCACATCCAACCAATACCATCATCCCTGGTGTCCCCCCTGACACCCACATGCATAAACCGATGAATCTCACCACAATAGGTGTCATCTACTAACACAATCATAAGAATTCATGCCAACAAATATCACAACGACTATTTAGGATCACATCAAAACACAAGAAGCAGGAAAAAAACATCACATCAATTGGGCTCTTGGCCCTTTAACAGTCAAGAGGGTAAATAAGAACCCTTTAAGGAATTATAAAACAATCACTTCTTTAACCCCTCTTAAATTAACAAATTTATTATTAATAGGTTCCAAGATTCGATAAAACTAATCAGTAAGCAGTCAAAAATAATTAAACATGCTTACTGCACCAATTTGATTAACATAAAATTAAAACAAGAAGAATCAGATTCATTTAGATGTTTCTTTATCAATAGCCTACATTTATCAATTAATTCCAGTTTACGTTCTTTACCAATTTTCCTAATGAATGACTAGTTAAATGAAGAAATCATGGATATCACACTATCCAAAAAACAAGGGTCAGTAGAATACGACTAATATCAATTTGTTCATTCGGTTCAAAAATTTATTAGGTCAATTCCATTGTGGTCTAGTTGGATAAAACATGATAATAATACAGTTTCACGTAAAAGAAAAGAGAAGCAATGAACCCCCTACGTCAAACAATTATGGGCATTCTTTATCCACCCAATAGGTCACGATCCTCCTCTCGCGTCAACTGAATCCTACTGAGGATGCCACGGTACATTTTCACCAACCAAAACCCAAGAAAACCCCCATTAAAAACAAGGAGATTACATTATATAATAATGGAAAGGAGAAAATATAGAAGATGAACCCCAAAAGAACAACTATAAAACATACCTTACATTGAACATTGATCGACACAACTTGGTGGATTCAAGACAGAGCAGAACCAATCCGAGGAGGAATGATGGATTGTGCAACTCCTATGAAAATGATAGAAAGGTTCTAGCATCTCATAGCAGAGAGAAAATAAGAAGAAAAATGGAGGAAGATATCTCGTCCCCTTAGAAGATTTAATAAGCGTCATTTGAAGATATGCTTGATATCCCATTAAAAGAGGATCACATTAAACCACCTGGTTTGACCATGTAAAACCAACCCGAGCCTCTAGAATAAATAATATATGATTTATGGCCTTTGAATCAGCCTTAGAGTCCTTAAAATAAGGCTTCAAATGCATTTTACATCAATGGAATCGTCCATGGGGTGAAACTATAAGAAGATGGAAATAATATTCACATTCTCTAAATTTTGAAAATGAAATAGAGGTTGCGGTTAGAACCTCACTGTTCTGGATACACTATTCATGAACTCAAAATTTGGAAAAGTAAATAGTGTTTTCTGTTAGAACCTCACTATTTTGAAAAACTGTTCATGAACTCAATATTTGGAAAAGGAAATAGAGCTTTCTATTAGAACCTCACTTTCAGGAAACACTGTTCATGAACACGAAATTTGGAAAAGGAAATAGAGGTTGCTATTAGAACCTCACTTTCTGGAAACACTATTCATGAACTCAAAATTTGGAAAAGGAAATAGAGGTTGCTGTTAGAACAACACTGTCTAGAAACACACTTAAGGAACTTGAAATTTGGCAACGAAAATAGAGATTTATGTTAGAACCTCAATGTCTGGAATCACTGTTCATGATCTCAAAAATTCTGAAAAGGAAATAGTGGTTGTTGTTAGAACCTCATTGTCAGGAAACACTATTCATGTAATCAAAATTTTGAAAAGGAAATAGAGGTTGCTATTAGAACCTCATTGTCTGGAAACACTGTTAATTAACTAAAAATTTGGCAAAGAAATAGAGGCTGCTGTTAAAACATCACTATTTTGAAACACTGTTCAATAACTCAAAATTTGGAAAAGTAAATAGAGGATGTTGTCAGAACCTCACTATCTAGAAACACTATTCATAGAACACAAAATATGGAAAAGAAAAAATTGGTTACCGTTAGAGGTTACCAATAGATGTTACTGTTAGATGTTACCAATAGACTGTTCACCGATGGAACTGTTCACAGAATTGGATATTTGGAAAAGGAAAGATATGTTACCATTGGTGGTTAGTAATAGAACTATTCACCAACAGAACTGTTCAAAGAATTGGAAATTTTGTAATGGAAATAGAGGTTACGGTTAGAACTGTTCCCCGATGGCACTATTCACAAAATTGAAATTTTGGAAAAGGTATGAGAGGTTACCGTTAGAGGTTACTGATAAAACTATTCACCGATGGAACTGTTCACATAATTAGAAATTTGGAAAAGGAAAGAGAAGTTACCATTAGAACTATTCACCGATGGAACAGTTCACAGAATTAGAAATTTGGAAATGGAAAGAGAGGTTATATTAGACGTTTCTGATAGAAATGTTCACCGATGGAAATGTTCACCGAATTGGAAATTTGGAAAAGGAAAGAGTGGTTTCTTTTAGAGGTTACTGATAGAACTGTTCACTGATGGAACTGTTCACCGAACCAAGAAATTGGAAAAGTGTTGGGGATAAGTCACCTTGACCTCCCAGAACACCTCAAACACCATATTTTCTGAAAGAAATGATCTGAAGTGGTCCGGGCCATTACAATGGTATTTTGATTCTACTCAAACCAACTAATATTTTTGATGAACAGTAACAAACTCTTTTGAATAGTAATATGAATAGTGATATAACGCTAATTAATAGTAAATTGTAATATTATATTATCTTATTATGGATTAAAATAATGACCTATTGGATAATTTTTTAATGTGATATAAAAGTAGTTATAGTTTTAAAATTGTTATTTTTTGGAATAATGTTTGATTTAATTTAGAAATTAAATAAGTTATATTTAGAAAATTATTTTCAAAAAATTAAATTAATTTTTTAATTTGACATTTCATGAAATATTAAGGGATAATTTTTGGTATTTTTCTAAAATTCTTGAATATTTTAGGAATAGTGAAATATGATAAAATATTGTATATTCAAATTATCATTAAAATACACAACTTATGAAATCATAAGAGATTTCAGGACATATGGTTCAAACTCACATGAAATTATTACTATTTAGGGTCACATAAATTATGATTATTCATTGTCTTGAGAAAAAATGTTATAGAAATGATTAAATAATGTTAAATACCTCCTCTCCTCCACTATAAATAATACACCCCTTCCCCTATTCCTCCCACACCTCAAAATCCTTAAGCCTTACCTATGTTCTCACTAATACACCTCTAAAGAACTTCCCCAAGTCCTAGAGCTGTTGGTATCCACAAAAGGACAAAAAAATGGCCATAAGTGGGATCTCATGGAGAAGAGATCAAGAGATAAACACCCTCTTTTATTTTCTTTCTTTCGATTATTTTTATGTTGTTCCTTTTCATTGCATTTTAAACATGTTGGTATATTTTATTTCATACCCCTGTTACTACACATATTATTTAATAATTATGAGAGAACCCATTTCCCTTGTAAAATTATTTTTTAAAATTTTAAGCGATGTCGTTAGGCTATAGAATTTTCGTAAGAGATTTCTCAATTAATTTTATTTTGAGTTTCATTATTCTTCATTCCTCACGTCGTATTATCCAACTGGAGTGAAAGAACCAGAATCATTTATATTCTAGATGTTTTAATTTTTATGTAAAATTCATCATCTATCTTCTCCTCCTCCCCAACTACTTCATGGAATTAAAAATATTTTCTGTGATGTGTAGAATTACCAACATCGTGGATGATTTGATTTCCATTTTCATTAATTATTTCAAGGATGGTTTTGAAACCATTTTTATGGTAGAAAAAGGTTAAAATATATGTATTATGTTTCATCCATCGTTTTGTAATTCATTTGTACAGTTGTTTTTAATTTATTAAACAAAAAGAGGTCGTTATTATCCAAGAACCACTAAAATGATCTAAACGAATATAATTAATGTTTTAAATTATGAATCATCCTTATTTAAATATTCAAAATGATAAAAGGTGTAATTTATGGTACATTTAATATGTAAATACTACTCCATTCCAATTATATATTTTCTCTTCCAATCAACAAGAACGATCCACCATAAAAATCATGTAAAGAACTCACACAAAACAGTGCAAGGATCAAAATACTAAAAATTAATGGGTGAAATGATGTAATGAAATGATCATATAATTTATTATAAAGATTTATTTGATTCTATAATATATAAATTACACAATTTTAACAATTATACAGGTGTTTTAAATGAGTTAGAGGTAAGAAAAACCAGTGGTAAGGGAATTCTTAACCCAATTTCCAATCTTTGTGTTAACATTATACTAAATTATTTATGAGGTATTAAAGTTTTTGTGGATGGATTTTGTATATAACATGTTTAATTATGGGTATTTGCAGTGTGTATAAATTTTCCCTCTTCTCTATTAAGTCTCACTTCAATTAATTGATTTATGTAAGGGGATTTTTTTAAAATCCTCTTTTAAAATTATATTTTACTAAATTTCAAAGGAAATGTTTTTAAGCTATTATTAATATTCTATGATTATGTTATGGATATTGGGTATTATTTATGAATAATTTTGGGACATATATTTCCCTCCAATTCATCGGGTATGTGTAATTTGGAGGTTGGCCATATGGTTACTCTAGGTGTAACTATGATGGTCAATCAAATTGTTAGGTAGCCGTGAGGGTTAGAAATTATATGGTAGAAGAGAGGGTAAAAGGATTATGTATGTAATGCCCCAAGATAACATTATGATTTTATTTATGTCCTTTTTTAGATCATTTTGTAATTTAATGTTTTCACGGTGTAAGTATATATTGGGGACTTACATGTCTTTTGAAAATGATTCCATATGATATAAGTGTTAATGTAATAATGAATTCATTACTTATTTTTATAACCCTTACTAATATAATTTTGCTCATCCGATGATTATAAATGATTTTCACAGGTTATAAGGATGTGAATCACAATGAAGGAAGCCATGTTAAATGTTTGATGAATTGTAATCGAAATCTTGTTTTATTTGAAAGGTTTTTTTATTTTGGATGAATTGAGTATTGTTTTTTTGGAATCCACACTAAAGTAATATGTAATTTTATGAATGTGTTATGTACTAATTATATAAATCTCAAAACTTGAAAATATCCAAAATGATAAAGGAAGTGAATTCATGACTAAATTCATAATTATGTAATGTAATAAGGCTGGGACCTTATTGTTGGTATCATAGGATGATTTAGATAACTTTAAGGGTGAAGATGAAGTAAAAAGTATACCATAAATTATGTTTTACTGAATTATTTATTTGAAATGTTATAGAATTTAATGATTACAATGTTTCTTCATCTTTGATATGTTTGTTTTGAATGGTTGTCTATATAAGAAAGATGGAAGCTGAATCAGAGCGGAACCGACAGAATGACATCTTTCCAAATTCGTAGTTCAGAATGGTAGAGATTGGAACCGAGAAGTTTGAGATAGTAGTGGCTCAGAAAAAATAGGAAATAAATGGTGGTGTCATCCAAGTAAGCGATCTACTAGAGGTACCCCAACAGAACAAGACAATAGTGGAACGTTTTATGAGACAACAACCTCCTTCTTTCAATGGATCATCTGATCCGGTAGCGGATGAAGGATGGATTAAATACCTTGAAAATATATTCGATGTTATGGGATGTTCATAAAATCAAATGTTAAGACATTTCATTTATCATTTTGAAGGTGAATTTGATCTTTGATGGTAAATGGTAAAGAATATTAGGAATAGAGTGGATATTGATGCCTTATAATGGGATGAACTTAATAGTCTTTCCTTCAAAAATATATTCCTAAGGTTGTGTGACATAGGATGGAGAAGAAATTACATGAATATAAAAAGGTGGAGGAAGATTCTATGGCTGTGTTTGAAGGGAACTTAACCCGACTGGAAAGGTATGACCCAAATATTATTCTGGATCTTGATATCAAAATCAACCACATTTACTCAGTACTAATGCCCATGAATTGAAGTAAATTGGCCTCTTTTGAGTTCAAAAGTTATGATAAACATGTTACGATGTTATGAATGTGTATAGATGGATTTTTTTTATGATCATGTTCATTTTGGAAATAGGGAGACGAAGAGTTCCAGATGGCATGATATTGGTAGGAATCAACAAAAGAAATATGATGGTTTGAAAATCATGTTTACAATTTGTGAAAAGTGTGGAAAGAATAACCCTAGGGAATGACATAGAAAAACTAATATGTGTTTCAAATGTGATATTATTTGACATATAGACCGATATTGTAATGAAAATGATCATATGGAACATCCTGATAAGAAAATTGTAATGTGTTTTAGTTTTGGTGGGATGGGTCATTAGGAAAATGCCTACCCAAAGAGAGATCCAAATGATGCAAAGAAGCCATACTATAAGAAGAAACGTGTAGTGAGATCCTTTGCAACTACATGAGTAGATGTCGGGCCATCAAACGAAGTGGTATCAGGTACTCGATTAGTTTACTCAAATTTTTTCTAATGTTTTGTTCAATACGGGGTCTACACATTCCTTCTTTTTCTGAGAAATATTCTGGTAATATTGAAATTTCACCACATAAAACGAGACTGGAACATGTTGTTAAAACAATATGGGAAATATTTTAGCAAATAGGAATTATAATAATCATTATATTGTGGTTTGTGGAATGACCATACCTTCAAAATTATTGGTTTACCCATAGTCATGTTTTATGTTATTCTAGGAATGTATTGGCTTTTTGTTTATTAGGAAATGATTGACTATAGATCTAAAGAAGTTGTTTTTCAAGAAGTTTCCCTATTAGTATACAATAATGTACCCATAAAATTGATAACATATCAGGATGCTGAGAAAATGTGGAAATATGGAAGTGAAACTTATCTTTCTCATATTTTTGAATATAAGGGAACAGATTAGATTAATGATGTGCAAGTGGTAAATGAATACATTGATGTTTTTACTGAGGATTTACCTAGTTTCATACCTAATTGAGAAGTTCGATTCACAATTGACTTAGCTCTTAGTGCTACGAAAATTTAAAAACCTCCTTATCATGTGGCTCAAATAGATCTTCTATAATTGACAAATCTGTTATAGGATTTTCTTGATAAAGGCTTCATTTATCCTAACACTACACCATAGAGGGCAACAGTTTTTTTTGTTAAAAAGAAATATGGTTCCATGAGAATTTTCATTGATTATAGAGAATTGAATGAAATCACTGTTAAAAAAAGTATCATTTTCCTCATATCACAGAATTTTTTTTCATGTCCAGGGAGCTTAGTACTTTTCAAAGAATGACCTGAGATCTAGCTACCGTCAGATGAAGCTGAAATAAGATGAGATCCCGAAAATAGTCTTTTTGACTAGATATAAGCATTATGAATTGGTTTTTATGTCATTTGGTTTACCTAATGAAACTTTTATATTCATGAATATTATTAATAGAGTATTTCATGTGTTCTTGGATAAGTTTATGGTTGTTTTTTTAATGAAATTATTTTATTTTGTAAAAATAATGTGGAGAATGAAAAACATATAAGGGTTGTTTTAAAAAACCACAAAGGAAAAGAAACTTTATGGAAAATTCAAAAATAGTGATTTTTGGTTGCAACAGATTAATTTTATTGGGACCATTGTAAATAATTATGGAATAACAGTTTATCCTTCCAAAAAAAGTGGTTGACGAATGGCAAGAACCGACAAATTTTACAGTGATTTGTAGTTTTCTTGGATTAGAAAGTTATTAATGATGTTTTTTTAAAAAAGTTTCACAATTATCTATTCAAATAACAATGTTAACACAGAAAAAGATTAATTATATATGGAAAAATGAATTTGAGTTTTGTTTTCATGAAATGAAGAAGAGATTGGTGAATGGTCCTGTTTTGGCCTTGCCTTCCCAAAATGGTGTGTTTTTCATCTAAAATGATGCTTCGTTGAAAGGACATTGTTGTTTTTTGATGCATAATGATCCGATAATTTATTATGAATCAATACAACATAAACCTCATGTTTTAAATTATCCCACACATGATTTTGAATTGGATTCTATGCTTTTTTTCTTCAAAAAATTAGAGGCATCATTTATATGGAGCTAAATGTCATATTTATAGTCACCATAAAATTTAAAATTATATATTCACACATAAGGAATTACAAATGATGCAGAGAACATGGCTTGTACTAATAAAGGATTATGATTGCACAATAAATTACCATTTGGTAAAAGAAAATTAAGAGGTGGATGTGTTGAGTCGAAAACATGATGCATCATTTTCTATGTTACATTTGGAACATGACACCTTGATTAATGATTTGATGAATTTTTTCATAGAAGTTGTTAGAGAAAGGAATAAATCTCTATGGTTTCAGGATCCAGTGTAGTCATTATAGTCACACAGAATAACGCAAACATAGAAGGAAGACTCTGAAATACAGAAAAAAGTAGAATTGGTTAATATGGGTAAGCTTCCATAATTTTACCTTGATAAAGATTGTGTATTAAGATTTGAAAAAAGGATGATTGTGCCTTGTGATTCCCATTTGATGAAATATTTATGTTGTTAAACTCATAGTTCTCCATTATTGGTTCATGATTGATGTACTAAGATGCAAAGAGACCATTGGGAGTATTACAGGTCGGATGGAATGAAAACAGATATTGCTGATTTTCCTGTGAAATGCTTGACATGTCAATAGGTTAAAGAAGAGCAGCAGTTTCTGAAGGGGATGCATCATCATTTCCCAGTTCCAGAGTTGTAGTGGGAGAATGTATCTAGGGAATTTGTGGTGGGACTACCAAAGAAATCACAAGGTAATGATGAGATTAGGGTTATTGTTGATCTGTTGAAAACATATACACATTTTCTTTCAATTCGTGATACATTGTCTCTGGATTGTCTTTATCAACTATACTTCAAGGATATTTTCATGTAAAATAAAATTACACTTTTAACTGTATCTGACAGTGATCCCATGATCACTTCAAAATTTTTGAAGGGACTTCAGAAGTTGTTGGGAACAAAATTACATTTCAGTTCATATTCTAATCATCATCATATGGGCAGTCAGAATGAACAATTACAACATTGGAGGATATGCTTCTGGAATGTTCAATGGACTAAATGGGATATTGGGATCAACGCCATTAATTAGTTGAGTTTTCCTATAATAATAGTTTTCATTCCTATATAGATATTTCAACTTTGGAGGCATTGTATGGAAAGCGGTGTTTGACTCCGGTGTTTTGGGATTAAGTCATTGGAAGAATGTATATGGGGCCATAATTAGTAGAGGTGGTGGCTAAGAAAGTGAATATTATCTTGCATCACATGAGGAAAACACAGAGTAGGTATAAATTTTAACTAGATAATAGAATGAAACACTTCTATTTCGAGGAAGGTGACCTTGTTTTCCTTAAAATCTATCCATTGAAAAGTGTTATGTGTTTCGGTAAGAAAGGGATGTTATGTTCGCTGTTAATATTTCTTTTGGAAATCCTACAGAAAGGTGGAATAATATCATATTGAGTTGCTTTTCCACTGATTTTGTCTCAGGTACACAATGTTTTTCGTGTTATGATGTTGGGGAAGTATATTCCAGATTTATCACATGTCTTGATCTCAGAAGCAGTTCATCTGGAAGAGGACCTTTATTATGAAGTGAACCAAGTTCAGATCATTGATCAAAGGGAACATGTATTTTGGAATATGGTAATCCACTAGGTAATGGTTTTTTGGAGAAACCACAAGGTTGAAGATGTAATAGGGAGTCTAAAAATGTTACGAGAGAAAAGTACCCTCACTTATTTAATGAGTAAATTAAATAACAAAGATGGAATTTATAAAAGGTGGGGATAATGTAACACCCCAAGGATTTAAAAAAATAAATGAAATATATGAAAAATTATTTTATGTTGACATTTATATGTAGCTTTATGAAATTATTTTTCACCTTCTATGTTTTGAATGTCAAAAAACGATCATCTAAAATTGTGTTCAGGATTTTATTTAGAGTCTAATGGATGAAACTTGTATTTTTTGTTAATGCGTACAAAACCTTTCGAATTTTAATATGAATAGTGATATGAACCTAATGAATATTAAATTTTATTGTTATTTTATTTTCTTATGGCTTTAACATAATTCCATTTTGATGAATTTTTTAGTGTGATATTAAATCAGTTATATTTTTAAAATTGTTATTTTTTTGAATTAGGTATTATTTTATTTAAAATTAGATTAATAATATATATAATCTTATATTTTAAAAAAAAAATGGGCTACATTTTTTAATTCTACACATCGAGAAATGGTATGGTTGAATTTTTGGTATTTTTTTGAAATTCATTAAATTTTGATGAATAGTGAAATATTGTAAAATATCTTATATTAAAATAATCTGTAAAATATACTATTTACGACATCATAAGTGTTGTAATGCCACTTGGTTTGAACTCACATGACATTATTACTATTATGGGTCACATGAATTATTATTATTCATAGGCTTGAGCAAAAATATTAAAATAATGATTAAAATAATGTTAAATACCTCTTCTCCTCCGCTATCAATACCACCCTCTTTCCCCTCTTACCTCACACCATTAAATCATTGAGCATTACCTATGTTCTTACCAATAATCCACACAAGGATCTTCCCCACGTCTTAGTACTACTGGTCTCACCAAAAGGTGAAAACCAAAGGCCTTAAGAGGGATCTCAAGGAGAAGAGCTCAAGAGGTAAGCATCCTATTTTATTTTCATTCTTTTTATGAATTTTATGTTGTATTTTCCATTACAATTGGATTATTTTGGGATATTTCATTATATATCCCCCTTACTTCCATATTATGAAATAGTGTTGAGAGATCCAATTTATGTCATCAAATTATTTTATGAAATTTTAAGTGACGTCATTAGGCTGCTGAATTTTCGTGACAAATTTCCCAATTTTTCTATTATTTTGAGTTTTTTTCTTCTTCATTCCTCACATCCTCTTATACAAGGGGCATGAAAGCTCCAAAATCTTTTGTATTCTGGATTTACTATTTTTCATGGAAAATTCATCACCAATATTTTTCTCTTACCAACTTATTCAAGGAATTAAAACCTTTATCTGTGATGTGTCGAATTACTGACATTGTGGATGATGTTATTTAAATATGCATTAATTTCTTCAATGCTGGTCATGAAACCATTTTTATGGATGAACTAGCTTATAATATATGTATTCTATCCAATCCATTGTTCTAGAATTATTTTTCACACATGGTTTTATTTTTTTTAAAAAAATTGTCATTATTATCCAAGAACCAATAAAATGATCTAAACGAACATAATAAATGCTTTATATTATGAATCATCCTCATAAAATAATTCAAAATGAAAAAGGTTATTGTTTATGGTATTGGTAATATATAAATACTACTCCATTCAAATTATATATTTTCACTTCCAATCAACTAGAAAAATCCCATATGAACTGATCATTAAAATCATTTAAGGAACTCACCGAAAACATTACAAGGAACAAAATACAAACAATTAAAGGGAGAAATGATGTAATGAAATGATAATATAAAGTATTATAAAGACATATATGATTATATAATATATTAATAACACTATATTAACTATTATTAAAGAGGTTTAAATGCTTTGTACATATGAAAAACTCGAGGTAAGGTAATTCTTAACCCAATATCCATTCTTTCAGTTAACATTCTACTTCATTATGAATGTGGTATTAAATTTGATGTGTGTTGAGTTTTTTATATAATATGTTGAGTTATGTGTATTTGGAGTGTGTATAAATATTCTATAATGTCTATTAAGTCTCACTTCTATTATATGAGTTGTGTAAGTGGATTTTCTATTAAAAACCTCTTTTAAAATTCTGTTTTACAAAATTTAAATGGAAATATTTTTATGCTATTATTCATGCCATATGATTATGTTTTGGATCATGGTAATTCTTTGTGATGATGAGTGGAACCTTTAATTTCCTCCAATTCATTTGTTATGTGTAGTTTTTAGGTTGGCTGTATGGTTACTCCAAGTGTAATTATGATGGTTACACAAAATGTATGGTAGCTGTTTGGGTTACAAATTATATGTTAGCCAAGAAGGTTACAAGATTATATATGTAATTACCTAAGAAACCTCTATGATTGTATTTATGTTCTCATGTTTTGTGTGGATCATTAATAAATCTCATTTTTTACAATGTAAGTATATATGGGTGAAAATCATGTCTTTTGAAAATGATTTCATAAGTTACTAGTGTTCATGGACTAATGTATTCATTCCTTCTTTTTAAATCTGTTACTGTGATTTTTATTCTCATCCCAAATTTGTATATGATTTTAACATGTTATAAGAATTTGTAGGAAAATGAAGGAATACATGTTGAATTTTTGATGAATTATCCAAGAAGTCATGTTTTATTTGTTTTTTTTAATTTTGGAAGAATTGAGTATTGTTTTTATGGAATCCACTCTGTAATAAGGTGTAATTTTATGTATGTTTTATGTCCCAATTCTCTAAATCTCTAAACTAGAAATGATCCTCAATGTGAAAGGAAGTGAATTCTTAACTAAATTCAAGATTATGTAATCTAATAATTTCGAGACATTATAATATAAATCATATTATTAATTATCTAGTATATTATAAATAATATGACTTTTTATCATATAAAAAAAATTCCCAACTCCTTTTCAACAAATTGTAATCCAAAGTACCACTCGTGAGTAAGTGTGGACTATCGTCTCTACATATATATAAGATTCTTTTAACATAAATTCCTTTTAATTTTTTAAATTATTTATTAACTGAATATATATGATATTTAGTATATAATAATTATTATTATATTATAAAATAATATTTATCATTCATTAAATCCTTTACTTTTAATAATATTACAACAATATTCATGAGTACATACAGAATATCCTCTATATGAATGGTGTTATTTATTTTTCTATCTATAACATTTATGGATGGTTATAGTTTCTAATATAATGGATATAAATGATATTTATTTCATTATTAACATATATAGGTTATGTAATTGTGATCAAGATGCAGGGACTATAACCATCAAATCAAAACATATATCAAAAGAATGAACTTAATACCTATATTGATGATGATAATGAAATATTGTTGATTAATGGGTACTATTTTTTTATAATAAAACCATATATTGTATTATAATTATTAATAGGGTTTTTACTAATAAATTTAACATAAAATTTATTATATAGTTGGTTAGAGTTCATAAAATGTATGTCATAGATTAGATAAAGGCCTTATGACACAATACCACTATTTTACATGGGTTTTTATAATTATATTATATAATTTAATTATATGGAATTTAACTCACAAATATATTTTATTATCTAGTTATTTTTAATGCCCATACCCTAGAATCCCTGATTCGGTGAATTATTTTAATACATTGGCATGATTACAAGGAATGAAGTCCTGAATGATCAATCAATTTAGCATACGTGGCAAATTTATTACATACATAAACTATAAATTACAATTTTAAAACCTAACATAAAAAAATTATTTCTTTGAGTACACCATTATTACTTTTATATTAACCATACATATCAATCAAAATACACTTCTTGGAATCTAGGGAAAATAAAACCTAACAATTTGGTGTCCTCAAATGCTAAGTAAGGGTAAATAATTTAGCGGAAGTGATAAACCATTAAGAAAATATGTTTAATTAAAACAAATTTATTTTTATACATAATATTTAACATAATATGGAAAAAAATAAATCAAACATCACCTTGTAAACATGCACATGGATATTCTACTATTCTAATAATCATATGTAATAACTAATTTCATAATGAGGTAATTCCTAAGTCCGGATTTCATTACCACATTGTCAAGGCCCCATGCCAAGACTAAAATAAAATTTATGTCATGGCCTTGTGCCAAGACACTTTTTTGTCTCATGAGAACTACAGATGCATCGAGGAGCTATAGCGGGCTCCACCCATCTCTTACAAAGTCTATTGCATTCCTTATAAGAAAATGATGAAACATAACATAAAAATTCATATTAAAACTAGCATAATAAATATCAATACATTAACCATAAAATATGATTGGTATAAAAATATAACATACATAGTCAAACATATCATTACTAATTCACTACAATATGTAAGATTCTATTATAATAAATCATCCTCAATCAAGAATAATATCCAGTAAAGGATGTTGACATAGTTGAAAAATTATTAGTAAAACACATTGAGAGCAATATAACATTTTATGAAATCATATAAAATTTACCCATTTATAATGTAAGTCATTTAATTATATTTTTGATTCAAATTGTCTCATACTACTTTGAATCATTTTAAATGAATTATCATTTTAAAACAATCATGTCCATATAAATAAAACCATAATCAATTTTGAAAACAATGAAATTAATGAGAATGGTTTAGAAGAATAAATATTTGAAACATTTAAAATGTTTTTTTAGTTTAATAGTTACTTAAAATAATCATTTTGAAATTTATTTTATGAAACCTAGACATTGATATCAAATATTTCCTAGAAAATAGTTACACAAAAACATTCTCAGATAATAATGGGGTTTAGGAATTAACTCTTACCTTGTACATTCCTTTAGTCGTGGGTAAATTTAACTTCCTATATGATTAACATTGTATGTTATTATATAATAAAACTACCATATTAATATATAATATAGAATACATGATTCATTTATTACTTTATACTATCAATTTAATAATAACTTCCATATTAAATTAACAATTTGGGTAATAATCGCTTTCTTTATCGTATGTGTTTTAACTTGTTATTCACGATCGTATCACATAGATCATGATTTAAATACATTCCTAATATAAAACATGATTTATATATCATATATATTTAGACTATAAATATGTATAATAGACAAATATATGAAATGGAAAAAACCGTTTATGGAGACGGTAGGCCGTACATATGCATAAATGATGTTTCCATTTTCATGTCTTATTGAACATTACTATGTGAATACGATATATTTAAATAAATATTAATATAAATATGTATATGTGTGTGTGTGTTTTAAGTAATATTATTTTTTCATAAATTACATACTTATTAAAAATTTATATTTTTATAATCATTGTTGAATGGTGACTACAGAAATGAATCTCATCGTGTCGTGGGGACAGTAAGTCGTACGTACACATTAGCAAAAATATCATTCCATTAATGATTAAAAGGTATGGAATTGGATGTTATATTAATTTTATAGAGTCATTATCATGTTATTTTAATTATTTATATACAAATTACTCATCATTATATCAATCCAAATAACATAGTGTTGAATAACAAATTACACCATGACGTGGAGACATTATGTCGTACGTACGCACGCATGGTGACATTATCATTCATAAGATTGATAGAATAATGAATATGGTTGTTCCATATTTATAATAAAATCACAGTATGTATATGGTACTGGATTTAATTTTTTATGTATGGAAATTACAATGAAATCGAATGTGGAAGACGATAAGAACTTTGAAAGAGGTGGTAAAATAATTACCTCTTCATTGGGTGTTTCCTTTTGATTTGATCAAAAGAGATCTATTGGTTGATTTTTGGTTCAAGGGAAGGCCTCTAGGTTAATTTGAGGGAAGTTGTTTGTATAATATGGTAGGATTTGGCCAAGCCAAATGGATTTGGAGATGTGATTTTGAGAGAAGGAGAAGTACCCTTCTATAAGAGGGGTGGGGGACTCTTTAGGAAAAGATTGAAATAATATTTTATAATAAATTAATTATCTGTTTATAATGGATAAAAATAAATTATTCATAGGATAATGTGGGAATGTGTCTAAAACCACCCAAATAATAGGTTTTAGAAAGTTTTAAATAACCATATTAACCTTATCTTTTAGATTTATCTCTTAGTTTAATAGTTTTAATTTTACTGTGTCTTCTGGTATTCTTACACTATGTGTTTAATAAATTTACTCTAAAAATCAAAGTGAACCTCAAGTGGTTCATCAGTGAAATGTAAAAATTATATAAACCCTTTGTCCAAACCATATATTTTATGATTATTATATAATTTAATAATATAATATTGGTTTTAAAAAATCATTTATGTCAAATTTGATATTATTAATACATGGTTTTTTTTTGAAAGTCATCACAACTTGATTACTTTGAAAAAGTTACATTGAAGCAACCTTGATAAGTCATATTCACCATGAAAATTCTTGTATGTCATAAAAAAATGAAAATATATTTATTTTAATATTTATAATACCATTTATTTGATTCTTTCATTAATAAGTAAATTACTGCCTCATCATTCATTCATAAATAAATTTAATTATTTAAGGCCTAAATTTTATAAATATAATAAAATTATGTATGAAATATTTTTATGTTTCTAATGAATATTTATATTCAAATTTGTCTTATATGCAACCCTATATTAATAATGGTTTAATTATTAATCATTCAATTTAATACTTTTAAATCAACTTAAAATAAAATAATAATAAACGTCCTAATATAATCCATGTGGACCTAAAGGAACATAATTTATTCCTAGAGATGTTTTTTATGAAATAAACTTATCCAATATAATTAAAACATGTGTTAGTGTAATTATAATATCATTTTTCCTTTAATTACCCTATTAACTTTTAACCGTGGTAAATAAGTCAAATGTTACTATTCAACAAAAATTATTTTAAATCGTATTGAACCAAATTATACATACTGATATCAAATGTGTATCTCGAATTTTATATATTCTACTCAAGGAAGTGGTAAAATTATTTTTTATTCATATTTGAAAATGCTCCTATATGGTGGGTAAAAGACGGTTAAAGGTTCAATAAAAATTTATACCTCTAATTTTTTTTAAATGAATAAAATGAATTACATTGAAGATATATATGTATTATATATCTATCCTGAATAAAAATAAATTTAAATAAAATAAATAAAAAATTAAATAAAAATCGGTTTTAAAAAATATCTCATTATTTCTCACTATTCATCAAATATTGAAAATTTTCAGAAATATACCAAAAACATCACCCGAAGCTAATTTTGATATTCCAAATTCAAAACTGAATTATATTTTACCAAATTCAAAACATAGAAGTTTCATTATTAAATTTATTATTAATTCACACTGTCAAAACTAAAAAGTGTGTTTTTAAAAAAGTACAAACTATCAAAAGATTGACATGTGTTTATATCAAATTTAAATGTTAAATTACATATAATGAACTAAATTGTATTAAATAGTAAAAATATAATATAATTATACTTCAAAAAAATTAAATTTCATAATTGTTCACTATAAATTATTTTGATTAAAAATGTATTTTTCAATTAAAACATAGTATTTTTCATTATTCATCGAAATAAGAAAGTTATCAGGAAATTACCAAAGAATTACCCAAACTAATTTTTTAAGTCCCACATCTAATTAATAATTTAATTTAATTAAATTTAATATATAAAAGTGTCAAATATTGGTTTTAGAGAGTGTTCTCCATTAAAAGGCATTAATATTTCATATTTAAAAAAATATTTCTTTTATCTGAAAAATGAATTTTTTTCTTTTATAATGTCTATGAAACACGTTAAATGGATGTTAAAATTTTATATAGTATATAAGAGTCAATATTTAGTTATTACTATTAATAACCACTTTTTTAATGGCTAGTTTGGTATGTTGTGGTGCACTCAAACTTAGTGTTTCATATAGCGCAAGCTATTTAATTACATTAATGAGACAACATACTATGAAATCATAGTGTGTTACATTCTCCCTTTCTTCAATAAATTTTATTCTCACAATTTGAAATTGATATTTTAAAATAAAAGATTAAAAATAGAAAAATACCTTTGTGGAAATCCCACATTGGAAATCGGGTTCGTAAAATTCGGTCTTAAAAAGAGGGAAATGGAAATGGAAAAGTCACAAACAAATTATGATCTAAATTAAGAGAAAATTATTTGAAATTAGAGACACATAATTGGAGAAAAATTTAAATATTTATACAGTGTGATTGAGGTCATCAATCAAAAACACGTGTACAAATGTGGACCTCAAAGTCATCGATCTATGATGATTTAAAATATCATCAGTCCAAAAAAACATAAGGTATTAGGAAAACACATTTTTTAATATCTCCTCCCTAATGTTTATGAATTAATATATTCATGTAATAAGATAAAATATACATATACTTGACAAATAGAGTTTCATCCTTCAACTAATTCCTACCACAAATTCATCAATCACTCCAAAAGATAATAGAATTCAAAAATAATATATTTTTCCTAATAATATGGGGTTCCAAAAATAATGAATTTATAATTAATATATCAGAATATTTTAAAAAATCTACATTATATAAACCCAGACATCACATAGGTGAGTGGTAGGAGATGCACCCTTGTCACCCTTCTGTTGGGGGTTTAAGTCTCGCGGCCAAGCCGGACGTGACAGGTTATCGCCCAACCTCCAAGTTTTTTTTATAACAATCCAAAAATAAATTTACGAAATTATTTTTAACATTAATAATAGAATACGATTTATAAATTAATTCATTATAACCATTAAACTTATCCAAAATACTTCTATCCAAATTTAGAGTCCAATATTTATATGGAATGTAAACACAATGAAGATTATTTTTTCCACATAATAGCATGTGAATACCTTCATCATGTATTATTTTAAAACAAGGTAACACCCTAAATTACCATAAAACAATATTGATTATATTTATGCTCCCTTATTCCTTATATAATACTATATATACTCCTTATATCAAAAAATGTTGTAAACTCCATAAATAATTGAATAACAAAACCACTTATTAGTTCCAAGGATGTCAATAATATCCAATATAATTTATCAAAATCAATCATCCCTTCTTCCAAAATCAATACCTCGTTATCAGGACCGTATTAATTTTTTATCATTCCTTCAACCTGTAGGATTGAATAAGTAGTAATGAGATTCTCAAATACAAGAGGGGGGGGGGGTGAATTGTATATTTAAAAAAAATCCCTAATGAAATTTTGCATAACCCAAATTCACAACACCTCTAATATCTAATAACTTGAATGATTCCAGAAAAGTTATTTTGAAAATGAAACATAAAAAAAGTTTACAAAGACTAAGATTCTACCTTAATGCATATTGAATCATATATAATCAGATTAAAAGTCTAAGAAAGTATACTAATATTATACTTTTCTCAACAACTAAAAGTACAGTTGAAAAAAAATAGAAATAATACAAGTAACAAGTAGTAACTCATTTATCCCAAAGAGAAGGGTATCCAACAACACTGGATAAAAGGTCCCTTGATTTATAATTTCAATAAAGTCTTTCTTACCCAATCCCAGGTAAGACCTCAATGAAAAGATTGGTATCTGTCATGATATACCCACAAGTCGTCGATTTTTAAGAAAATCAGCAACTATGACTTCAGAACCTGATGTATCTGATTTCAAGGAAATAATACCTCTACACTATGCAAATCTGCGTGATGAAAAGTTTGGAAATGCCTTTCAAAAATTCTTATTGAAGCCTATGAGTTTATAAGAGCCTCTCTCCCTAGAAATCACTTCAATAGAATGTACGCACAGTTGTCCAAGTTCATCCAAAAGTACTGAGCTCTTTCAAATGAGCTCTAATTTATAAGAACAACTTCAACAGTCAGATCCCACCTCAAACGGTCATATTTTTCTTTTAATTTAAGAGGGACTTTGACATGTGTCACTCAAACAATAGTTAGTGAGTAACTGAAAGAACAAAATTGTTTTATAAAAAATCAAGTGTAAGCATAAAAAAAATCTGACATTCCGAATGTAAGAAAATGAAATGGGATGACATTGTGAGTTGACCCATGATAACCAATATGTAATCATGTTTCATGACCTTTATAAAGAGAAATATCAAAAAATTAATCTCTATTTGTACCCACTTCCACACTTGAATAGGAAATTATTTCAACATTATTTCTGGCCACATGGGCTCTTCCTTGACTTGATAACAAGTCAAGCATCTCATAAAAAATGCGGCCACATCCCTTTTCATTCTAGCCCAACCAAATTTCACTTTCAATGCACAATAAATCCTCTAAATTATAGTATGTCTAAGACATCTAAAATGTTGATAATACCTAACATGTTCTTTTTCAAAAGCCACTGGTACAAACATTTGATTCTGAAAACACAACACTAAATTGACATTCAGTTCCGAAAACTCCATCGTATATCCACCATTGAGATTCAACCTCATCTCCATAAACATGAAATCAAATATCTCTACCTCTTTAACAAATATAACCATTTCAAGAACCCAAAAAACTATAAAAAAGACCACTCTGTCACCACAATACAAACATTAAAGTAGCATGTCAGATATGATCGACATCAACTACCATTGATCTGGTGATTGTTTCACCACCCGAGCATATTATTTTCATCCTAATGCATCTGCCACTAAATATCCCTTATCCATTGTGTTAATTATTTAAAAATCAATAATATAGAGATATTCCATCCATATTTGTTGCCTTAGGTACAAACATTTTTGTGAGACAATATTCCTTAAACTCTTGTGATTGGTAAACTCTGTTAATTTCCCACCGATGAGCTAATGACGTCACATTTACAAAGATAGAACCTATACTGCCAACTCCAAATCATAGATTGGGTAGTTCTTCTAATGAAACAATAGTTTTCATGATCCCTATGCAATCACATCATCCCCATTCAGAAAAAATCAACCATCCCTGATCCTGATGCGTCACAATATACCACGTTCATTTTCCCATGTTCTAGAAAATCCATGATTGGGGCTGATGTAGGATACTCTTTAGCACTTCAAAACATTTTTTACACTACTATTCCCATTTAAATGGATAATTTTTCCTAGTAAAATCTATCTTTGGTTTAGTAAATCATTAGAAATCATGAACAAATTGTCGATAATACCCAACTTGGCAATGGAAGTTCCATATCTCAAAAAAATGATTTGGCAGTTTTCATGATATAATAGCAACTATCTTTTCTGAATCAACCAAATCCCCCTTATCAGAAATAACATGGAATTGGGAATGAACCTCCTATATCAAAAAATCACACTTTGACAATTGGGCATAAAACCGATGATCCCTCAACATACCATTCACTATCAGGATGTGCTGATCTGCACCACCCTTGTTATCGAATACACCAATATATCATGAAAAAATACCACCAAAAATGAATCCATATATTTATGAAATTTCAGATTCATAAATTCAAGGAACTTCTTTTGTGAATTTTTTTGACCAAAGTGAATAACCACATACTCATAATGTCCATATCTACATCCAAATGATATTTTTGGAATATCATCCTTCCTCACCCACTATTTATGATATCTTGACCTAATGTCAATCTTGGAGAACCGTTCAGATATCCTCTACTAATCAAACAAATCATCAATGTGTGGAAGTGGATATTAGTTCTTTATCGTAACCTAATTAAGTCCATGTTAATCAACATAAAGTAATTGAGTTCCATAATACTTTTGACAATCAAAACTGTTGATGCCCATAAGGACATTCTAGGCTGGGTGAAGCCTTTTTCTCTAGCTCCTCCAAAAGATCCTTCAATTCCTGCAATTATACTACCATCATCTAGTAAGATGGATGTGACATAGGAATGGTCCCCAGAAGGATATAAATCCTAAACTTCTGTTATCTCATGGGTGGACACATAGAATATTCATCAAGAATGAAATCCATAAACTGATCCACAACTACTGGGGGAACACTCTACTCAACACCATCAAATGATTCAAATGAAAAATCTACTAAATGAAATGAGATCGTGCCAACTGTTGGTGTCAAAAAATCGGTTTCACCCATATTTCATTTTTCTACCCTCTAAAGAGGTGTTCAATGCCATCCTCTTTCATAAAACTAACCATTCACACATAGAAATATATTTGGTAATAAAAAATTTCCAACCAATCCATTCCAAAGATAATATCATAAGAATACATCTCAATCACTATGAAATCTGACAAAAATTTAATGTCATCCCAAACTAAGTATGATAATCAACATAGGATGGCTCGACACACACTTTGACCTAGAAGACTTTGATTTTTTTTAAAGCAGGAATCATTACAATAGTTAGACCTAGAAAAGTAATTACACGTGAATCAATATAAGAGTGGGATGAAACTATATCAAAAAATATTTCATCAATGTGGAATTCAAACGAACCATACCCCATAGCATGGATGGTTTTGAATGATCATACATCCCAAACTATTCAGCTCCAAACAACTGCATGGTTTCCAAACTCTTCTCTTTATTACCCTACAGAGGTGTCATGGTATTTCAAAAATCACAATATCTGACATGACTCTGCTTATGGTGTGTATGTTGGTGCCCCCATCCCGTTGAGGCATATGATTCCTTTGAAACCTAATGAGTGTCAGGAACCCTCGACCTTAGTGAATTACAACAATAGCACTGAATATTCACCATATACTTTCAGTTATGGCATGCTTGAGGTTTTTTTGCAGAATCCCCCCTGATGTGTCCCAAAGAGCCATAATGAAAAAAACCCAACATACTCTAAGGCTTTAGATGAAGATTCAAAAATAATACTATCTAATTCTTCATTGTACTCCGATCATATAAATAGGTGTCCCTCTTCTTCTTGAACCCATCATTTGATTTCACACTATTACCTTTGGGAACCAACATAATTCCCCCACTTTTAGACCCTAAAATATATAACTCATACATTGAAGATCTATTCACCATTTCTGTATAATCATTTATACAAAGCACCGCTATCATAGAATGAATTTACTACCTCATCCCGGCTTCAAAAAATGCACGAATTTATTGATTTTCTACCATCTACCTTGGGTGATACCCACACTATGTTCATAAACATAGGATCATATTATATTACTGAAATGTTCTAATACTTCAAACATAATGAATCCATAGTACACTAGATTTTGAATTTATAAGGGTACAAATTTTTGTTAAACAATTCCTCAAAATCCTCCTATGTCAAACAATGGTTTGTATCAGCTTGGACCACCAACTCCCACCACTAAAAGTCAAGATCTTAATTTTTTTTTGGAGAAATTCACATTCATCTCTTCCAGTGTTCTTAAGAATTAAAATATCCTTTTAATTATACTCATCCATGATTCATCCCCTTCTGGCTCTAAGTCAGCCCTATAAATGGGTTGATTATTCTTTTAAAACATAACTACCAAAACCATAGGCTTTGGTTAATCTACTTTGTTCTTACATTCCACATCTTGGAAATCTTGAACTAAACTCTACACTAGTGGCTAGTTCACCTGGTTCTTAGGTTAAACCATATTTTCAGCACCCTCTTCCAGATGGACTCTACAATACCAACCCAATGCCATTTCTATCAACAAAAAAACAAACATCAGTCTCACACCCATATCAATAAAAGTAATATGAATCAAATTCAATTACATACAAAAATAACCACTAGGATATCTAAAAGTTCACATTTCCCATTTTACGTTATTATGGAAAATCTTACATGTTTTAAAAATCGACCCATTTTCAAAATACCACAACCATTCACATTTCATATCCTCACATTTGAATTAACTTCCAGATTTTCCACACAACTATATATTAATATAATAACATAATTCTGTATATGAACTGAAATATACATCCGTGAGGGAATTCATTCCTACAATGCATGCAATGCTCATCACATTGGCTACACCCATGGAAATGAGATATTCAATGCCTATAGGTGACTCAAAAACCCTTTTGTACCCAACTCTGTACTAACATGAAGATCAGTATTAAAGGGGTTTCTAAAACATTTTATGGTGTACATTCCATGTTCTAAAAATTTGATGCCATGATAACATACAAACTCATTGGATGGACCATAAAAAAAGGACAACACCAAGACCAACAATTAATGCCATAGGACCAGACAAACTGATACTTCTTGTATCATCCCTCCCATTATCATTGACATGAGAAGCTGTTGAGGTGATAATATGCCTTATGCAACGTTCCCAAGGCACCAATGGATCAAAATAAATGTAAAGGGATTAGTGAATAAATTGGGGAATGATTTTCCCATGAGATTAATAAACCAACCAAACAAGCCATTACCAATAAAGCTACATGATGCAGGTTAACATAGAATCTCGAACCATATTTTTCAAACAGGAAAAAAAAATCCAAAACATGCCTGAAAACCAGTAGACACTAAATATAAAAAACCAAAATCAGTGTGCTAAGCATAATACTAGACAAGAGACCCAATGTACACCAAGGCACCCTCCACAACTCGACAACTTGCTTCTTTTTCCAAGCACACAAAACCAGCAATGCAACACAATGAACCGATATCCAAATGAGATACCTTACTCTTACCTATGTCAAAGAATACCACATCTGCAAATAGACCAAAGTGAAAAAGAATGGGTGAGTAATATTACTCAGTTGGATTTCCTAGAATGACTTCCTAACACACACCATTGGGATAAAATCTTTTTATCAATTATACAAACAAATTTAAATTAAAAATAGTTCTACAAATACTAATATTCCAAACACACCCTTTACAAGACATGTAAAACAAGGGAAGGCCACAATTATATATAATACATATCACCATCACCCATTTTCATGACTGGGTTTCAAATTTCAAATCCTCACAAAACAAAGAAAATGACCTCAATGGAACTTTGCATATAATTTTTTTTTACAACATTTCCAAACTAGTGGAACTTACCAACCACGTATCCATAATGGTGGCCCTTCCATCCACTATCCATCACCTTTGGTTGGGAGAATTCCCTCTCACATAAACATAATCAACACAATGAATAATAGATACCCAACAAAAATCATAAAACACTATGGACCCATTTTATGCACATAAGAATTTACATCACATTCCCATCACTATAATAAATCAGCCATTTATTGAAAACACCATTAACCATTTTCTATGCCAGACTACATTTCAATAAACCACATTCTTATTGGAAACCGATTTCCCAAACCATCTTCATAAACCAAACCAAGCAACCAATTTTATAATCAATATTTTAAAATCATACAATAAGTCCCTTTTTGCAACACTATCCAAATTCACCAAAAATCCTCAAATCATTCCCCAATGGGTTTCAACAATGATTTTCACATCATATAAAAAATTAATTTTAAGAAAATAAAATTAATATAAAACAAGGGCTGAATCATTAACAATGTGGAATCGAGAGACAATCCACAGGCCTTTAGGGTTCCACCAAAATCGACCCACGAGCATCTTCACAACCAAACTAGATCAACGCTCCATCAAAACCACGTTAGATCCCCTTACAAATCTGTAAAATCCCTAAAACAATAACCATAGTAAGAAAAAGATTATATCTACCTGAAAAAGAGGTATTTCTATAAAACCAAGAGAGGGATGATAGATGATATAGAGGAATGAACAATGAAACCTAAAGAGAAGATTTAGATGGCGTGAAACACCTTCAAAAAACCTTGAAACCCCTTCAAATCCCCACCAAAACAAGTGGGATATTACCCAAAAACCTTAATTAAAATTAATTATGTGTAGGGTTTGTTTGGTTGGTTACATGGGTCAGTTAGGGAAGAAACCATCCAACCGCGTTTAAAACACCAGTTTTAATGGGATGCATGGTTAGCTCTCACAATTTGACAAATTTGTCTTTAACCATAAGGATGCTACCATCTAAATAGTGTTTTATCTCATGGTTACTAGGGATTATTTTACATATTCCCCAAATTTTTCTCAAACCATGCAGCCTTAATAAGGCATCCAGTGCATTCAACAACCTTTCCAAACTCTCCCAAATATTACCCAACCAATCCATATAAATAAAAAGGTATAAAAATGGCCACATCCTTCAAACCATGGGTGATTTAGTTCCATTATGAAGAACTTGTTATGAAAGTATATATGAAATTTTATTATGCTTATGATAAGATCTGATGGCTTGTAAACATTTAATCTTGTTTGACCCATGTCTTACTAACAACCAAAGATTTATTCCTTGATTATGATATATGAATTTCTTGGTTTGATTTTAAAATTTGAAACTCATATTCTCATATATTTAGGATTATGTAATTATTAAATATGATCCTTAACTATCATGTTCCATGATTACCCTTGTTGAGTCTAGAATCACACCCATTATTTTGATTCATATCACCTGGTTTTGAAGTGTGTTTTTACATTTTGTACGAATATGATGAAAACTATATGAGAATAATTATATGAAATATGTTTAATATATTACCTAAAATATTATTATTTTGTATATATTCATAAAAAATTTTTTTTACAGTGTTCCTGTAACACCCCAAGCTTCAACGGTATGTTTCCCTTCGAATAATGCAATGGCGTGCATTGTACGCAACTTCGAGATTCTAACACACCACAACCAATCAAACTAGCCGTTATGAATAGTAATACCTAATTTTTGAAATTTTATAAATTCTATCTCTCAAAATGGACTTCATTTTTGGATTCAGAATATCTAATTTACCCTAGGGTGAAATTTTGGAACATTTCGGATAACACTTATATTTTGATGAATAGTGAAAATTACTAAATTTTAATTAAAAACAACTTTTTAAATCAAAATAAATTATAGTGATAAATTATATTATTGAGTGGTTTTAAAGTATAATTAGAATATATTTTTACCATTTTATCCAATGGCGTTCATTAGAATTAATTTCACTTTGAAATTGGACCTAAACAATTGTCAATCTTTTGATATATATTGTTTCTTAAATACACGCTATTTGTTGTGACAGTGGGAATTAATTATAAAATTAATTAATGCAACTTATATGTTTTAAATTTTTTAAAATATACATCATTTTTGAATTCGGAATATCAATTATAGCTTAGGGTGAAATTTTGTCATTGTTCTGAAAAACTTCAATTTTTGATGAATAGTAAAACTACTAAGTGGTAGTTAAAAAACTGATTTTTTTCATAAAACTTAATTTTACCGCTTCTGTGAATGGAATTTCGAAAATCCGAGAGACACGGTTAATATCAAGAAATAAAATGTGGTTCAATGAGATGAAAATAAGTTTTGGTGAATAGTAACTTTTTTACTTTTATTTACCACGGTTAAAAGTAAATAGGGTAATTAAGGGTAAAAATGATATTAATATAACCCTAACACATGTCCTAATTCTATTGGACAAGTTATCTCGACCAAAAACAACCTTAGGAATAAAATACTATCATTTAGGTCCACTTGGATTAGATTTGGACATTTATTATTATTTAATTGAATGAAGAGTTAAAAGAGTTTAAATCAATGTTTATTTACTAAAACATTTTTAATATAGGGTTATACATAAGATACATTCGATTGTAAATATTAATTATAAAGATAAAAAGCTTTCCTACATAATTATATTTTATTTATAATTGTTAGACGTTAAATAATTCAATATATTTATGACACAATGATGATGCAGTAATTACCATAATAGTGAAAAATTAAAATAATTGATATTATAAATAACCTAATAAATATAATTTAAGACTTTTAATGAATTAAACTAATTTTATTGGATACTATGACATATTAGGATTTATTTAATTTATGTTTTCCGAAGTAATCATTATTCTATGATTTTCAAAAAAGTCAAATATTGAATAGTGTCAAAATTGACATAAAAGATTTTTTTAAGAAAAGTTATTTTATTAATTGATATTAAATCCCTAAAAATCTAAGGTTCGGCCAAGAGACTTATATCATGAGAGGTATATCATTAATGGACCACTTTGTATTATCTTGGATGTATATAGTATGTTTATTCACTATATAATATTAAAATACAAAGTGACATGGTAAATGTCAAACTAATTAACTAAGAGTTAATACTACAAGATAAGGTTAATATGGTAACCCAAACCGGTCTAAATTCTATTGGTTGAATGTTTTTCGACCTATCCCTACCTTAACCTTTTAATAATCATCTTTGGAGCCATTAGAAACCGAATATGAATTTATTATAAATTAATATTTCTAGCATTTCCAAATGTTCCCCTCACCCCTCTTATAAAAGGTCACTCCCCCTTCTCATTTCTTCACACCTTCAAGACATTTTGGTTCGGCCAAAATCTGCCAAAATACTCTCTCAACTTCCCTTACTACAACCTAGATGGCTTATTTTTATCACAAAGCTATCCTATGGAGCCCTTTTGATCAAATCAAAAGGAAGAACCCAAAGAAGAGGTAATGTTTTCACCACCCTTTTTCAAATTCATTTAATCTTCCAATTATTCATTCTTTGTTATTAAAATTCTAAAATTTTAACTCTAGTATCATATATATACTATGATTTTATTATAAAATGGTACAACCATATTCAGTATTCAATCCACCCTTTGAATAACATGTCACCATACGTGCGTACGTACGACTTACCGTCTCCACGTCGTGGTGTAATTCTGATTCAATATACTATTATTTGGATGGGTATAATAATGATGTGTAACTCATGTAAATAATAAATATAACATGATAATGATTCCGTATAAATGATATAATCTCCAATTATATATTATTTTAATATCAAAAGAATGATATTGTCGCTCGTGCGTACGTACGGACTACCGTCTCCACGAACACGATTAGATTCATTCTCCATCATATCCATTCAAGTATAATTATCATTTGATGATTTAAATATAATGTTTAAGAACCTTATATCATTCTGGATATGAATAATATACATCCCATCCATGACAAACATGGCTTACGTAACAAAACATATAAAACAAAATGAGTAAGTTAACACCCGGAACGACGACAATTCTAAGATATTATTAACAATGAAATGTTAAAATATCATATATGATATCATATTAATGTATATGATTCATGAATAATTTAATAAAAATTATTTAAACATTATACAGGAGGTTAACCTACCCCCAACCAAGGAAAAGTACAAGGTAAGGGGTTTCTTATCTCACTTTTAATTTCGTGAGATTTCCATTATTCACCACTTATTTATTGCATGTGGTGTGTGTACTACCCATGATTGTATTCATTGTGTAATATACTCTAATTTATGGATATTTACATCATCATTGTATGATCCTTCTTTCATGGGTGTATGTTTCGCATATTACCAAATTGATAAGGGAATTTGATATTTCAATTTCCACTCATTCAACTTTACGCATACTTCATTGATTATTTTACTCCAAGATTATGTGTGGAATTACTATTCATTTTCTTATGTCATATTTTCCACTCCCCTTTCTGTGGATATAATTTTGATACATATAATCACTCCATTGATAAATTCTCATGTGATCAGTATGAACTTGATAAGAGAAATTTTAACTCAATCTCCATTTGTTGAGTTAAATATCCAATTCATTGGTGTTGTTTTTACAAGAATATGTTTGAATGTCATCTGATTTATTTAGACTAAATATCCAATCATATTGATTGTATTTATATTTTTCACACATAATTATGTCGTTGATTTATCCTTAACCTAAGGATATTGTCTTTATAAGAGAATTCATCCCAATTTACATTTCATTGAGACTTCTTTGTTGTTATACACCAAATCACTTTTATATGGTGTATATATTGTACTTTGACATAGTATATCATGAATCCCTTTATTTTCATGATATTTTAATGTTTTGATTACCTTAATTATTTTTATTCAATTGTCTCTCTTTTGGTTATAAACTCTAACTAAAATACATTTTTATGTGTTTTAAAGATTGATTATTATAAATATTTCTCATTAATTTCCATGTTTCAAAAATGTTTTTAAGGATTTATTTATATGGGAATTAATGTTTTAAAATCAAAATTCCTTTTAAAAGATTCAATGTGTTATGGGACACTTTGATTAAAAAATCTATTTTTAAATGGATTCATGACAAATAGTGTGACTTTTAAATGATTTCAAGAAAAAGGGGGATATTTCTCTCAAATAGTTTTAATGATTAATTTCATCTATGTCAACAACCTTCATTATTATTGATTGAGGTTAATGTGATACAATACAATATTCCATATTATATCAAATGAGTTATTTTTTACTGTGTATGTGCTATTTTTATACCATTCATGGTTTGTGGTTAAAGTATTGACATTTCATATGCTAGTTTTAATACGAATATTTATGTTATGTTTAATCCTGTTCATATGAGGAATGCATTGGACTTAATATGTGATGGGTGGAGCCCGCTATAGCTCCTCGATGCATCGTTAGCTCTCATGAGACAAACTAGTGTCTTGTCACAAGGCCATGGCAAAATCTTATTTGTAGTCTTGGCACAAGGCCTTGGCTATGTGGTTATAATAGTCTGGAATTATGCATTCCATCATTATGAAAGTGGTTATTGATATTACATGTGATCATTCGACTACTAGAATATCCATGTGAGTAAGTAAATGGCAATGTTTTATTTTATCTTTTCCATTTTATGTTGAAGTTCAAGTTTAAAAGGATTTTGTTTTAGTTATAAACTGCCTTAACTGTTTATGCTTATCTATGAAAACTTCTGCTATAATGTTATCCTTACTGAGCATCTAAAATCACCCCTTTCAATGATTTATTTTTCCTAGGATTATGAAGAAGTAATTTATGAATTATCTGTAGGGATAGTATGAGGGGATATGAATACAAGAGGTTTTTGTAGTTTTTTTTACCTAATGATGTAATGTAAGACTTATGAATATATATAGTGTTTCCAAGACTACTAAACTAATCGGTCTTTCAAGACTTGATCCTTTGTGATCATGCTAATGTTATGTAATAATGCACCGACTCTGGGTATCTTGGGTTGGGGCATTACAGTTGGTATCAGAGGAAGTTTAGTAAAAACCTTGGAAGCTAGATTTAGATAAACTCTGAATAGAGCACATGGAACTAATATGAACATTGAGGATTATTATTGAATAAATTTCATGATTTTTGGTATTGTAGAGATTTTGTGAGTTTTCCGAGCAATAAATCCCTGTCTGTATATGAGCAGGTATAGGCGGCTCTGGCACAGATGTACCTAGGGGTAAAACCCAAAAACACCGCTTTGATCTAGACTCGAACGGGAAGTGGTGCACGACAACGGGCCTCGTTGCACTCTTGGTTACGACACTCTCGGGGGATATGCTTAGGATAATTTACATTTTCTATACAAACCGATTTAAAGTATTATATATATAAGATGGGAGTAAATGACCTTGGTTAATCCTAACATTTTTCAAATTGAGAATATGGGGACATGTTAATCTCTAAATGATTGTATGACTACTATTACTCACACAATGCTTTTGGTTTTAGTCAATGGCTGGATTCCAAGGAAGTCATGGTGAGTTTGAGAATGATGTACAAGGTGGGAACAGTGGTGGAAATGAGCAAAAAAATGGAATGTTGATAGGCGTAAAAGATATCGTCTTTATGCCAAATCAATTTTCAAAAAATATGATCAATAATATATATATTAACCAATTACCGGACTCAAAAAAGAAGAGAAATGAGATGAATGATAAGAGATCCAGTAGTGAAGACCGTGGAGAAAGAAATCCTCAATTTCTATCATGCATGAAATGTGGAAGGAGACACCTAGGATAGTGTCTCAATGGGACAAAGAAATGCTTTACGTACGAGAAGGAAGGACATAAAGTGAATAATTGCTGAAGAAAAATGAAGAGTACTATGGAAGAAGATAAAAATGGTCCCAAGAGTCCATTTACAGTCATTTTCCATAAATGTAGGGGACCTGGACATTACCAGAGTGAATGCCTTATTCTATAGGATATTATATTGGTCAAAGAAGAAGCTGTGTGGAAATAAATGGTTGGAGAAATTTTTAAAAAGAATTAGTGCTCCATGTTGATGTGTTTACTTTGGAATAACTTTCTATGGTATTTGTAACCCCACAGATTTCCATGTGAGAATGATATTTGAGAAATAATTATCTCTTCCCTTGTGGATATTGTTATAAATAATCAATTGTTTTTATATGATCGTTGGGTTTGAGGAAATTATAAGTTATCATAATTTGGGATGAAAATGCAATGTATGAGATAAGATTTGTGGTTAAATTATATTATGGTTATTTTGTTGAATTTATTTCATTTTGGTAATATTATAAAATATAGTTTTTGAAAAAGGACTACACGCAGACCGTGTAACAACCCGTCGCGTCGGACAAAGCTGTCGGAATCGAACCCACAACCAAAGTGCGATTGGGATTTATCGCCTACCACTGGACTACGTGAAGTCCCTAGTTAGTGTGACTATTATTTTTAGTTAAATGATTTTATTGATCAATAACAATTTGATTTGGGATCTTATGTCTTAACAAATTAATACCCTTAGTATTGGAAAATGATTTGGTGATTAAGTGATAAATGTTATTTTGGAAGATGTTCGCTTTGTTGAGAACACTATATGCCAAAGGAAAATAGATTAGTAGGGGATTTCATTTGAGTAGTAATGGTATATTTTTATCTATGTTTTTATTGTGGATTTATAATGATTTGGGTTATTTATGGAAATTATTAGGTTAATTACTTTTAAGTATGAGACTTTAAGAGTAATTAATGCCATTTGGATATACAATTTAACGTGGAAGACTACATTCTTAATAAGTTTTGGTTTTCAATATTAGTTTTGATTATATTAAAGGATTTTATGGACAATTTATTATTGAATGGTATTTATTTAACTTTGGGGTATTGTTGCTTTAATTTTGAAAATTAAGATTAGTGTTTATTTCTCTCAAGGAATATCCTTTTGGGAGATCATTAGATCTTGTAATAACCTTTTTGGATTTGATTAATCTCTAAATACAATGTAAATATATTGTTCATCCGGCATGGATCATGTGATTCTATAGAAGTTTATTCTAGCTCTTCCACTGTGACCAAGTTATCTTGAATACTCATCATTTAAAAAAAATGAGTTAGTGGTAGAAACTTATTAAAGAACGAAACTCTACTTAAAATGTAAGTATATATTTTTATATTCTTAGTCAGTATCATAAATGAATTCATCATCCTTATGTAATGTAACTTAAAACAAAAAATATTGTCCATTTACTTTCCTACTAAGAGACTAATGGTCATTTTTCCCAACACAAGTTTGTGGTTTTCTTATTGTTAACTTTCCCCTAATCATGATTTCTATCCCTCTCCATCAGAACAGGACACTTAGTTTATCATCCATATCCATGTTTTACTACATGGAATCCGAGTATGGGTTATCTTGGTTGACCTTTACACCTCTCTTTCTTTCTTTTAAAGTGATAGTTTTATTAACTCTTTTTCTGATGTGGGACTTTCCATTATATTCCCATGAACGATTTTAAAAATTGCGAGGATGCAATTTATTGATGTAGGGGAGAATGTAACACCCCAAGATTCCACGGTATGTTTCCCTTCAAATAATGCAATGGCGTTCATTGTACGCAACTTCGAGATTCTAACACACCACAACCAATCAAACTAGCCATTATGAATAGTAATACATAATTTTTTAAAATTTATAAAATCTATCTCTCAAAATGGACTTCATTTTTTGATACGGAATATCGAATTTAACCTAGGGTGAAATTTTGGAACATTTCGGATAACACGTATATTTTGATGAATAGTGAAAATTACTAAATTTTAATTAAAAACAACTTTTTAAATAAAAATAATTTATAGTGAAAAATTATATTATTGAGTGGTTTTAAAGTATAATTAGAATATATTTTTACCATTTTATCCAATAGTGTTCATTATAATTAATTTCACTTTAATTTGCACCTAAAAAATTGCCAATCTTTTGATATATATTGTTTCTTAAAAACACGCTATTTGTTGTGACAGCCGAAATTAATTATAAAATTAATTAATGCAACTTATATGTTTGGAATTTTGTAAAATATACATCATTTTTTAATTTGGAATATCAATTATAGCTTAGGGTGAAATTTTGGCATTGTTCTGAAAAACATCAATTTTTGATGAATAGTGAAACTACTAAGTGGTAGTTAAAAAACTGAATTTTTCATAAAACATAATTTTACCGCTTCGGTGAATGGAATTTCGAAAATCTGAGAGACACAATTAATATCAAGAAGTAAAATGTGGTTCAACGAGATGAAAATAATTTTTGTTGAATAGTAACTTTTTACTTTTATTTACCACGGTTAACAGTAAATAGGGTAATTAACGGTAAAAATGATATTAATATTATCCTAACACTTGTCCTAATTCTATTGGACAAGTTTATCTCGACCAAAAACAACCTTAGGAATAAAATATTTTCATTTGGGTCCACTTGGATTAGATTTGGACATTTATTTTTATTTAATTCAAAGAAGATTTAAAAGAGTTAAAATCAATGATTATTTACTAAAACATTTTTAATATGGAGTTATACATAAGATAAATTAGATTGTAAACATTCATTAGAAAGATAAAAAGATTTAATAAATAATGATAATTTATTTATATCTTTTAGAAATTAAATAATTTAATATATTTATGACACAATGATGATGCAGTAATTACCATAATAGTGAAAAATTAAAATAATTGATATTATAAATACCCAAATAAATATAATTTAAGACTTTTAATGAATTAAACTAATTTTCTAGGATAATATGACATATTAGGATTGATTTAATTTACTTTTTTCGAAGTAATCATTCTGTTATGAGTTTCACAAAAATCAACTATTGAATAGTGTCAAAATTGAAATAAAAGAGTTTTTAAAACAATTATTATATTATTAATTGATATTAAATTCCTAAAAATCTACGGTTCGGCCAAGAGACTTATATCATGATATGTATATCATTAATAGACCACTTGGGGGTCTCTTGTATGTATATAGTAATTTTATTAACTATATAATATAAAAATACAAAGTGACATGGTAAATATCAAACTAATTAACTAAGAGTTAAAACTAAATGATAAGGTTAATATGGTAACCCAAACTGGTATAAATTATATTGGTTGAATGTTTTGCGACCTATCCCCACCTTAACTTTTGAATAATCAACTTTGGAGCCATTAGAAACTGAATAAGAATTTATTATAAATAAATATTTCTAGCTTTTCCAAAGGTGCCCCTCACCCCTCTTATAAAAGGTCACTCCCCTTTCTCATTACTTCACAACATCAAAGCCTTTTGGATCGGCCAAACTCTGCCCAAATACTCTCTCAACTTCCCTAAATACAACCTATAGGCCTTAGTTTGATCAGAATGGCAACCTAAGGAGCCCTTTTGATCAAATCAAAAGGAAGAACCCGAAGAAGAGGTAATGTTTTCACCACCCTTTTTCAAATTCATTACTTCTTCCACTTCTTCTTTCTTTGTTATTACCATTCTAAAATAATAACTCCAGTATCTTATATATACTTTGATGTTATTATAAATATGGTACAACCATATTCAGTATTCTATCCACTCTTTTAATAACATGTCACCATACGTGTGTACGTACGACATACCGTCTCCACGTCGTGGTGTAATTCTTATTCAATATATTATTATTTGGATGGGTATAATAATGATGTGTAACTCATGTAAATAATAAATATAACATGATAATGATTCTGTATAAATGATATAATATCCAATTATATATTATTTTATTATCAAAAGAATGATATTGTCGCTCGTGCGTACGTACGGACTACCGTCTCCACGAACGCGATGAGATTCATTCTCCATCATATCCATTCAAGTATAGTTATCATTTGATTATTTAAAAATAATTTTTAAGAACTTTATATCATTTTGGATATGAATAAGATACAACCCATCCATGACAATCATGGCTTACGTAACAAAACATATAAAAGAAAATGAGTAAGTTAACACCTGAAACGACGATAATTCTAAGATATTATTAACAAAGAAATGTTACAATATCATATATGATATCATATTAATGTATATGATTCATGAATAATTTAATAACAATTATTTCAAAATTATACAGGAGGTTACCCTACCCCCAACCAATGAAAAGTAAAAGGTAAGGGGTTTCTTATTTCACTTTTAATTTCGCAAGATTTCTATTATTCACCTCTTATTTATTGCATGTGGTGTGTGTACTGCCCATGATTGTATTCATTATGTAATATAATATAATTTATGTATATTTACATCATCATTGTATGATACTTCTTTCATGGGTGTATGTTTCGTAAGTTACCAAATTGATAAGGGAATTTGATATTTCAATTTCCACTCATTCGGCTTTACGCATACTTCATTGATTATTTTACTCCAAGATTCTGTGTGGAATTACTATTCATTTTCTTATGTCATATTTTCCAATACCCTTTATATGGATATACTTTTGATACACATAATAAATCCATTGATAAATTCTCATGTGATCGGTATGAACTTGATAAGAGTAATTTTAACTCAATCTCCATTTGTTGAGTTAAATATCCAATTCATTGGTGTTGTTTTTACAAGAATATGTGTGAATGTCATCTGATTTATTTACACTAAATATCCAATCATATTGAGTGTATTTATATTTTTCACACATAATTATGTCATTGGTTTATCCTTAACCTAAGTATAAGGTCTTTATAAGAGAATTCATCTCAATTTCCATTTCATTGAGACTTCTTTGTTGTTATACACCAAATCACTTTAATATGGTGTATATATTGTACTTTGATATAGTATATCATTAATCCCATTATTATCATGATATTATAAAGTTTTTATTACCTCATTTATTTGTATTCAATTGTCTCTCTTTTGGTTATAAAATCTAACTAAAATACATTTTTATGTGTTTTAATGATTGATTATTCTAAATATTTCTCATTAATGTCCATGTTTTACAAATGGTTTTAAGGATTTATTTATATGGGAACTAATGTATTAAAATAAAAATTCATTTTAAATGTTCAATGTGGTATGGGACACTTTTATTTAAAAATCTATTTTTAAATGGCTTCTTGACAAATAGTGTGACTTTTAAATGATTTCAAGGGGGATATTTCTCTCAAATGGTTTTAATGATTATTTTAATCTATGTCATCATCATTCATTATTTTTTATTGAGGTTATTGTGATACAATACAATATTATATATTGTATCAAATGAGTTATGTTTGACTGTGGATGTACTATTTTTATACCATTCATGGTTTGTGGTTAAAGTATTGACATTTCGTATGCTAGTTTTAATACGAATGTTTATGTTATGTGTTAACCTGTTTATATGAGGAATGCATTGGACTTAATAAGTGGTGGGTGGAGCCTGCTATAGCTCCTTGATGCATCGGTAGGTCTCATGAGACAAAGTAGTGTCTTGGAACAAGGCCTTGCCAAAATTTTATTTGTAGTCTTGGCACGAGGCCTTGGCTATGTGGTTATAATAATCTGGAATTATGCATTCCATCATTATGAATGTGGTTATTGATATTTCATGTGATTATTCGACTAGTAGAATGTCCATGTGATTATGTAAATGTCATTATTTTATTTTATATTTTCCATTTTATGCTCTAGTTCAAGTTTAAAAGGCTTTTGTTTTAGTTATAAACTGCCTTAAGTGTTTATGCTTATCTATGAAAGCTTATGCTATAATGTAATCCTTACTAGGCATTTGAGCTCACCCCTTTCAATGTTTTATTTTTCCTAGGATTATAAAGAAGTAATTTATGAATAAAATGCAGGGATAATATGAGGGGATATGAAGACAAGATTTTGTGTTAGTTTTTTTACCTTATGATATAATGTAAGACTTATGAATATATCTAGTGTTTCCAAGACTACTAAACTAATCAGTCTTTCGAGACTTGATCCTTTGTGATCATGCCAATGTTATATAATAATGCACCGACTCTGGGTATCTAGGGTCGGGGCGTTACAGTTCCTATTTTAAAAATCATTCTCATTAATATCTTATGTTATAGGGAACACTGAGCATAAACAAATGAATAAAAAATATTATTTAATTGTGATAGTTATCTATTATAATTTGGATTTGAATGAGGGAATGAGATTAACTAAATTATGAAAATATTGTTTATAATTTTTTATAAAATTAATTCATTAGTTAACAATTAATATTACATGGAAATAAATCCAATTGGAAAAAATAATGTGTTTTTATATAAACCATTTCTTATGCACAAAATTGTATTTTAGGAAAATAAATTGAATTATTCACGATTAGGGAAAGATATTAATTAAATTAATGTCTTTAATATATTCAAATTATTTATTTTAAAATTAATTAAGTGAATTTTATGGGCTTAATATAAAAAAAATCTAGTTTTAAGTAGAATAAACTAATTATTTCAAAATGGAATTTTTTTTTCACCTTTTAATGAGACGCCAATTTCATATCTATATTTTGACACATTTGGATGTTTTATTGGGAAGATAAATTTAATATTTTTATATCATAATATCAATATTATCATATAATGAGTGTTTTGGTATTTTTCATAGAAGATTTATTTTTTGATGAATAGTGAAAACTATTGAATTTTAATTTAATATGTTTTGATTCACCTAATTTATTTATATATTTATATTATATATTAAATTTATGGTAGTGGATAATTATGAAAATTATAAATAAAAGAAACCAAATTAATTCTTTGGTAACATTAAAACATTGAAAATTGATATAAAAACCCTTCTGTTATTTGGACTTTTCACTTCAAAAACATGCACTTACATTGTCACTACGAAATTTAATTTATACATAATTTTATCTATTATGTGAATCTATATTTATAAAATGGAATAAATATTTGGAATAATAATGTTTATATTAGTTTTTATGGTCATACTTATTTTCAGACATAATAATGTTTTCATTGTTAAAAAAAATTATCGTAGTATCATTAAAATTGTGAAAATGGGTAAATTCAAAAAGGTAAAATATTTAAAATACCTAAAAAACAAATTTTAATTGAATTTTGACATATTTATATGCCCTAAAAGTAGAAGAAAAAAAATTAACAATATTATTAATTTTAATTAACTCCACGTTAATTCGGATGACAGAAACTATAAATTATTCCATATTTTAATCACTAAAACCAACCTCTAATCTAGTATAAATTCCACCCCTCACCAAATAATTTTAACTCAATAGACTTTAATCACTGAAAATATCTATTAAAACCTCCCCTAATAACAATCCTGAATTCCATGTGTTGATGGTCCCCCCATAATACCAAATCCAGTTTCATCAATGCGTCATCCAGGGAGGTGATATTCATGATATAATATTCTAATTTTTTTTCATATTTTCATTACATATTATAATTTCTAAACAGTATATTTAATACATTAAGGAATAAAAATTTTAGAAAAAATTATATAATATATTTTTATTTAGGTAAAATTATATCTTATAACCATCCATTTTATTATATTCTCTTATTCAAAGAAATCAAACTACTGTCAAAGTTTTTCGGCATAATCACCTCTATAAAAAATGTTTTTGTTATTTTAGCAATATTTAATTAATTATTGGTCATAAAAATATTTTTGTGATTAAAAAGTATTTTATCATGATTTCATGTCATATTTTTTATTTTTTAACTAATATAGGAACATACTATTAAATACTATGAAATGATATCACAATGTTCATAAAACTCACCAAAAAATTAATGATTTATCATTAAGGTTTTATTTAATTAATATCTCACATGTAAGAAATAAAAATGATTCATGGTACCTCTAATAAATATTTAATTTCATTAATAATATCCCACTGCATTTCTGGTGTTGTAATCACTTTTGATATGAACATCTATAATTTTACACAAATGAAGCGATTAAAAAACCACGAAATTAATGAACCTAAATCTGTTAAAAAATTAATATACTATTAATTAATGCGTCATTAGATGTTATAAAATCAAAAAATAAGGTATTATAAACATTTATATTGTATTATTTTTAATTAATAATATTTTTAAACCATTATACATGAGTTTTAAAAATAGTTCACTAAAGGGAAGATCGTGGTAAATATTTTCTCATCTCAATTTCTGTCTATGAAATATATGCCTTCTTCCTAGATTATTTGTTGTGTGTCAAGTATTTATAAATCCATTTTATATATAAAATAATTATTCTCTTTATATTCATGGTATATTTTTTTATTACTTTTTGGGGAATACTATTTCACTAATTACAAGGGGTGTGAAATTACAACTCAATTTACACTCCATTTAGATTTATTTGTTATTATAACACAATTAAGTTATATTTTCTTTATATAAATTATATTTTACATGTAATATAATGATTTATTAAATCATTATGTAATTTTTTGTTTTTTTAAAATATTTTCCTTTATGGATCTTATAATTCCATTGTGTCAAAGTTACATGGGACACATTGAATTAAAAAGCACTTTTAAAATTGTTTTATTTAATATATGAGAAATTATTTAGACTATAAAATAGTAGTGGGACTAACTATAGATATAAAATTTATGCATCAGAAACTCATTGGATAAATTATTTAATCTATCTGTTATAGAGTTATTACAAGTTGATTAAGAAAAATTGTGAATGGTCTTTACTATAGTGGATTATATGCCAGATACATGACATCCAGTAATTAATCATTTCATACATCCTGAATTCAATTATTATTGTCCACATGTATTTCACTATGAAAACATATATGGATTAATTTAATTTATATTTTATTTATTGAATTGAATGTATTTTTAGTTATTTACCTTTCCATATGGATTATTCTCATCATTTCATTATTTATTCTTCTATACATTACCGTTAATGATCATTTTTTCTCATCCCTTTATTCTATTTTACATTCCCCCATGATTCCATGATGTTTATAATAAATTATATGTAGGGTTACACTATGTGTAATGAGAGTATTGTAAAATAAAATACTTTTTCAGTGTCATATCCAAAATGTAATTTGAAATTAAAATATGTACCTACTATACCCAGACTACAAAAATATCTAGTCAATTTGGATGAGACATCTCGTATCTTATGCCAATGTAATAAATTAAGGCATCATCTCTAGGATTCTAGGATCTAGATAATTATAATTGTAAATAGAGAAAGCAATTAGAAACCATAATAACTATATTTAGATAAAAAATAAAAGATGGTACAAAACCATATTACTGTCATGGAGTATATATATAAGTATAGGATTGAATCCAATAAATTTTTTAATGACCATAAAAACCAAAGGTTAAACTAATGGACTCTTAATTGGAGAATAAGGTTCCATGAATTATACATACTATGAGTAATATTTCAGTATTATTTGATTGATCACTTTAATTATTTATTTTGAATCTTTCAAATTTAATTTTGGTTTTAGTCAATGGCTGATCCAAAAGGAACTGTGTGAGTAGAAAATGTTTCTAGTAACTATTTCATCAACTTTTATAAAATTAGAATGATAATACAATGTCTATGTAATTGTGTTCATTAACATAAGGGTTATATAAATCATCATTGGTTTATCAGTTTTATGTAGATTAAAAGATTAAATTCGAAAACACATTTTTCTATTTTAAGTGATGTTTTTAGCTAATTATTGATTGTTTTGGGTGTTGGATTTAGAAGGGTAATTTATTTTGGTGTATAGGATTTCAATTTTAATGTGTTATTGAGTTTTAAAGGGTAATAATCCATTTTCATTATAACATTTTGTATTTCATTTCATGCATTAATGATTTCCATCTCTAAATATTAATATTTATACATGTAGATGAATGTGAAAGGATCCGACATTAATTTATTATCCCAAAAAGAATATTTAATTATCAAAATCATAGTATGAGAATGATAAAATGATTATTAATTCATTTTTAACATCTAAATCACAATCAATAAATATTTCACGTATCCAATACATTTTAAATTCATCAAAATTTCTATGGATAATAGAGTCTCTTATCTAATTTCAAAATCTAAATTTATCCATTTTATTTGAAAATGGAAGTACCATCATGGAATTTAATATTTCTTTTATAGATAGATTTACATCATGGTAGAAGAAAAATGATATCTGAATAGAAAAATTGAAGAAAATGATATCTGATTTTATGGTAGGAATTATATTCTTATGATATATGTATAAAAACTTTTGGGTTTATGAATCAGAAATATATATTTCATATCATTGATTAACATATTGATAATAAAACACTGAATTTTTATAGTTTTAAGATGGATTATCATGTGAATTTTTTTTTGACTAATATTATAATATATCACAAATATCATGCGAATCATGAATAACCAAATGTATGGTCATTACGGTTTTTTCTCAAAATTAGAAAATATGTGTTAGATGAAATCAAAACATTTGAAAGGTTGTTCCTTTGTTAGGTGATAGTTTTTGGGATACATTTATTGAGTTTTGTCAAAAAATTTGTGGTCCATGTAACACTTCAATTTACCAAATGGAAGAAGGTTATTTGAGGAAAAAAATTTATTTCAGAAAAGTGAGCTCAGAGGATCTTGAAATAAATAAAAACAAGAACACCAATTTTTTAACGGTAGGAACATTACCTTTATTTCCATTTAAAATATGATGATGATCATTTCGGAGAAGGATAGAAAAAATTCATAACTCCTCGTCCACTCCCTTATATTCAAGCATGTTTTTAAATTCATTGGATTCAAGAAACACATGTGTGGTGATGTAGCTCTTTAAAGAAATATTCTTGAGGAATTTTAACTATTTCACAAATAGTTTACACGAAATATGAACCATCTGAGTTTTGGAAGCATGTACAATCTTAATGGAGTTACACTTGAACCAATATATTATTCTAGTAGCATTAGAATTAAATTAAAACATCATTTTTCATACTAGTTATCTCTACTTATATGTCCCTTGAAAATCCAAAAAATCCATGATGTTGTTCCAAAAAAATCCTTGGAATAAAACTCTAAGACAACTCTGTCTCCTGATGGCCCATGATTTCTTCCTGAAGCCCCATATGAGTTTCATTTTATCTATCTTGAAAAAGAGGCAATCTTAAATCATTGAGAATTCCAAGGGCTGGGGGATAGATTCTATGTACCTTTAATATCCTCTAAATAGTGAGATCCTTCACAAAAATGTTGTGTTGTTCCAGTTTCATCATTTTTACATTGTTTTATACCATCACAATTTTTATAAGGGTAGATTTATTTTGGATGTAAGTTGACATGTTGATGTATTTTTCCTTCATCTCAAGATGACATACACCAACCCTACAGAGCCCACCTTGAAAAGGTTGGTGAATTTTATGGACCGCTGAATGTCTAGTAGTATAAAAAAGAATTAAATATGTGTTTCTCTACTTGGTAAATGAACATCAATAATATTGAATACAGATTTCCGTAACGGGAAGGCTGTTTGGATGTAATGGTAGTGGTGATTAACATCCTTAGGATGTTAATGACAAATGAACATCTTGAGAAAACAGATATGCCTACCTATTTGAAGATAACATCACTAGAAATAATATTTAAGGAAAGTTTCAAAAATCGGTTCTACCTGGAAGGGGATAAAATTTTTTTTATGGAGTTCTCCAATCCATTTTTGATGGCCCCAGACTATATTTTTATAAAATTACATAGAATCATGTTTACCATTTAAGTATGATTCCCATATAATCATGTCATTTATATTTTTAAAAATTTATCTCGAAATAGACTATTTATTTCACCTGGGAGATCATTAAAGGTGGTCATTTCATCTTTGAATGAGACGATATAGTCAATACCATGGTCGATGAAATAAATCTGATCCATAAGATGTGTCATATCCCAATTATCCGTCCAGAAATAGAGTGGTGAGTTGGAACTGACTATCCAATGAGTGTGCATGTATATATTGTGGAAGACTACTTTTAACAGGGACTATATTGAGGACTCCATGTAGTAGGTATTCACTATTGTCAGTGTATAATCTAACCTAGATCTATGGAATCACATGGATTAAATCATTCCTCTACTAGGGAAATAATGTTATAGCCTGCAGAAAATTTTTGAATTAAATCTTTCAATGAATTAATTTTTCCATCTAACATCCTAGTCAGAACTGACTAATGTCACTTTCATTCTCATCCTTTAGACGGAGGGAAATAAATGGGTAATTAATACCTTCATTTAATCATCCACCCTCGAATAATTTCTTAACTAGTTTTAAAATGTCAATATTGATGACCTCCCAAAAATTGTGAAATAATTGGTTGGTGAATTAATCTTGTCTATGTGGGATTCCACTGTTAATTCCAAAAAATGCTTCCATAATTTCAAAATATAGATAAGTTGATGTGAGAATAAAATTGTATTCCATAGTAAAAAAACATTATAATGATAAATTCACTGAGTTCCCCATTCCTTGGCGGTCCATTGAAAATTATCTCATAAAAAGGAACGATGTGATTAGTGAGGGGATAACTTTCATTCATAATTTAATCTCAATATTTAAAAGGAGATAGAGGCTTATGGGTCCTTATTTCCATTTATATATAATAAAATAACGTGGAGTTCTTATCCCGATCATTGGGCCACCAATATTTGATCACATCCTTTTAGATTTTTTATTTGAGCTTGATAATATTTTGAATCATGGATGAAATATCTACCACATGGTTGAATCCACTTGGAATTTTTTTCTTTGTGATTTCCCCAAGAAGCGAATTAAAATTTTATTAGAGGACATCAATATCTTCATCGAGGTGGATGAAACATTTTATTCACTAGTCCTTCATTTTAGAATTTTCTGTTCGGAGATTCAAGTGAATGGATTTTCATTGCATTCTGACCATGCCCAATTTTCTTGAACAATTATATTTCATTTTGGGAGGTTAGTCTGTGCATTATTTATATTAATGGAATTTTTATCCTCTTATATTTTCAAAGGAATCTCACCAAAATTGAGTGATGATCAGGGTTATAATTTTCCAGGTTGAGACTTGAGATGGATATCAAATTTCCTATAAAACATCATTCACAAAATCTCTATCAATCATGTTATTTCATGATCCATTAAGATGTATTTTTTATTAAGTGAATTTTGATAAAATGAGATTAGATTCAGTTATTTTAGATTTCATAAATCAATGGAAGAACTAGAAAGGTCCTTGATTTCAGTCCATAAATATCTCTTATTAATTCAGTTTTTCTAACCCTAAATAACATTGCAGAATAGTTTATTATTATCTTTGGAGAAACATCATGTGATGATCAATTTTCCTTATTATACTATTAAGGGGCTTTCAAAAAATATATAAACTAGTATCCAAATCCGTTTATGAGTAACAGTTTTCAATGCTTTCCTAGAAGTTGACACCCACTGTTATCAATAGTGTTATCAGTATTGGAGTGGATTTTTGTTTGCTTCAACCACTATAATTAATTGAGATTTATATATATTGGTATTTATCCATAAAAGAAATATAAGTGATAGAGTAAGCTAGGACTTGGTAGTTCTAGAATATGGTCATTATTTTTACATTATTTTAGGGGTGTTGACCCCCTTTTATTTTTCCTTAACGTTTTTTAGTTCTAACATTTTGGTTGACTTCTTGGGTCCTAGAGTAGACAAAACATCTTCTGCATCAAAAAAAACAACTGAATGACTGCGGATATTCCATTATCAGTCATCAAATTTTTAAGATGATTATCACATATTGATATTTCATATACCTTCTTTCCATGCATCATTCTAGAAACTTATTGTTTTCCAATATCAATAGAAATTATTCTGAAAAAGAATAATCCATTTGGATGTTCCTGTTAAGGTTATGAGATATGATCTCAACCAAGAATTCAAAAGTTGTTTTTAATAATATATAATAGAGATAATACTTGATGATATGAATAGTAATTGGTCATTATATGCCTCTTTATTAGTGCACTATTTTTCTACCTCATATTTTATGTTTTTGAGTTCATGATGTTTGAAATATTTAAGTGGGATCAATTTCTATTTCTATTATACAAACAAGGACACCCATGAGTTTCTTTTCTAGCTTAGTTTCCCCATTTTAGACTTTTTAACTATTATAAAATTTATTTCTATAATTTTCCATTGATTTTTTCTTCATTCCATTTGACATATCATTCTAAATCCATGTACTTTGTGTTGGTTTTACAAAAATCTGAACCACTCTACAATTTTTTAGTTCATGTACCAAAAAATTTCAGCATTCATGGTACATGGGAAAATGTTCATATTCTATACTGAACTATATTTTATTATCATTGTAAATAAGGGAAATTTTCTCAAATGGAGGTGACTCCATGATGATGTCAATAAGTATACTTTCATAGAAGATAAGGTCACCATTGAGAGAATTCTGATCAATTTTAATGGGGGTGGTAAAGCTAGTGGCTAGGTCATTGATAATTTTTGGTTTCCTTTATAACTAGGCTATCCCATGAATTCTAGTCTACAAATGTTAATTTGGTTTCTTTTGATTGAGGATGTTGAAATTATCCTCCCAATATGACCAATGAAAGATTCTCAGTTTCATATTGAGGTTCCTAATTCTACTAAACAGATTTATATCTTCTATCCTCTCTAGAATGTTATGGAAGTATCATTTCCTGACTAGTATAAGACATAATTTACTAATATTGCATCATTGTGAGATTATGTTTGTGAAATATGTATAGGATATAGGTTTCAAACCGTTCCCAAATGAAATGCGACCATGTAAGGAAAGCATACAAAGATTCAATATTTGATTAATCACTTCTAGGTCATCAACAATAATGATTGTGACATCATTTGATCGCATCATGATGGGAGATATGTTGGATTCACTTGAGTATCTCACATATCTAATAAGGGATTTCGTGAATGATTTGTCATTGTGATCCATGACATGGGGTTTCATCCTTGTGCTCAGATCTTAAATAGGATATTTGAAATATCATTCCCAATTCGGATTGAATGAATCCATAGATCAACAAGACATCTATAAAAATTGATTTTTCCCATTATCAATTTGAATGAAGAGATCACATGCGCTTCCCATCCTCCTGAATCTTCCATACTAATGTATTTTGGGATGATTAAATTTACATTATGTAGGCATAAGTTAACATGTAATTATAATTTTTTGGATTTTTATAAGATATAATTTTAAGAAAATTAGGGTTTATTATATTTTTCTCGTGACAAAAATATTAGATAACCATTGGGGTTAATACATCACATTCATGATGAATATATTAAGGTTATTTAATAAAATTGTAACATTTTTTTGGAAATTTAGTATTGATGATTTTTATATTTTTTTATAAAATTGAAAAACCAGAGGATGGTTTTTGACCCATCATGTTTGACATGAACATCTGTCATTAACAAACAAAATAATGGAGACAAGGTTTTAGTGCCTACCCCTTACCCATATGACATCATGATATTTATGAAATTTTAATTATTGTTAAATAATTAGACGGATAATGTATATGTTACTTTCAGGAAACCATTATGATTAAGGTAAAAATAATATGATGGAATTTTATTTGAAGAATATATTTTTAAATGTTTTATAAGTAATAAATTATTTTATTTGGATTTTGGGTGATTCACATTTTTTATGGGAACAAAATCCATATCTATACTTTTATATGTTTAAGGCATGGTAATTTTTGGGGACGAATATTAAATATTTCTTAGGAGACCATGTGATTGAATCCTATTTGGGGTTTAATATTTGGATAGATAATGTTTTTTTAAATTTATGGATTCTAATTTATTATATGGACTATATTTAATTTAGGGTGTTATCATATGTTTTTTAAATTAATGTCCCTTAATAATATGGTTTATTATTTTGGGGAATTATCGTATCATATTCTATCCATTTTGGATTCCATAAAAATTTAATGGATAAAGGAATGTCTTTTGGATATTATGAATCATTAAAGAGCTATAGGTAAGATAAATTCACCTTTAATATCTATTTACAGGAATAAGAGACCATGTTAAAATAGACTGAAACCCAACCAAAGGATTAGAAAATCCATATGACATGGAACAAAATTAAAAAAAATTATTTAATAATGATCTTATATCGATAGTAAAATAATGCCTTATTTCTAGGAAATGAGTATTGGAATTAAAATTATATTATTTTACATTTCATAATGATAAATTAAGAACCTCTTTAACCCATAATGTTTTTTTGGTTTTGTGATGGTACAAATTATGATGCGTGTGTTCTCAATCACTATCCATAAGAACATCATAGTTAAATTTCATTGTCATGACCTATATTTAACATAACACTAATTTTATCATATTCAAACTCATTGTTTATTGGTGACCATCAAATTTCATTTTTCCCATTTATTAATATGATGTTTTATTAACCCTATTTATGATGTGGGTTTACCAAAAATTATTTTATCAACCGTTGTTTTTAAGAGTGAATTTACAAATTTTGGGGACGTAATTTATTGAAGTTGGGGATAATGAAATAGTCTAAATTTTTATGGTATTCCACTTTCTAAATTCAATATCATCTATATCTTGCAGTCCAAAGAGCACTGAGAATAAAAAAAGATTAAATATTGTTTTTTAATTTTCATAGATATTAAATTTCTGTTAGACGAACATTAATTAATGAGTTTATATAAATTTTGAAGATATATTGTACAAATAATTATAAAAATAATTCCTTAGTCACCAATTAATAATAATGTAAAATGAAATCCAACTGAACATAAAGGATGTATTTTTATAAAAAAATATTCTTATGCCCAAAACTAAATTTTGTCCTAATAAATTTAATTATTCACTATTTGTGAAAGATATTATTTATATTTATATACTATTCATATTCAATATTTATATAATATTACCATAATGATCTTGATAAGATTAATTTTAAAAATAAATCATGTTTTGATCATAAAAAACTCTATTATTCTAAAAGGAAATTTTACCACCTTTTGATAGGACCAATTTTTAATCTAAATCACTAATAAAATATAGGTTTTATTTTAGAAAAATAACATTTATTTTTAATGATTAATATCATAATTACCTTAGGGTGAAACTTTGGAATTTTTCAAAAATTATTCATTTTATTTTATGAATATTAAATAATATTATATTTTAATTGAGATATATTGTATAATAAAATTTATTTATATAGTTAATTTTTTTTAATATTGGTATCATGTATAATATTTTGTATAATTATTCAATAAAACCAATTTATCTCAATTTAATCAATTTCACATTGATGTTAGATATAAAAAAATTAAATATTTTGATCTTTTCAAATTAAAATCTATATCATTCATTTTGTCAAAAAACATTTAATCCCATTTTGCCCATAATTTGAACTGATATTGTTAAAATACAAAAAATATATGTAATATGAATGTAAAAAATAGGTTTAAAGGAAATTTTCATTTTAATTCCTAAAAAAATTACCTTTTTTAAAAAATAATTCACTATAGTATAGGTAAAATAAAGAAAGGATTAATGTTATATAGTAAAAACATAATGTACCTAGAAAAACTGTTTTTGGTGGTTGAGGTATTTATAGACCCTAAACTACCTCCAAAACATTATCTAAAAGCATAATACATTGAAATTATTTTAACATCAATAAAATTTGTTTAAATTATAAAATATTATTTATTTTAATAACTTGAACGCACATCTCCTCCTTTATAAATACCACCCATCACTACCCCATTTCTAACCAAAATAATTGAAGATAAAAAATCCATAAAACCACTCTTAATGACTATACTCATGCCCTAGTGCTGATGGTATCTCTTAAAGACTAAATCCAAGTCCCTTATGGTGTCCTACAAGTTGGTGGTTTCTAAGGGATAATTCTCTCGAAACACCTGTCTTACTTTCATTTCTTTATATACATTCACAAAATATCATTAATCCATTATGAAATAATAAATCCAACATAATATACATACGATAAATTTATGATTCTATATCCATCCCTTTTATTACATCCTCTTGTTCAACGAAATGAAACTATATTCCAAATTATACTTCTTAGTCACCTATATGAATAATTTTTGTTTATCATTCTATTATAGCTTTCTTGGATGGATGTAAAATAATATAATAATTAAGTAATTTTTTAGTAATTATATTATATCATATTTCATGTTTAGTATATAATATAGAAAAATAATTTAAATAAAGATAGAACTAGTAATAATGTTGGAAAACCCCACCAAAATAACATTAAAAATATCATTATAATTTTATTAATTGAATAGTCCTCATATAAGAAATAAAATTATATATAAGACCATTAATAATTTATTAGGTTAATTAAAAATTATTTCATATTAAATTTCGGGTTTTATAATCTCAATTTAGATGAAAATTGATAATTTTACTAAAATAAATTGATCATGAAACCATGGAATGAGTGTACCTGAAACCCAAAAAATAATGATACATTGTTAATGAATGGGTCATTATATTTTATAAAAGCATCAAAGAGGTATTATAAATAATAATTCACATCACGAATGAGTTAATTACATTATATAAACCATTATACATGAAGTTAAATAATGATACACAAAAAGGATGCATGAGGTAATGATTTTGTAGGGACTCCGTATTTTCTTTTCAATACATTGGAATATTTCAACATACATTTCCAGAGCACAGTGATGAGAAGGTATGAAATTCTGAGTCTCAGTGTTCCCAAAATAAGTTATACTAAAATATTTAGTATATTTTATACTATACATTCAAAGTAAATGTAATATCTCTTAAATAGAATAACATATCAAAAATATGAAGCAATGGTTGAGGATAAAATTTGGTTTTCACCCATTTAGGGAAATAAAATTTGATAGTGTGGGATGTTTGTTATACAATTCACCCATTTGAAAAAAAAATTAATTAATTTAAATATTCAATTTTTTCTCAAACAGAAAGCCAAATATGATTCAGATGTGGAATCAGATTGGAAATCTGAGACCTCCATTGAAATTGAAATGAGATGTTCTTCCAATGCACTATACAAAAAAGTGGGGTCATGTGAATTTCAGATTTCATGCTGAGTGGAACTTTTATAAATTGATGTTTTGGAAATTAGAATTAGGGTTAACCCTAAATTTCCATTCTCTCTCTAATAATTCCCTATATCTCATCTATGACTCATCCATTATTCTATTATTCAAGAATTGATCATCGACATGATGATTCATATGTGATAAAAATTAATTGGTGACAATGATCAGATTTTTTTGAGGTAGGATTTCATTCCACAGAACCTCCAATTAGAGTTTTAATTGATAAATTTTTCGTTCATAATTTGTTTTATTATTTTGATGGTCATCAATGATGGATAAACTAAAATGGAAATAGATCCCTGATTGGATCCTATTTATTTTGTGTGTTCTTTAACATTATTCATGTTGTTATTAATAAAAATTTATTCAACACGTCTAAAAAAAAATAGTCAATGAGGATGGGCTGTTGCTGTGAAGATCATATCCCGAGGATTCTGAAACAGATCTCAAATTAATATTTAGACATATGATGTGGTCATGGAGGACCAAAGAAGGGGCCACCAGAGTAGAATAGTCAATGGCAGCCGACGGTAGCCCCAGGCATCCTCTAGACGTGGAGCATAGTTATAGCATGCTATGGTGGCGGCAGTGCGCTGGTCTAAAGAGGTAAGAAAATCATGGCGATTCGGTGGGCATGGATAGGATTGTCTAGTGGCATGTAGTTTAGAACTCATGTGATATAAATATAGTAGATCCAGGAGGTGGCAAGATAGCCTTAGAGGGTTTCGACAATGCACTGGGTCGCGGGATGTGAGGCGGCTCGCAGTTAGGAGGGAGCTACGAGGCAGCGACTTGGGGATGGGGACCTGTGCGACACGGGACTTTCACGTTGAAACTAGGGAAGGTGAGGAGGATCAAACACTTGAATAGTAATTGTTGACATCTATGACGCATGACATTTGGTCAAATCAGGATAGATGATGCGGGTTGAAATGGCCCAAATGGGCATGTCCCACCTCTATGAGCTTGTTTGGGCCCGACTCCTTTTTATGGTCGTAACATTTAGTACAGACACAAAATTCTCATTACGTCTTTAGAAATGTGATCCATATGTCCATCAAGAATATTTGTGGTAATTTTTGGAATTTTAAATTTCATTCTCTAAGGTGGGTGGCAGCAAACACTCTATTAATTAATATTAAATAAATTTTTATTACTCGTGGATTCATCTTTCAAATGTAGTGCCTGCATCTCAAGTATGTTTGACATATTTTCTATAGACACACATCCATCTCATCATGGAAGATCTTTTTAGAGTGGTTCATGAATTTTATTTCTTGGGATTAGGGGTTTTCAGCACAAAAGCCCTTGATTTATTAATAATAATTTAGTTATTATTATTTTTGAAAAGTTTTATCCAAATTAATTTTTGAACAAAACATTCGTTTGACGTGTCATCAGAGGTGAAATTACCCTAACTATTAGGAGGAAATTTCAAGATTAATTTTGTGATTTTATGGAAATGATGAGGTGACGGTCCCAAGAGGGCCGGTTCACAGAGTTTGCGATGAAATGTAACTTTTTTCATATGGTATCCGTTCTTGATGAATTTTTTTCCATCTCATGTTTTTATCCATGAGGAATGCATTGGTGTGATCCATATATTTTGTTTTGAGAAAGAGTTATGGGAGCCATGAGACGTCATTTGAATAAATATGGCCACTTGCAACTTTTCCACCATATTTCCTTTTGAATGGAATGAATAGTCGACCTTTCATGTTTTTCCTCCACAATCAGAGTGGTGTGATACATTTTGGTGTGTGGAGCTATCTCTATGATCTCATTAAATGTGGATACATTTATGGAATATCAGTGGAAGATATTTATTACTTGTCTAAAGATAACCCACAACTTGGGGAAGCTGTGACTCATGTTGGAGTGGAGAAGATTTATGGAGGGATCAAGTAAAATGTTTTGGATCCATATGAGGACGGTGTTCCAGCACAATTATGTTTTGGCCCTCTGAATCAGCCATGAAAATTATGTGATCGTTAACCTTTTGACTTGGTGTGTTGAGTAATATGAGATTATGTTGGCATTCCTAAGTGTATTTATTTGCAGTTTAGTACCTGAGAATGGTTAGGTACACGATCAGGCAATGAGGGGGGGGCGGGGTCACACGACATGTTGGCCACACATGCACCATGTACTACAATACGAATCTTCTATCTCTCACATATATTTCTTTAGGATTCAAATTTTGTCTTGGATGTAGCATCTCCTATGTGTTATTTCACATAGAAAATGATTTTCCCTCTAATGGGGCTTATGAGTTATAATGAGATGTGTTCTTAGAGTGAAGCCAACCCGGGGTAGTACAAGATGACTGCATCACCATTCATCTGATAGATACTATTATGTAGGGACATGCATGGTTATTTTGGATTTTTCTAATCCATATCATTCCGTAGTGATGGACATAGTAGTTTCAGGTTTAGCACCAGCTAGGTAGGGAAGTAGTCCCCAATGGCTACTCCTGGCTACCCTCCGGCTGGGCTGAGCAATGGGTTCAGTCATCGATAATTGTCCAGTAGTACCCTCCAGCTGGGCTGCGTAGTGGGTCCTCAGATAAATATATCATAGTGGACTCCCCATGATGCATCAAGGCATGGGTAACCTCTATGGCATCATTTAGAGTGGAATCCTCCGGATCCAGTAGGAAATGTGTATCCTTTGTGATTAATATGTGTGTAGAATCACCCTAATGTACTAAGGCATATGTATCCTCTATGTTGGGTTTACAACACAGTTGTGCAGTGGACTGATGAGATGTGGTTTACATACCTTTGGACTATCATGAATTAGGTACGATTTTCACACCATGATTCTTCCTTATGACACGACAAAAAATCATGGTGTAGAGATAGTTCCATCAAAATATTATAGTATCAAGATGTGGTGATTGAGTCATTTTGAATATTAGTTCAGAGAAGATGTGTGGGATGCAAAAATTTTTTGATTACTTCTAAATCTATCAGCTACTCCATATATTGTGATGAGTTATGAGATGGATATCTCATTACCCTCTCGTTTGGGATTCTTGGACTAAGCACATATATATAATCTATTTCTAGTACCCACTCCTAGGATTTTAGTTACACACATATATGAAGAGACAAATATTCACGGGTTATGCCATGTCTTTTCCATGTCTAGGTTCTCATGTTTGGGTGAGTCTACTATATTTTTATATGTAGTGAAGTCTCAAGGAGAATTTTATCTTATAAATATTTCAAGATCCTTTGGTTTGGGAATTCTTATTCACTATATTGTTTGTTCGTGATGCACTCCTCTTACTGTATATTATTTTATTGACTACTCCCTTCTTCAATACATCTTTTGTTGTTCCCTTGAGCCTTTCAACAATCCTACTGAGTACTTTTATACTCACCACTACATGGGATTTTCCAAAACATAGAGTTCCCTTTTAAGAGAAAAACAAGTTTATTATGACATTAGAGGATCTTATGGGAATGGGAGAATAGAACATTTTCATTGGTCGTAGACTGGGTTTCAGGAGTTGGACTCTTCCCGGTATATTACATTTTTACTTGGTCCATGGTTTTGAAAATTTTCTATTTGGGCATGTATTTTTCCACTTTCCCTTTTTGTATACATTAATGTACTTGTACTATTTATTGGTTGATGCAAATATGTTTGGATTCCTCTTTATAGGACTTTTGTATATTGATTTCAATCCCTCTCCACTTTTTCATTGAGTGGGTTTTGTGTGCGTATAGGATCTTAGTAAAAATCCTCCTCAGGTATGTTATTGAAGGTTCCGGGCACAGCGGAAGCATGTGGGTGGATGTGCCCACTTGGATTTTTGTCATTAGCAATGATCAATCCGAGATCAATACGACGATAAATGCCATTCTCCACAGATCGATTCGTAGAAATAAACAATGAAGAAGAAAGGTCTTGGAACCACAAAAGTTGATCATCACAAGTTGATTATAATTAATTTATGTTATTGACAAGAATTACCTTTTTGGTGTTCATTCAACGTTGATATTATTGATCACATTTCTTTGTGATTCTTCGTTGCATTGCAAAATCCAAGGGTATAATTCCTCTAGCAGTGATCCACATGTGCACCACGTATCTCTGGACATCACCAAAGGTGTCTCTGGGTGCTAGTGTGGAGAATCCTTTGATTGAATTTCCCACCATAGATCTTCTTGATCCAATGAATAGGATCTCTCTCAGTCTTGAGAGTGTTCTTTGAGGATGGATTTCTTTCGGTCTTGAGAGAATTCTCAAGAATTTTTTTGCACAACGATTATTTTATAGTAAAAGATATGGGGTTGTGAGGATATTTATAATCGAGATTGAGGTTGTAGAGTTATGACATAAAATAAAAACGTTGTGTGTTTTATTTATTTCATTGACTCTTATTAAAAACCCCCATGTCGAATAATTAATTCCTTGACATGTTCCCATGCTGATTATACTACATATCATTTAACAAAACAATATTATATCCTCAAAACCATGTATGGAAAACTACATGGCGTGTAATTATTAATAAACGGCATGTACTTGTTTTCAATAAAACTACACGGCGTGAAATAATTAATACATAGTGTGTACTTGTTTTCCATGAAAAACAACATGGTGTGTAATCATTAATACACGACGTGTATATCTTGTTTTTCATTTCCTTCTTTCTCCATCATTAAAATGATTTAGGCTTCCTTGAATAATTATTAAACCATGTAAGTCATTTAATCATTATTCTACTTGAGATACATGGATAAAATTAGTGTGTGACCCTCTAGGCCTCTTTATCATTGGCATTAGGAGGGATTTCCTATGGTCCCATATTACTGTATAGCAATGGGTCAAGGAACCCAAGAGAAATAATTTGATGTCGCATTGTCATGTCACCTCATTCGAACACTTACTGTGTAATTTAATCCCTTTGTCTCAAAGTCTCATCAGGTAGGTTTCATGGCAGTGTCATAAACCTATATGCTTGGTATTTCGTTCTTTGACTTCAAGAAATAAACTCGTCGTGTCACTATGGCATGGAATTTGAGCGATAGTTCTATTTCAATGAAAGGGCCCGAGATATCTGTTTCTATAAATATGGAAAGGACAAATACTTCCTCGACTTATCCATTAACAACATGTAATTTGTGACGCACCCAACGTACCCTAATTCCTATCAACTTTCTTCATGACGGTCTTAATCAACAAATCTCGGTGCACATGTCCTGAAATGAGTTAATGATAATAATCTAGTCTAAGGAACATTACACACGCTCATAGATAGCAATGTCCAATGAATCCAAAACATGCATAATTACTACTGGAAGGTCTGTTCTCATAATCTCCCATCTTGGAGATTACCAAGTGAGAACACCATGAGAGAGAGTCACGTATTCTTACGAGTACTATTACATGATGGTTTTAATACTATGTGTCCTACCATAGTATTTATCCAATCGTATAACTTTATTTAATAATATTGTTATAGCATTTCAAGGATCTCATCATAGCGGGGATCTTCCATGACCTTATTAATGCAACAAATATTCTAGGACATTATTATATTATAGTCATGCATAAAAATGAACAATATATAATTATATTACATTAAATTAATCAAAGTAAAAAATAGTTGGTTCTCTTGACACCAAACCATACAAACTCCCACTTGGACTAGAGCCAACTGCATATGACTTTTAGTTTGATATACCATAGATGATGATCATGTTTCTGATTAGTCAAGGTTTTATTCAATGTGTCTGCTACATTGTCTTCTGTGGGAATAATTCTCACTGAAACTTCACCTCTCTGAGATAAATCCCTCAACTGATGATACTTCCAAAGTATGTTCTTTTTCCGCCGATGTGACCTTGGCACTTTTTCCAGTTCCACCACTATATTATTATCACAATAGAGTGTGATAGGATATTTACTACTAGGTACTACATGTGGCTCTCGGATGATGCTTTTCATCCATACTACTTCTTTATCTGCCTTAGAAGTTGTGATATACTAAATCTCTGATGTAGAATCTGCCACCACACTTTTCTTTGAGCTCTTCCAGCTCATTGCACCTCCATTCAAACTGAAGATGTATCCAGTCTGTGACTTCATGTCATCTTGACCAGTCTGGAAACTAGCATCTACAAGTCATCTGATGACTAGTTCCTCATCTCCTCTATAAACAAGGAACATATCCATAGTACTCCTAAGATACTTAAGGATAGTATTCACCAGCATCCAATGGTGGTATCCTGTATCCACTTGATATCTGCCTACCGTACCTAATGCGTAGGCAACATATAACCTTGTACATATCATATCGGACATGACTAACCCAATTACGGATGTGTAAGGGATCCTTTACATTTTTTTCTTTCCTTATGTGTCTAAGGACACATTTTCATGGAATTATTAATGCCATGTGTCACTGGAAACAATCCCCTTTTGGATTTTTCTATACTGAATCTCATTAATATCTTGTCAATGTTTCTACTTTGACTCAGGCCCAACATTCTCTTGGATCTATCTCAATAGATCTTGATCACAAGAATATATGATCCCTCACCCATGTCTTTCATGGAGAAGCATTTATCTAACCATCCCTTAACTGACTGTAAGAATGGTACTTCTTTTCCAATTAGTAATATGTCATCAACATATACTATTAGGAAGACAAATACACTTCAGTAAACCTCTTGTTGACAAAAGGCTCACATATGATCTTAACAAATCCAAATTCCATTACAGATTCATAAAAATGAATGTTCCATGACTATGATGATTTCATTAATCCGTAAATGTATTTATGCAACATTCATACATTGATGGCATCCTTTACAGTCACAAACCCTTCAGGTAGTGTAATGTAGACATCTTACTGGATGTTATCATAAAGGAATGTTTTTTTAAATCTATTTTCCAAATTTCATAGTCATGGAAAGAAAAATGGAAAATAGGATTCTGATGGATTTTAGCAGCGCAACCCGTGAGAAGGTTTCATCATAGTCAATTCTTTGACGTTGTTTGAAACCTTTAGTAACCAGTAATGTTTTATAGGTTCTAACTTTCCCCTCCGGGACTAGTTTCTTCTTGGATACCCATTTATTACCAATAGGCATTACATCAACTGGGGGATCTACCTAAATCCATACTTGGTTTTGGTACATGGAATCCATTTCAGAATTCATTTCTTCTAGCCACTTGGAAGCGTATATTCCTTCAACAGCTTCCTTTTATGTAAGAGGATCATCATTGTCAACCAATGATGTGTCACCATCCTTGGTGACAATAAAACCATATCGTTCTGGTTCTCTCACCTCTCTCATGATCCTACACAGTTCTTGTGTCTCTAGAACATAGTTTCCTTCCACGGGGCCTTATGGAATCTGTCCTTATACCAAATCTTGTGTATCTTGATCCACGACTTCATCGATGTATTTCTCACTCCCACTATCTCTTTTGAAGATGTTATCCCTCTCAAGTAATATGGTGTGTCTTGACACCGTAACCTTTTTGTCTGAGGGGTTTTATAGGTAATATCACCTTGGTTACTTGGGATATCCTATAAATATAGACTTTGTTCCTCTTGGAGAATTTTTGTTACCTAAAGAGGCCTTAACGGATGCATCGCTACCCCACACATGAAAATTAGATAACATGGATTTTCATCCACTCCATAACTCATATGGAATACTAGTTATCGATTTAGTTGGTACTTGGTTTCGTATGTGTCCAGCTGTTTGTAATGCATATCCCTGAAAGGATAATAGAAGACTTTCATGACTCATCATTGATCTCACCATGTCCAATATGGTGTGGTTACTCCTTTCATTTACAGCATTCGACTAAGGTGTGTAAGGAGGAGTGAGTTGAGATAGAATCCCAAAATCTCGTAAGAAATCAATGAAGTACTGATTAAGATATTTTCACCCTCTGTCTGAGCGGAGTTTCTTAATCTTCTTACCAAGCTGGTTCTCAACTTCATTCTTGTAATCTTTGAACCGATCAAAAGAATCTGACTAATACCACATTAAGTAGATATATCCATTTCTACTAAATTCATTAGTAAATGTTATGAATTATGAGAACCCACCCCTTGCTTCAATTGGAAATTATCCACACACATCTGGTTGAACTAATTCTAGAAGCTATTTATCCCTTTCAATTATCCCACTAAATGGGGATTTGGCCATTTTTCCTTGAAGACACACATGACATACACCATGTGGTTCTAGTTTCAAAGAATCTAAATACCCATCTTGATGTAATTTCCTCAAACGTTTCTCATTGACATGACCTAGCCGGTGATGCCAAATTTGGGTGTGGTATGAGTCATTTGAATTAACATTTTCATCGATTTCCATTACGTGGTTTGTGTAGTTTAACACATAAAGGTCATTATATAAATATTCCCTACCATAACAAACGATATCTTTATAAAATTAGAAACATCCACTTCCAAACATGAAGATGAATCCATCAGTGTCTAATCTGGATACTGGAATAATGTTTCTGGTTATAGAGAGTACATAATAAAATACTTTCAAAACCAAGACCATCCCAGTAGGAAATGTGATGTGGTAGTCTCTGACAGCTACATCAGCGAGTCTAGCTCTGTTGGATGCTCATATATCCACCTCACCCCGATCAATCTTTCTGAATCTACATGGTTCCTATATTTGGATATATATGTGAGCACCACAAGTAGTATCTAATACCCAATTGGCAGAATCATATAGATTGCATTTGATAATTATGATATTATAATTAATCAATTAATTGTCTATAATTCCTTTATGAATTTGTAAGAGATTCTTCTCATCCATATCCCTTGTACATGTATTTGTAATTTTGGTGTAATCCTCATGAAATTCAATTTCGGGAAAGTACAAGACATGTAGTCTATATTTACATGGCATGAATTTCTGTTCACCATTTATCTAAAGTAAACACCAGGGGCCTTGTAATTTTTTCTCTACATAGGAAATTTTGGAATACATGGCATGTAGATTAATATAACACGGCGTGTACTTCCTTGTTACACGGTTACCGTCTTGACAATCAAATTTACACGGAACACGAATTCTCTATGTACATGGTCTCACTTGGGCCAGATCGAACAACACGACATGTTGATTCAACATACATGTCGTGTATTCCGGTTCCACGCACCATTCATTTCTGGTCAACACGGTGTAGTAAAACTAATGTATACTCAATTTACATTTCATGGTTTGGCGGACCAGTACTGTTTCGTTGAACCTAAGTACACGACATGTTATTTTAATTACACACCGTGTTTTCCTTTGTTGTACAGACAGAAAGAGCATCTCCTCCAGATGGGTTTTTCATTTTTTATTTAAATAAAAATTAAAATTAAAAGGTAGTTTCTATGATGTGCATCGAAAAACAATGGAGGAAGAACAAATCTCGTTAATTTAGTTTTAATAGAATAATTTATCTTGAGAGAATAATATATAAATGCGTAAATTAGAAATGAAAATAAAATAACTATAATCAACACTATTATCTCCCTCTGGTATGAATTGATGGTTCCGGCCGCAGCTGAAGCACGTGGGTGGATGTGCTGAGTTGGAGTTTTTTCATTAGAAATGATCAATATGGGATCAATAGGATGATAAACTCCAATCTACAAAGATGGATTCAAAGAAATAGAAAAAGAAGAAGAAAGGACACAGAATCACAAAAGTCGATCGTCATAGGTTGATTATAATTAATTTTATTAATTTAAAAGAAGTACCTTTTGGGTGTTATTTCATCATTGATATTCTTGATCACGTTCTGATGTGATTTGTCATTGTGTCTCATAATCGAAGGGTAGACATCTTATAGTGGTGATCCACATGTGCACCACGTATCTCTAGACATCGCCAAAGGTATCTCCAGGTGCTACCATGTGGAAACCTTTTCTTACATTGCTCGCCGTATATCATCTTGATCCGATGAAATGGATATATCCCATTCTTGAGAGTGTTCTTAGAGGAATGATTTCTTTCGGTCTTGAGAAAATTCTCCAGAATTGTTCTTCCCAACAATTCTTTTGTAGGAAAAGTGTTGGCATTGTGAGGATATTTATAATTGGGTTTGAGGTTTTAGAGTTATGACAATAAATAAACATTTTACACATTTTATTTATTTCATTGACTCTTATTGAAAACCCCCATGTGGAATAATTAATTCCTTGACATGTTCCCACTCTGATTACAATAAATATTTTTTAATTAAACAATATTATATCCTCAAAACCCTGACTTCAAAACTAAATGGCATGTAATCATTAATACCCAGCATGTACTTGTTTTCCATAAAACTACACGACGTGTAATCATTAATACACAACGTGTAATTTTTTTCCATGAAAAACTACACATCATGTAATCGTAAATACACATCGTGTATATCTTGATTTTCATTTCCTTCTTCGTCCATAATTAAAACGATTTAGGCTTCCTTGAAAATTTATTAAACCACATATGGGAATTAAAATTTATACTACATGAAATACTTGGATACACTTAGTGTGTGACCCTATAGGCCTTTTTTTCATTGGAATTAGGTAGGCTTGCCTAAGGTCCAAGATTACTAACTAGTAATGGGTCAAGGCACCCTAGTGAATGATGTTGATGCTACATCGACGTATCACCTCATATGAACACTTACTATGTAATTTAATCCCTTTGTGTCAATATCTCATCAAGCATATTTCATGGAAGTGTCATAAACCTATATGCTTGATCATTCATTCTTTGTCATCGAAAAATAAACTCGTCGTGTCACCATGGGCATAGTATTTTTTCGATAGTTCTATTTCAATAAAAATCCCCAAGATATCTACTTCCATTAATATGGAAGGGACAAATCCTCCTCGACTTACCCATTAATAACACGTCATTTTTGATGCACACAACATACCCTACTTCCCACCAACTATCTTCGTGACGTTTTTCATCAGCAAATCTAAGTGCATGAGTCATGACATGAGTTAATGATAATCTTCTAGTCTAAGGACCATTACACACACTAGCAGATAGAAATGTACAATGACACGAAAACATGCAGAATTTCTACCGGTGGGTCTGTTCTCATAATCTCCCATCTTGGATATTACCATGTACGAACACCATGAGAGATAACCCCATCTTCTTACGAGTACTCTTACATGAAGGTATGCATACTATGTGTCCTATCATTGTATATCATCCAACCATAGAACATTATTTAAGAATATTATTATAGCATTTCAAGGATCTCATCATAGCGGGGATCTTCCATGACTTTATTAATGCAAAAAAATATTCTTGGAAATTTTTATATTATAGTCAAGAAGAACAATGAATAATATATAAAAAGATTACATTCATGTAATCAAAGTACAAAACAGTTGGCTCTTAGGACACCAACCTTCACAGTTATGCATTCAACACTTGTTGCCAGCACCTGGCCTATGGAGGCAGTTTTATGGCAGCTATGGCTTGAGCCCCAGCATGGGTCAGTTCGTGAATTTTTTTTTCATAGGGTGTTCATCCCTTGGGCCTTTTTTCTGGTTTTCCCTATAATGGTATTTAGTTGATCTAGAGAAATATGTCTATGTTTTTCAAGAGAATCATTCATTCCATGGAGTCCAGTGATGGTATGGGTGGAAGAAATATTTATTCACCATGACCCTGATGACCCGCTTATCAACTCGACACCCTAAGACACATTTCATGGGGAACAATGGTATACACATCATATTGGATCGTGTCTTTGAATATATTTCGTAATTCATCTCCCTTTCATTATTGAAATATATTTTCTCATTTGATAGCAGTACTCCTTGATAACATTTTGTATTTATCTACAATGAAATCCTTATTGGATAATATCACATTTTCATGACAATGACCATAAGAAAAATGAGGCCTCATTTTAGGACCCATAATGTGATCCCCATCCTATAGGTTGGATGGTAGCATCACCTCCAATTTTTTAGTAGCATAAAACCATAGTTGAGCGAGCTGAGGATGTGTGCAGGCTAGGCACACTTCATGAGTTCCAGAGACATAGATTGTTATGGATCCCACTAATCCATAACCATAGGAAGTAGAGGGTTGGATACAGTCGGTGGTCCACCTCTTCAGGCTTGTATGGACAATGGTAGATCAAATAGTGGTTTTTATAGGCAACCATTTTGATGGATCAGCTAGGTGTTGATGGAGAATAGAGATTTAGATACTAGATGAGTTAGCACAATCATGGGATGTCATCTAGTAGTGTTTTCATTAGTAGAAATACCAATCCATTTTTCCTCTATTCGACTTCAAGAGATTCAACAATTTCAATAGGGAATGATGAAGATGAATATTTATGCATCTAGGTTTACAAACCATTCCCACTAATATTTTGAAATTATTTATGAATAGTACTTTTGAGTAGGGGTGTTTGAGTAGGGACACCACAAATAGAATTGTGACATTGTTGTACCCATATGATTCCCCATAAATTTCAGGTGTTGGAGAAACCATTGTTGATAGAGATATTTCTGTAAGAGATAGACCATAGGGTTGGTTGCGGCATCGAGTGAAATAGAGCTGAGATGTTTTCCATAACTAGTATAAGCTAGTCGACAAGTTCTAAACATAGGAGACCTCCCCAAAATTGGTCTAATGAACATTTTTTTATGGTTTCAAGGAAGCACATTTTGTGGGGACATCTTGGGGGGGGGGGGGTATAGTGTTATGCTTGTGATGGGCGAGGTCACATGGCACAAGACTTACCGAGAAGACATGCAAGGAACACCAGGTAGGTAGCAGGTGGACCACCTCGATAGAGACAAATCTATGATAAGGGTGGTCCCCATAGAGATCGTGATGGTAGAGGTGCAAGATAATCTGCTGGTGGGGAATGATGTTAGGAGGTATTTCTACCCCCAAAAGGATTCCCATGTTATGACTATGAAACTGATAGTTGGATCCACAGACATCTGCATGCCTTCCATGTCTATGATCTTATAGTGCTAGAGATGATAATAGGTAAATACTATTTATTTTCTAGTTTTTTTCAATAAAACTTGTTATAAACTGTGTGATCTTCCCTTTTCTCCATTTTATTTGCTTATGGTTTTATCAGAGTGGTGTGGGCCATTCATGAAACATTATGTTACTGTTTTTAAATGTAGATTCAAATGCAAAAGGAAGAGGGTTCCATCCTCAATTGATAAATGTGTATGTGACATAAGAATAACATTGATGGCGTGTCAGTGTGGCCCAAAAAGAATAGTATCAAGGTTTTGGGGAAGAATATCTCTAACATGTGTGTTCAGGAATAGGTTGTGTGACAGAGTGTAAGAGAAGGTCTTGAAATTTCCCATGGAGTCATTCTGCTCATCCTCCTTTTGCTGGGAATTACACTAGTGGGATAGACAAAGTTCATGTTTTTCTGACTAGAGTCTTTCCAATAATAGAAAAGATTTGTGCGGTATGCCACATGATATTCATGTCAAACCACTTATGGTAGGATGAGTTTACATACATTCCATATTTATTGATACCTTGACTACTCAATGTCAAGCCATGATATAGTAGTTACCAATTATATGATGAGCTAATGGAGACCCATGGATAGAATGATGTGACTCACTATGTGGTGATGGCAGTGGTAGTCATCGCCCTGAGATTATGGAGACACTAACTTCTAAGAGAGTGCCTTGTGGTTTGAAAATACAACCAGTGTTTAGGTACTTCCTCACCCAGAGTGACATGATCATGAGGTGGAGTCAGAGGTTGAAATTCCTATAGGACTATGAGTCGAGATAGTTTATACACCGATAAGGTGAGAATTTGTTGTAGTACCCTTATCAGGATGTCCTAGGATCACCTAGTGTGGGATGTTTCTAATAAGTTAACATCCCAGCAGCTGACCATGGTGGAATAAGAGGGTATATTTTTTTTCTTTAGTCCATGGTTTTGTCTCCTTCACTTGTCAAGCATGTAAGAGAGTATCAGTTGTAAAACATTGACTATAAAATCATGGGTGACCAAATATCCATGGGTGTTTCACCTGATCGATATATTGAATTCGGGAATCATAAGATAATTTCCTAGGGAAATTTTTTTATTTCAGTCATTACATTGAATGTAGAGGTTCGTCTGGGGAAGTAATATTCCCCCATGTTTTTTGGGCCATTCATAACCATGGACGAGATAGCGAGGGTGCCTACCACATTTCTCAAACCCCAGTAAATGGAGTGGCCAAATGATGTCACCCATGCCACGTTGCAGAGAAGTATCATGAATGATCATATTAAAATCATTGAAATGATCATACCATAAGTAGATGATCCTCCATTTCGTTTAACTTGTTGTGCCATTACAGAAACGTGCATGTTCTTCTTGGAGTGGGAGAGCACTGTTTGAGCTTATTATCCTGAGTCCTTTTCCCTAATTCTGTATTATGGAGACAAAAATATTTATGGATTGATTGATATAAAAAATTATATTTTTCCATTAAAGACATTGGAATATTTGTAAATATATTTCTTGAGCTAGGAATAGTGACCGTGTGCAATTATGAGGCCCAATGTGCCCAGAATAAATTATAAAAAAATATTACTATATTTTGTTGTATATTATAGAAGGATGTAGGATAACTCTTATGTAATATCATAGATCCTAAATTCTAGGACACGACGGGTTTTGGAATGTGGAATTTACCCAAGATGGGGTATAAATTTTTTCAACATGAGACTTTATTGAGACATCCCACCCATGGGTAAAATCACAAATAAAATAAATAAATTATTTTATTTTATCTCGAAATTAGAGCCCCATAAATTTCAACGAGGGACATGGATTTGAAATTTGAGACCACTATTGAGTTTGGAATGAGGTTTCTTGCCTATGTGTGACATAAAAATTTGGGGTACATGAATTTTGCATTTTGTTCTGAGTGTGACTTCAAAAAATGGATGTTTATAGAAATAGAATTGTGGTGGAAACTTATTTCTCATTCCCTCTATAATTATTCCTTCCCTATCATCCCTCTATCATATTTACTTCAATTAATCATGAACGGATCATTAGGTGATGGAAGATGAAGCAGGAAGAATGTGATGTTGTTGTAGATCAAATCGTTTCAAGGTATGATTTATTTCCATGGATCCTCTGATTAGGTTTTTAATTAAAACTTCATTCATGGATAATTTTTATCATCATTTTGATTATTCTAGTTGATGCCTGCACAAACACATCCATATATTCCTACTTGGAATCTATTTATTTTGGGTTTTCCTCTTCATACTTCATTCTGTTCTTTGTAAAATTTTATTTGATTCATAAAAACATCAATGGATTGATGAGAGAGGGCCAGTTCACTAAAAATTCCATCCCATGGATTTTGAAACCAGTTCCAGATTAATTTTCAGATTTTTAGTGTGGTTGTGGTGGTCGGTAGAGGGGGCCACTGGAGTAGAACCATCTATGGTGGCCCAACATGGGAGCCAAAACTGGAGGATGATGTGAGGGCATTATCGTGGCGACATGGTGCTGGTCAAAGGAGGCCGAGAAGGCCTGGCAGCGCGGAGGGCATGACTGGGATGAATAGGTGGCAGGCATTCTATGATTGGTGCAGTATAGCTGGAGAAAAACTATGGAAGGTGGGACAATATTGGAGGGAACAGTAAGAGAATGAGGTCATGGGTGGTGAGGTGGTTCACGGTTAGTTGGGAACTACGAGGCATGAACTATGGGACGAGGACCTGTGCGATGTGGGTCTAACGCGTTGACCTGGATAAAATGAGGAGTACCGACTGCTCAACTAGTCTATGTCTATAGAAAATCTGTAGGACTTACTGATGGACTACGTCGACCATATATGGCAAGACCAGACATGTGAGACTAGGCTGGTCCAGCCTATATGGGCCCATTTGGGCCCGATCTATTCATACTGTCAAAGTATTTACTATATGCACCCAACTCATGTGGCGTCTATGTAATGAAAATCCATGTGTCATGCCAGACCATTTGAGGTGGATTCGGGAATTTTACATTTCATTCCTGAAGTTGGGTGGTGAAAAACACTCTCTTTATTAATAATAATTATATAGTAATTATTAGAGGTTACTTTTTTCAGACATAGTGCCTTCTTCTTTTTTCTGTTGGACACACCTTGTGTAGAAAAACATCCCACACTTCAAGAAGGATATTTTTGAACAAGTTTGGGTCATTTATGTATTTTCCATGGGGTTTGGGTGCACGAAAAACATAGATTTAATAATAATAATTTAATTGATATTATTTGGAAACCTTTTATCAGACCTAATTTTTCATCAAAATTTATGTTTGATGTGTCGTCAGAGGCACTCTGACCATAATTATAAGAAAAATTATCAAGATGAATTTTAGGCTATTAATCCAATTTTTAGGTGTGTATCCCATGAGTGACAGTTCACATTCTTTTCGATTAAATGAAATTTGTCCCCGAGTAGCCTTTTTGGATGAATGATTAGTCCATCTCATGTGATTTTCCATGAGGATTACAAAAGAGCTATTCGTAAAATTTGTTTTGGGATTGATGCATGTGCCCCATGGGACATCATTCAAGTGCCATGTAGTGTCTTGAGTACATTCCATGGAATATCAGTCGGGAGAAAAAGAATAGTAAATCTTGTTTGTTTTTCCACATGGATCCCAATGGTGTGATCTGTTTGACCATGCAGACCCTTTTTTGTGATATCATGAAATGTGGAATCATTAAAGAAATATCAGTGGAAGAACCATTTTACATGTTTGAAGTGAACCAATGGATTGGGTCATCTTTGAATATTGTTAGATAGGTTAAGATGTATAAATGTAATTAGTCAATTGTTCTAGAGCATATTGAGGAGGTGTACCAACATAATTACGGTTTTAGCACTCTGAATCAATGGTAAGTTTCGTTCTATCTTCATCCTTTTTCACTTGGTGTGTTGAGTACTATGGGAGTATGTTGGGACACCTAGGGCTATTTGTTCATAGTTTAGTACCCAAGATTGGTTAGGTGCATGTTTGTACGATGACGAGGGTCACACATCATGTGGGCCCCCCATGCGTTGTGAATTACTATAAGAATATTCTGTCCCTCACATATCTTTCTTGTAGACTCAGATTTTTGAATGTGTGTTGCCTATCCTGCCTCATTTTCTATGTAGAATGTGATGGTGCCCTCTGTAGTGTTTTTTTGTTATAATACACGATGTTTCATGAGTGATGAATACCTGGGGCAGTACCTGATGACTACAGAAGTGTTTTTATGAGAGATACCTTCCAACATGGATGGCCATTATTCCTAAATGTTTTTCTTAGAGGAAACATCCTGCTTGGATGGGAATAACAGTTCTGGTTTTACTAATATATGGGCAGGGAATTTGTCCCTGATGGATGTTTTGGTCTACCCTCTAGCTTCGATGTCTAGTGGGTCTCATCGACGAAACGTGTCGGGTAGTATCCTCTTCATAGGCTAGGAAGCAGGTCCTTAACATCTATAAAAGTGGAATCCCCCTGATTCATTCAGGCATGGGTAGCCTCTGTGACATATTTTAGAGTGAATTTACCATGATGTAATAGGGTGTGGTGAGCCTCTATGACTACTATAAGAGTGGAATTCCCCTAACATACTAGTGCATGGGTATCCTGTATTAAGGGTTTAATCCTCCAATTTATGGATCAATAAAGAGATGTGGTTGATGTAACATTGGACACCGAAAAATGTGGGAATTTTTTCCACCAAGACGCTTCCTTATAATGCATCCTAAAATAGTGAGGCTAAGATAGTGTTATCTAATACGAATAGTATCCAGGTGCGGTGATTGAGTACCTTTGAATTATAGTTTTGTGTAGATGTATGGGATACTAGACATTCATAGTAACTACTAGAACTATTGGATACACCCTTTCTTTGGATGAGATGTGGGATAGGCTTCCCCTTACTCTCCTGTTTTGGTTCCTTTGACTGAGGTCACACACACTCACACTTTCTATTTCCAGTGCCTACTCCATGGGGTTTTTTACTATCATTACACGTGATAAAAATATTTTTGGGGTATTCCAAGTGATTTCAGTGTCTAGAATCTCGTGGTTGGATGATTCTACTATCCTCTTATAGGTAGCGAAGACTTGAAGAGAAATTAATCATATCACTATTTTTATCTCTTTATGTTTGGACTATTCTACATCACTTTAATGATGGTTCAAGCTACAATAGATTCACTATATGAGGTCTATCTACTTCTCCCTAGTTTAGTACATCTTTTTCTGCACCCTTGAGCCTTTGGGGAAACCGACTAGTTATTTTTATACTCATCACTTCTTTCTGTTTTCCTACCCTTGATATTCCCTTTCTAGCAATGATCATGTTGCTTTTGACATCAAAATAGAATAGGGGTAATTGAGACTAGAAAACATGCAACAGTCATAGCTTGGGATTCAGGAGAGGGAATCTCCTAGTTTTTTTTTACTTTTTCACATGTTACTGATTAGTTGTAGTTTTCTAGTTGGTCATGTATTTCTCCACATTCCCTTTCAGTTCACTTTTATATACATGACTATTTATATGCTGATTCATATATGTTTGGTTTCCTCTTTATAGTAGTTTTTATCATTTTTCCTTTCCCTCTTCAATTTTTCATTGAGTGGTTTTTGGGTTTGTATAAGTTCATAATAAAATTCATCCCCCGAGATTAGTGCGCCATTAGTAATTTTCACCACTCCCTTCCATATGGAGGTGGTTTTGGGGTAGTTGTGGCTAGATCCCCGACATGGGTTGGGTCATGATATATTTTCACATTTCACATTCCTTTTGAGAGATTTAGTCCATATTAACAAAAACATTCATGTTTTTGGTGTATGTGTATTGACCATTGATACACAATATCATTTATCACATTATATTCATGGTATTAAATATATATACCATGTTTTTTATACATTACTTTTACATCATTTTAATGATAAAAAACATAAAAAAAATTACACATGAAGGATCCATATGTATAGTTTATTAGGAAAACTAGGACCATACAAAACATTTACAACACAAAACATTTATTTTATTCGTTCTTAACTAGATTATTATTGGCTCCCTAATTCTCCTTTGTCCAAGTAGTCAACTTAGGATATACATCAATAGGGGTGAGTGAATATCCCAGTAAGTGGATAGGTAATAACCTAAAAAAATATAACATGGGGTGAGAAAAATCATTATCATTATCATTACAATCATATGAAGAAGCAATAAAAATGGCATGGTATGTGGAAATTTATAAAAATGAATCATCATGTATTATTGGTTAAATTCAACAGATAGCTGTAAAAATAGATTGAATCATTTTCCAACATATATAAGTTCAATCATGTGGTTATTCACATTACAAAATTCACTGGAGTGCTATATTATTTTAGGAAGAACTGTGACATCAGAATATTTTATTACACTATATAATTCCAGGCGCATCCTTCACATAATTACTTTTACCTTATCAAGAATTACACAAGGAACATATATCAATATTGATCATATAAAAACCCATGGAATGGAATGGGTCTCACATTATAACGAATACATTCATAAACATTATGATCCCAAATGAAATAATGAAAAACATACTTATTATAAGAATCATCAACCTTGATTTAAAAGTAAAACGTATGTCTTGAAAGAAAAATTCTTTAAAAAAACATTATTTTTTACATAAACACCAGTGTAAAACATATATATCCTAGAAAATATAGGATAATGATTCTAAAATTATTTTTATGGTATAAACATAAAAAAATGTAATGAATGATAGAAAACCCAATAATATGATGTTGGGTTCAACAATTTCTCTTACATTGCATATAAACTCATTATTCACATTAATTTCCTAAATAATGTCATTAGATTCAATAATTTAAAATTAAATATAATTTTATTAATTATTTTGTTTCATTATGGATTCATTATGATTTATTATTTGACTTTGGATGACTTATAGAGTATAAATTTAATGATTAGGTGTATTTTTTGATAGTTTTCATGAACGGTTCACATGTACACATGAATGGATGTTCATGTAGAACATGGATAAAAATAGATAATTAAAAATACATGTAATTATTGATATTGAAAGAGGTAATATGATCTTATAATGAAGATATTTATATATTTTGGGGTTGAATTAGTAGATTAATGTTAGTAATGATCAGTTCAGGTTATTTTTTGCGATTTTTTATCAAAACAGACTTGTTTTGTTTTATGATTTAATACTATATATAAAAGTTTTTTCCAAAAAATAAAAGGGGTTCAATAATAAATATAAAAATAATTTTCAATCCATTTAATGGATTTATTAATATCCTTGAAGGTGTTGATGTAAAATGTAAGAATATCACCCACGAGGTATCTAAATTAACACATCCTGGGTGACAATTTCATTTTAATAAAAAGGTAAGGGAGGGAGAAGTATAATTAATATTAATCCATTGAGATGATATAATAACATTATATAAATCATTCTTGTGTTATCATTGTATTTGGATAAATTAATTTGAGGATAAGAGATGAAAAGAAGTGAAATTTCAATGTAAAGTGAATGAAAAGAGAGAGATATTACCGCTTGAATATATCTTCTTTGAGAGACTCTTTAGGAGAGTGGTTTGGATATTTTAATGAGATAAATAGATAATGGACATGAGAATGAGCTTGGTATAATATTTGTATAAAATTTATAGTATGTATAAGGGTTGAGAGGTGTGGGAAAATGAGGTTGTGAGGGGTGATATTGATAGTGGATGGGATGGGTATTTTATCATTATTTAATTCATTAGTTTATTAACTTCCTTCAAAAAACAAATAGTGATTATTACATGACCAAATAATATAAATTGGTAATTTTAGTTCGAACCAATTACCATTTACATCATCCATGACTCCGTCATGAGACAAAAAATCATTTATTTAGAATATATTATAAATTATCGAATTTGAAAATTCAATAAAAATAAATGTACTTTGAATTTTTTTCAAAAATTCACCCAATTTTTTTTGGAATTTTATAATTAAAAAATGATCTCCATATAATGTAAATAATATTCTAAATATGAGTAATTTAATTTTTATTTAAAATCATAATTTACTTAAGAAAATAAAAACATTGTATTTAAAACTAGTTTTCTAACACATTGAGAAATTAATTTAGTTCTCTTAAAATTATATTATATTCATAAGACAAAAAAATATTTCTTTAGGAATACATTTTATGAAAGTATTTTTTTTATATAATTATACACTAATTGAACTTGGCATACAAAACAACCAACACTATAATATAATGATATCATATTGTCAATTATATGGTTGATAAATTTCACTATTACACTCATTGTTCAGGTTCCTATTCACATCTATGGGGTGTTAAATTTGTCCCATTGGTATATAATATTTTAGCATATTCATTTCACATGGAATTTTTTGTTTGGTTAATTTTTTTTCTTGATGGGGATTATAAATATAAAGTTACAATGTGTGGTGGGACACATTGATTTCAAAATATATTTTTAAATCATTTAATTTATATATAAGGAATTATGTTCACTATAATGAACTAGTGGGGTTATGTTATAGATATCCAATTGATGCATTTCATCTCATGGGATGAATCATTTAATCTAGTAGTAAATGAGTTTTTAACTATTGATTAAACTATATTGTGAAATATTTTAACGATATCTGTTCACGTTCCAGATACATAACTTCCAATAATTATAGATTTCATACATTTGGAATTAATTCTTTATTTTCCATTGGATTTTCACTATAAAAAAATAATGGGATTTATTTCATTATTATTTTATTAATTGTATTGAATGTTTTTTCATTCATTTACCATTCTGTATTTATTATGCTCATTGATTAATTAATGATTCTATTGTAATTAAACAATAATTAGCATTTGAGCTCAACCCATTCATATGATTTAATTTTCCCTACGATTACAAAATGATTGTTATTATTGATATGTAGGGTTACACTAATGGTAATAATGTGGTACTCAACGAAAATATTTATTAATTTTTATATTCAAAATTCAATTTTAATTAAAACTATATATATAGATTAACTAGAATAATAAAATACGTGGACCTTTCAGATGCAATATCTTGTATCTTATTCCCATGTAATAATGTATGGAACTGGGTCTGGGCTAGTTGGATTTGGGTCCTTACACAATGTACAATGAAATAAAACCCTAATGTTTCCAGGACATTTATTCATTTCAAATACATTCAATATTCATCTAATGTGATGTAATATTGTTATATGTAATTATTGGGTTTCATTAAACCATTCATGAAATTGTAATTTCTTCAATATTGAGAAATAATTTCATTTCTGTATTTTTTATTTATGGGAATAATATATGAGAATAGAAATCAAAGAATGTTTTGAGTTAAGATAATGAATCAATTAAAATATAATTTTTAGGAAATGGATGTTATATATTATTTAGTGTTGTTTCATACTAGTTTATTATCTTATATTTTTTTATATTCTCCTAATATGGTTACCTACTATTTCTATAATTTGGGTATTTTTCCACACCATAATTTATTAATTTTGTATCCAAAAAAATAATATGGATTGGATTTTATATGGGAAAATTATTGTGAATAAAAATGCATTGTGTTTAGTAGAATATATAATAGGATATGAATTATTCATTTATGGTGATGATAATGATATGGAATTTTCATTTTTTTCCCATGTAGACTAATTATATTTGGATCCTTGACAATAATATTAATGGGGTTTTTGTTATAAAATTATCGTTTTAATATATGGTTGTTTTGTTGTTGGTGTAATTTATAGAATATAGTAATAGATAATGGGGTGATATAGATAACATTATATTTATATGTTTCAATTTCCCTTGGTGTTTCTAGATCTTCATGGGAAATAATGAATCAAGGTTGGTATGATCATGGAAATTGTAAAATTTGAATGATGTTTTCCAAATTATGGGGTGGTGATGGAATAATGATGAAAAATATATGATGTGGATTGTTCATGGTAGGGTGAGGGCACATGGTCAATGCTATACATGTTCATGATACCTTAAGGTAATAATGATGATGAATATATGATTTTTATAAGTTTGGGATATACAATAAATAATGGGGGAATGATGTTCGTATCCTTTCTGTTTATATTAACCTAATAATGTACTAATTGAGAAGGTATTGTTGTAGATATAAGTGGTGGCATGTTTTCATCATTACAATGATGAGTTGATGATTCTATTGTTTGGATGATATTATATGTGGATTTTTAGGACAATGTGTAGTTAATTTGTATCCATTATTGCTTTACTATTATATAGAGGGTAGTTTTTTGTCATTTCTCTACCATATGGATGTGTATTATCCCTCATGATAGGTAGGAGTGATCATATAAATTTCCAAGACATGGGAAGGAATTGAGGTTGTCATGGTTTTGAAATTTTTCAGGGGTTTTGTTATTGTTAATTATTTTTGTTTAAGAATGATACAGAAATGAATGTTAAATTCATGGTTTTTTAAATTATTTAATATAACATTCTTGGTTTTCCGATTCTCATGATTCGGATTGATTAATTTTTTTGTTTTCTTATCAGTAATTTATATTCTTGTAAAATTATAGCTCTAAAATGATGATTTTTCTGGAAGGATGATCCTTCGGAGTTCAGACAATGTTATATATCCGATACAATATTTATGTGTTTTAGGAATATTTATTTAGATATGGTTTTGTTTCAGTATCATGGATAGTGTTTTTAGATGTTTTGGGGTATTAAATTGGGTTTACGTATTCTTTCATGATATTTAAAATTTGACATATTCAACACCTTTGGCCGGGGGAAATTATTTATGGAATAGAAATACCATGTTGTCTACTATGGATTCTCCACTTATATATTTTCCTCAAATTATTTGATTTGGGAAATTCCATCCATATAACTATTTCACTCCATATGTTCTAGTAGCCACCCATTGTCCTATTAGAGATAGGATTCTTTTGTAACTTCTTTCTCTTCATTTTTGACCTATGTTCGGTACCAATGGAGGGTTGAAAGGGCCATGAGTGTATTAATGAGTTAGTCAAAGGTCCATATGTTATGTAAGATCATAGTGATTGAGACTCAGTTTTGACAACCTAATATAAGTCAGAGGATAATAGTTGAGATTATATATATGGACTCATTGTGGGTGAAATAGGATAATAGAAGACATGGAAATGTGGCCTCACACAAAGTGATGAGGTATTATAATCGGATATGGTGACGGGACCTTACACTGATGGATAGGTTATTTTTTGAGACACAGATTTATACCCTAACTTGATGGAGATAATTATGGTTAGTACTCATTTTGAGACCTTAAATAGAGGGGGAGGGTTATAGTCGATAGTCAATTGATATAAATTACCCTATGTGTTATTATGTTGGGAAGGTTATGAGGTGTAAGATTGTTAAAAATATTTATATTTATTAAATTAGTTAGGTTCAAGTGTCATTGTGTCCAGGTTACCATACAAAAACCTGACATGATTATATTTATGTATTGATACTCTTAAATTTTCTTATACATTCATTCATACATTATATATGATAGTGTATATAAGGGATGTGTTAGTAGATCTCTATGATGTATTTTTCTTACAAACTTCATGGGAACCTGATCTCATTTGTATAACTGATGATTGGTTTTTATGAAGTAGGTAGTATGAGGGATTCGTATAGATTAATTATTTAGTGATTAGAGAGATAGGTAAGAGGAGTTTGTCGAGTTTTGTGATAATTTCACAGAAATATATTTTCATCATTTATTTGGTATTTTATATACCCAATGTCTGATACTCAATATATAACCATATTATTAATATGTATACATATTTTTATAGCATGTATTACTATTTTATATTATTTTTTTAACTGTATCCATATTTATTTACTATAAAATGATGTATTAAATAATTTTTATATTATATATAAATTTATTGTTCTATGGTACTAGTTTATTGAATATACAAATTGGATATAAAATCACTTAAATAATGGTATGCCTTTGGAATTTATAGAAGTAGACCTAAGATCTTGAATCACACATGGCCTAGGGAGATATATGGATTTTGAGAACACAGTTTTGCAAATTATGTATGTTTCATTTTATTAATGATGGGTTATATTAGCTAGTACTAGCATGGGATTAGATTATTTTGGGAATTAGTTCTAGGAGAATTAAAAGATAATACACCAAGAAAACATGTTCAAACTATTATAGTCATTCCTTTAAATGTTTTTTCATCATGTTAGGAATTATAGGAATTATATTACATATTTATGATAACATTTTAATTTGTTTCATTTGACATTATCAAAAAGTTCACTAATTATTATGGTTTTGTTAAATTATTAACAATAGAATCATGAAAAATGAGGTGGGGGTAGGTAGAATTATTATTTATTCATTAATTTAAAACTATATTTGGATCATATACTATTAAAACTGTAATATCATAAAAATGTATATGATTATTTCTTTATAAAAATTATTTTTTATGTATAAATAATAATGATAAAACATACTCATATGATTATTAGATCCCATGTCCAGAACAATATTCATATTGATGTTTATAGGAAGAATCTTCCTAAAAATTATGTTTTTACCTTTGGGTTGGATTTCATTATTTATAGGGAATAAATTATATCTCTTGACATAAATTTTATATCAGTTTATACGAATTTAAATCTCATTTTATATCCAAATAATTAAATGTTAATATTTTAATCCATTAATTATTGTAAACATCCTATGGAAATTAATTATTTAATATGGATTTTAATATCAAATAATGTAGTATATTTGACTCAAATTTTTTGGGGAAATCTCATCATTAAAGATATGTCAATTGTGTTATAATAGTTAATGAATTTCGAATGAGGTTATTGGTAATCACATAGATGTTGAGTAATATTTCCAATTTTAAGTCATCTATCATGGTATCCATACATCAAAAATTCCATATAGAATCAATCATAATGAATTAGATGAATTATAGAAGAAACCACAATATAATTTAGAAAATTTATTATATTCCGATGTTTTCCACCACAATATGGAGAAATCAAATTTTTTATGTAATTTTAGTGAATCAATATATAAGAGCCTAGGATTTAAAAGAGGATGATAAATGATTATTCATTAATTTTATGAATCAAGATTCCTTCCAAATAAATTAATACAGAATACCCACACCTAAATTAACCAAAATATCATCAAATTTTTAATTTTTTTACAAAAAATAAAAATAAATTGTAAATAATACAACAATCATTCCTCATTGTTGATTTAATCCACTCATTTTCAGAATTAATTTTCGAGAATAAACCAAAATAATAATAATCTATTTTTTATAGGCATACATGACATCTCATGTAATTTTTTTTGGAAGCCAATGTGATATAATTAAAAAAAAGATATTATTGAAATCAATTTATTTACAACAAGAATATATGATGAATTTTTTATAAAAAAATAGATGGAATCATGTTATTACATTAGTTTATCTACATATACCTTTAGGATGAGCATGTGAGGATATAATTGGCTGATACATTGATAAATGTTATCCCTTTATTATTTTTTGGGATTAATATTTTTTAAATCTTACTTAAACTATAAAAACATTGCACTTAATCAATCATCATACTTAAACATTATATATCAAAAAATACAACCAGTAATGTCTCAATTAATTCTTTATTTGTGAGAAAATATTACATAAATAACATTTTATATTCCAATCAATGATGTAATTAATCTTAAGCCTTTAATTATGTCGATAATTCATGAATTGTTTTAACAAATATTGAATAAATATAATTCATTCAAATTTTTTTCTCATATTTAATAAGTTCAACTCAATTAATTCATCAATGAATTGAAAAATTAATTCAATTATTATTATTCTAAACATAAATATTTTAATTTAATTAATACACTTATGATAGTTCATGCTTGGGCATAGACAAATACTCTATGTACGGACCATTTCACTCTAAACTCATATTTTCCTGAATACATAGATCAAGTTGATATACATAGTGTGTAACTCTCAATGAACCTATATTTATAGAGGTGGTCTATAAACATAGACCAATATCAATATCTATTAACACATCATAACCACTACATTTATAAGGATAAGGCATAGTTACAACAACCACTAACAAACATATTCAATATTATATAATCCATTAGTTACACGATATCGCATAATGTGAGATAAACGCATTGTGCCATTTTCCTTAAATTATTTACTTATTATTCTATTGACTATAAAATATATACATATCTTTATCTACCAATCAAATTTATTTAATAAATTTACCACAATATTTATCCATATTCCATGAGATATCTCTTCATTTCGAAAGAAAAAATCCATTATTATCTATTCAATCAATTATATACCACTTAGGATTCACTAAATGAATGTATCCTTACCTAAATATAAGTTTAATATTTTTAATCTGGAATCGAAGTAAACAATCAAATTATTGGTGTAGATAGTGTTCTATGATAAAATGACTAATTTAATTTCAAATAAATAAGAACAATTAATGACACTTAAAAAATTGTGTCTTCCTATTCACATGTTAGTAAATGTGATCTTCCCTAATATATATCCCTATGTACAAAATTCATTAGAAAAATTCTCAATTCATACGATCCTCAAATATATAATTGTTATAAATAATTTGTGTGTAGAATATATTATGTATATATACCAAATGAAATATATTTATGATTACAATCATAGTATCTCAAGGTTCTCTATACTGCTATGTATTAATATTATCTTATGATAAAATAAATAATCATCAAAAATTATCATTTAAAACTATAGGCAAAAGTTTCCACACTATGATGTTAAGAATGAATCATTTATAAATATTTTTATACATGATATTGAAGTCATATGTACTACTCAAATTTGGTCATGGACCCCCACATTCACAATACTCCGACATTCACAATAGTCATATTTATAGACTACAAATTGTTATCTCTCACATGATATTATCTTGATTCTATTAAGTTATGTAATTAATTATTTAGCCTATAACATTTTATTATATGACTACTTTTTTACCTTTAAATTATCATACTTGATTGAAATCCCTCACGAAATGACATCCATCAGTATATTCCATTTCCAACTTTTATAATCATATCATCTTAGATAGTATTGTTGGTATGATTCTACGAAGTAGGGAATATAATTACATATAGAATACTACTAATATAGATTATTATAAAGCCATGACATGTTCTATTTTTGTATATATATATTCAGTTAGATAGTATTGCACATTACATTTTCGAAACCATGACATGTGAACAATTTCACTTTTATAGGTTTAACCCCTTGAAAATATTGTTACTTCTTTACCATGTACTAGCTACATACCCATTTAACTTTTTAAGGATCTATATTATTTCCTTGAATTCAAAAAATTTACATATTCAAGATTTCTATAATATCATTATATAGAAATTTACATATTAAAAAAATAATATATGGTAAATATAGTGACACATGTGACCGATCAATTGTTGAAGCGTGTGGAATTCCACTAACCCTATTAAACTCCTCCAATGTGTCTGACTTGATTTTTTTGTGAGATTTCTTTATATGAAATTTGAAAAAATTTGTCATCAAATTATACAAATATGTAATTTTTATGCCTCTTTAGTACATATAATTTTACATTATCCACAATACCCATATATTTATCTTAGCATATAATGTTCCCATAACATGTTTGAAAATAGTATATCATTCCATTTATCGTGTATTTAAATTTTTTATTAACCAATTATAGTAAAATTAACCATTTTCCATATATTATTAACACACTTTACATATAAAAAATAGTTCTCCAGGTATCAATCTACTGAAAAAAAATCACTCAAAATAATTTTTCTATGCTCAAAATGAATTCATTGATCCCTAAATGGATCTATATAACATTTATCTCATGCTAGAATTATTTGTGTGAAATAATATTTTTTGTTGTGTTTTATAGACTGCTACCCTAAGGCATCCTTAAATAAAGGTGGTGGCGAACACCAATTATCAATATAATCATCATAAAATGATTTTATAAAAAATATAATTATAATGGATTTAAGAATGATTATTTGGTATTACTATTTAAGAATTATTTTTAAAATCCTTCTACCACCAATGAATTTACATCATTTGATGATACTATCAATTATATATTTATTGAAACATCAAATTAATGTTTTTAAAATATATGTTAGATTAATTTATTATATCAAAAATGAAAAGTATTAATAAAACAAATCATGGAAAATTATTGTTCCCCTATTACCTATGTAGTTAACTTCAATATCAATAATCTTACATTAATTCATCAAAATAAAATGAATTGTTTTAATTTATTTTGTCCTCATAATTAAAAATATGAGATATATTTTATTAGTTTCAATTTCTATATGTTTCAATATCCAATACTTACATTGTATCATTTAACATGTAAAAATAAGGTTTTTAGAAAAAGATTATTTTTTAGTATAAATTTTTTTATGATTGATAATATTACTAATGTATTTTTTTATAATATAAAATTGATTTATTTTAAATAAAATATATTTTATATTGATTTAAAATAAATCAAAATCATCCTTTTATAATTTTTTTTAAATACAAGAATAGAAAAAATGGTTTTTATTGAATTAGTATTACTAATGTTCCTAAAAAGTTAGTCATATGATTTATAAAATAAAAATCGTATTTATAAAATGAATAGTTTTTCATAATTAATAAATATCTAACCAATTAAAATGATTTATAGACTTCTATGTTTTCATTTAATTACAAAAAATTTATTTTTTTGTTATTATAATTCTTCCACAATTCCTTTAACAATTAATTATTTTATACAGATCCAAAAAAATCCTTATAAAATAATTTTAAATTTCTAAGTAAAATATTAATTAGTTTTATCTAATTAGGATTGTAATTTTAATAAATTTTCAGATTATACATTATAAAAAACAGTTTCTTTTAATAAATAAATAATATTTTTCTATTTAATTTAAAATAATAACATTATTAAATACATATGATAAATAGATTATTACCTTAATTAATATATGATTATCTCTGCATAATTTCATGTTAAATACCCCCCTATGATATATGGTGTGATCTAATTTAATGCTATGATCTACTAATAGTAAAGAGTAGTGATTGTTAATGAATAGGTATTCTGAAAAGATCCTTGAACATCAATTTCTCTCACTTATAATTTTTATAAAAATTTTATTATTTTAGTATGTATTTGGGTTAATAAACAGAAAACATAATTGAAGATAACTCATTATTAAATTAAGATAAATTACCTCCTTTAAGGATTCCCCTTCTACAAAATTCCATTTTCTTCCATTTTATTTTTTGTAATACATATTCTACCATTCAAACCCAACCATTTAACAATTAAATTATTAAAAAAATATTTCCACAAATAATGGTTTCATTTCAGTGAATAGTGTAAAAAACATTATTGACATATTATTTACTTTTAAAAAATATATAATTAAATTTTAGTTTATTGGGATGATTAATCTATGATATAAAAATTTTCATGGTTTTTGATGTAGGGTTTTTTCTGGAAATGCCTAGGGTTATCCAAATCCATTCCATTGAAAGCAATGAGATGTTTTTTTGAACTAAACTAGAAATTTTATTTTCCATTTCATAAAATTAATGATTAATATTCACCGATGAAATATCCATGTAATGGATTTATATTTATGTTTCTATATTAACAATATTATTCTTTAGGAAATGTGGTTTACATTAGTGGGGTGTCTAGTTTATGGTCGTGTTTAAAACATAATAATTTATCTAAATGATTGGTAATGATTTTATTGTTTTTATTTTCAACCCCCTCTATTTATATAGTTGATTTATAGAATAATATTTTATGGGAATGTATTTCAAAACTCCACACATTTTTTTCAATGGTTATAGTGGGTTTTTCAAATTTGGGTTTGAATTATGGAATGATTGTGTGGTGTTGAGTACCACATGAGGGTGAATTGGGAATTGAGGTGACCCTACTCAATGGAATTTGGTCTATTCAATCAATGAGGAATGGTATTTCACCCTTTTCCATATTTTATTCAATGGTGTTGTTCTAATTTTTTCATTGACTCTTGTTTGATAGTAATGATTTTTTTGTTTAATAGTCATCTATGTGATCTGGAATATCATGTGATGGTATTTTTATAATTATAACTATTACGATATGACATGTTATTCTCATAAAAAATATCATGCGGTGTGATATAATTAGTTCAATCTATCCTCACATGTGTGAAACTAGCCATGTAAATCCATTCTTATAGTCATGTGTAGGTAAATCCTCTTGGATTATTTGATGAGGGTAGATTTCCTCTAAATACACATGACAACTACCTAACTTGTTTCAGAAAATTTATATCCTTCTAAATATTTATTATCCTTTTATTTATTGTTTTAAAATTAATTCTATTATTATAAATCTATTTTTACACAAATTTATTTCATAAAATCAATGTTAAGAAACATGGATTTAAATATTTCTTTTCAAATTTCTAGGTGTTTTAAAAATATTCATGTGATGTGAAGTAAATTAAAATTTCATTGATATGAAAATAATGTAATTTTTTATTATTATAGAAATGTATACCTACATTATCCACTGTCTTATAATTACGAGAGTAATTATTATTTGATTTTTGAGTCTATTTTTGAGTCTATGAAAGATAGACACACCCATTCATGATCTTTTGGTCTTCTACAATCAGTATGTGTTCCATCCAAAATTTTGTGGTTTGGGTGTACATCATCCTTATCTCGCACTATCTCATTTTGGGTGTATCAATCATGAATCTAGATCTATGCGTAAGGGGATTTATAGGCATGGAATAAAAAACCCTGTATTTTTTATTTTTTATAAAATAATATACTAATATCTCTATGTTAGACCCTCAAACATTAGATGTATTCATTTTTAATAAATTTGAATTTTTTGGCAATTTTATTTTATAACGTCCATGGGTGTAAATGGACTTTGATATATGAGATCCATTATTTCCTTGTTTTCAGATTGACTAATATGAATAGGAATAACAAATATTATAAAATAAATTTATATTTTTTATCCTTAATTCAAATATATGGATTAATTCCTATAAAATAATCATTAAATTTCATTAATATTTTTTCATGATTGCAATACCTTTTTCTTGAAGATTTATATTTTTATAAATAACCTATATTTATAAAGATTTAATAAAATTTTTTAATTTTTTTTTCAATTTATAAAAAATCATTCATTTTGTCTTTCAATAATTGTAAGGTATAATGATGAAATCATTTAAAAGGAAGAATAATTAATTTTCAGGAAAAATATGTGTGTGTGAATGTGTTTATCATAATTTATTAGAGAAATAACATGTGATTATTTTTTCCAAATAAATAATATAAAATATATTTAATAAAATAATTTAATATTAACTGAATAGTATTTACTTTTCAACGAATGAATGTAAAATAGTTTTATTATTAAAACTACTTTTCAATAAATATTTTTTTCTTTTTTTTCATTTTTTATATTAAAAATATTATCATTAATAATAGAATTTTTTTTAAAATAGATTACATATTTACAATATTAATATCCATGTTTTTTAACTAGTCCACATTAATTTTGAGTTATAATTAATTGAAATGAATAAGAATTTATTACCACAATTATAGATAAAACATGTTTTCCAAGGGGTTCATAAACCAAAATATAAGTCTAAATAATATTGGATGTAGATATTTTGGAATTATAATATCATAAATTCATTTTATTTTTCCATTTTAGTCCACTATCTCTTGAATTTGAATTTATATTATTTAAATAATGTAAATCGATGACTGTCCCACACATAAATTTTAAATGAGAACATATTATCCCCCATTTTTCATAATAATTGAGCGATATTTTTGATAATCCCCAATAGAAAACATTTTATATTCTTTCCCATCATTATAGAGCACTACTTATGACCCTATGAACAACACATGATGTATTATGTTGTAATACAATGGAGGTTTCTCAATGAAGATGTAATCATCTTACCCAACTATTTTAATGTATATTTATCCTTATAGTTCCTCTAAATACATGGAATAAATCCTAACATACTTATTCTGTTGTCAAAAAATATAATATTATTATTAAATAATGGGAAAACCAATTTTCACCTCAGTTCTATCAATTTTGAAATGAATGTATCAGTCATGTATATGTGTTCACAGTCAGCTCTATGTTGTGATATGATCCATTTTCATCATCAATGGACATGTATATTTATAATTATGTATTTAATTAATATATATTTCATAATTATGGTTCATTAATATAAAATAATTATTTATATTTCTTTGATTAATTTTTTAAAATTAAAATAACATTCATCCATAGTTACTAACTACCATCACCATGAATTGTATAATTAATTTATCTATGTCTACATTTTATAGATATTAAAAAATTTATATATAATAGAAACATATGATATTTTTATCATGATTAATATTATATAGTTGAGGGAACCCTAATTGAGAATCAATGTCCATAACCGCATAGTCAAAACATACACCAAAAAGAATAAGATAACACTTGGAAGTATTTTTACAATGAAATTTAGTGAAAATGATATAAGATAATATAATAATGCATTTTATGGTGTTATAATTATTAATATGGTTCTAAAATATAATTATTAATAACACAAATATATTATATATCTTCTTATAGAACTTTTGAAGCATGTCCGGGATGTGGTAAGGGTCCAATGTTACAATCTCACTATTTTCAAGGATTTTATGTGATAAAATTTTTGATAATTAAATTATATGATATATCTCTCATAAATATTAGTTATATTATTGAAATATAGTTATTTATATATATTAAAATTTTTATATAATTTTACCCACTATGTGATTAAAATTATGAAAGAGTGTTTTAAATGAAAATTGAAGCTATCTCTTAGGTTGGGAATATTTACTCTTATAAATCATTGTTTTCTAAAATATTTCATGAATGTTCTTAATATTCTACAATTGTTTTCTGATTTTTTATATATGATAGAGAATATATTACAATTTTTATGGAATATTCTTCTTATTTTATGAATGATGTAATTTTTAGAAAACATGTGATCATAATAATTGTTTTAAAATATATCAAAAATATAAATTTTACACCACTAAGAATACACTTTACATTTAAGATTATGTTATATGTTCATGTGGTTATTTTAAAATTATTTTTCCCAATTATATTGGTATTTGTTTTATTTTTAATTCGCTCTTTCCAAAATAAAAATGTTATTTTTATTAGGAAATGTTTCAATTATATTTTAAATGCATTTTAATTTATAAAAACATTTATTTATGTTACTTATGTATTTCTAGGGATATGAACTGATGTTATTATTTTTATTATTTATATAGAATTTTAATGATTATTTTGAAATAATATCTTTGTAATTTGATTCCTTTCCAATGGATTAACATGCGATGAAATGATAAATATCTTCCTGATCACATGGAATACATATAAAGGGATTATGATTATGTGATAGGTGTGTCTGTTATATCACTCCAATATAGTAGGAAATGAATAATATTTTATGATATCATGAATGAGAATGGGTGGCCATCCAAAGCATAACAATGTTACACATGTGGTTATAACAGGCCCAAAGTAGAAATATTTGTGGTTCTCTGAAGAATAAAATGTCTTGAATGTATGTGGGGTTTTCCTAGACATTTGAATTCAATGATTATGATTTTGCCACAATTTTTATGCCGCTTCATATGACATGTTATCAACATTATGATATAATGTAATATCCAATGAACATTGATTCATCAATGAATCTTGTTTTATGAAATTCCATATCTCCATGCCTTGATTATGATAAATTAACTTCTTCTAATGAGTTTAAAATACTATTCCACAAATATTATAGTTTTATATTCATTTTATTATTATAGATTTTAATTTTCTAATATCTTCATGTATACCCTTACAATGAAACTATTCTCACAACTTATTATGTTTACATTACCCATGTTATGAATAAATGATTTACATATGGTATAACTAAAAACTAAACTATATGTGAAAACATTTATAGTACATGTTGAATATATTTCATGAAATAAGATTGCTATGTATCTATTCTCCATATACACAAATTAATTATGGTTTTAGGGAATATATTTGTATTATATGTGTTGAATATTCTTCTAAGATGATATCATATTGATGCATGTAATTTTTGGGATTCCTCACACCATGAATGTAATAATTTTCTTCTATATTGAATTGATCTTTATATGTGGCATTTTTTGAATTAAGGTAATATTATATTGGTTACACACATTAAAGAATGATTTGAATTAATATAATGTCTTATTTAAATTATGCTGGTTCAGAAATGGATGTTACATATTTTTTATTATTTATTATTGTATATAGTAATTTATATTATATTCCATGATATGTTATTAAAATAGTTACCTACTCATAAAATCGTTGAAGACATTTTCCACCACCATAATTCATTAGTTACTAATAAATTGAAATAATATTCAATATTTTGAAAAAAAGAATATTAATATGAATTGATATGATATACTTTTAGTTTAATAAATAATAGGATCTACATTAGACATCAATATGGATGAGAATGACACAGATCTATGACTTTAATGTTTTTTTGTCATATTTTATCTGAAATTTTGATAATTTTATTGATGATTTTTTCTGTAAAATTAAATTATTGATATATGGTTGTTTTATTATGGATAGAATTTATATAATTGGTTGTTGAGGAAGGTATGATACAACAAAAGCTATATTCATGGTTTATAAGGTCTCACTATGGTTACATATCTTTATGGGATAAAAAAATAAATGCTGGGGTGACCATGAAAGTTGTGTGGGTGGTATGTGGTGTACATGATGAGGTGGTGGGGATGGATTGGCAATGATAAATATAATTGGGGTGTTCCTAAATGTTGGGGGAGGGAATGAGGTTGATATTATAATGTTTATGATGCCTTAACATGGTTGGGATGATGTAGTTATGATTATTATAGGTGAAGGATATCAAAATAATGAGGAGGGAAACTGGTTGATGTCCTCAAGGAATACAATACCCATCAACATATGGGTATAAAATGTTGGCATACATATATACATGGTGATGTGTTTATGTTTATACAATCTTGTGTAAATGTGGATATATATGGGAGGATATGGTTTCTGAATATGTGATGGTAGTGTGTAGTTATTATAGATCCGCTCTGTCTTCCTATTATCATATAGAGGTATTTTATATTATATTTATAGAACATTATGGGGTAATAACTATCCTAATGGGTAATAACACTGACAGAAAATACTGGTCCCTAAGAATGATTTGATAATGTAATGGTTATAAAATTATTACATAATTTGGATCCCATTGATGATTTTTGTTAAGGATTATATGTAAATGGAATCTAAAATTGATGTTTTTGAATTCATTTTTATGTTATACTCTTTTTATTTATCTTGTGATTGTGGTTGATATATTTTTCCCATTTTCTAATAACTAATTCCACTTATTGTATAAAAATTTCACACAAATGTTGATTTGTTATCATAGATTATCCATGTGAGTACTCTGAAATTTCAATCCCCAAAAAATTTTGTTACGTGTTTTTTACAAAGGTTACTAGATCTTGTAGCATATTTTTTGGTGTCTTGAATAGAATTTATATATTTACATGATCATACATTAGTCCCTTATGTACTTTCTAGACAATTTATATTTGACATATTATACTACTTTGATTTTTGGAACTTATTTAAAAAATGAAATTTACATGGTGTTAATTGGTAATTATCACAATATAGATTTTCAGATAAATATTTTTTTAGGGTAATGCATCCCATATTTCAATTCCATTCAATTGGTGCTAGTATCCACCAAATTGGAAATTGGAGGCATTATTTGGGAGTCACAAGATTTATTTTGTTCCAAACCATGTGAGTAATAGTGGAATAGGTGGTTCATGATAATTGTTGTGAGTTAGTCTGGAGACCATACCCTTAGTAAGAGGATAGTTATTTAGACTCAATTTTGGGAGACTATCCTATGTGATAAGATAATGTATAATATAATACACAAGAACATACCTTGAGTGAGAAAATAATGGTCAGGACTTGGAATGTGCCCACATAATTAGTGATAATGTATTATAAGGGAAATTGTTTATTATACCTTAACCTAGGTGGTAGGATGAGGGGGTGAGACATGGTTATAACCCCTAAATTGAGATTGCGGATGGTGGTCAGTATATATTAAATTCCATACCCATTTTTAGATTATAGTAATTGAGACTCAAATTTGACAACTCTCCTTGAGTGTTATGGAATGAGGAAGGGTAATTGGTGAAGATTATCTCTCCAATCATCATTTTAGAAAGAAGGATGGGTTAGGTGTCATAAGGGCCTGTTTTTTACACGATGACTATTAATGAAGTCTTAAATTTTGTGGCACCGATAGAATTATTTTTTCCATAAATTCAAAAATTGTGTATAATGTTTTATATAGTGGACATAATACTAAACATATACCATGTATATTTTTCACAACCTAAATAGGGGCATGATTACTGTGATGATATGATGTTTGAGAATTTAGGTAGTTGGTTATAAAATGGATTCAGTAGAAGTATCCACATAGAGTCTTGATATATAGATATGAGGTAGTTACTAGGTTTTATGGTAATGTATCCACAATATATATTGTTTTTAATTTTTCCATTGATCAGTAAAATGGTTCATCCCTATTGTATAACATATGATCAATATGTGTTTCTCTTTTTATTCCATTTTATGATGTTTTTTATTATTGGTTACCCATTATCCATCATATATTTCATGACAATATTCTTTTATATGTGGTATCTATTTTTTCAATGTGTTGGTACTTAGTGTATAGTGAATCCACTTTGGTTATTGACTCTCATAACATATGAGTAACCATTATTGTATGTTAGATAACACTTAATCGAGTGTGTCACACAAATATAATGGTGATATATGTATTTATATGATATGGTATTAGGAATGATACAAAATAATTTTTTATTATGGTTAAGATATCTTAGTTTGTATTAGGGTGGGTATAATTATTTTTTTGTAAACTGTATTGTGGAATAAAATGATAATAGATAAATAAAAATTGTTTAACCATAGAATAACATCTTTTAAATGAATCTATTATCAATTGAAGCATCATATGATGGATATTTCATAATAATATTATTGATTTCATGGGTTTTTTTTGGTATTTTTATTATTCACTCCAATTATATAGGTTTTAGTAAAATATATTAAAATAGTGTCCAGAAAATTTGGTGGTTATAGGCACTGTTATTATTTATTTTATAGTTAATTTCATTTTCATTTTAATATAGTTGTATGAATTCAAAATAATATTAAAAAATATCTATGATTAATTTTTACACCATATAAAATTTATATTTAATTTTCAGTGGTTAAAATTGGTGAATAATCATTGTATCCCTAGTGTATATCTCTTATAATAATTTTTATGGGATTAAGAATCCTAAAAAAATAGTTTTTTCAGTTTGGTTTATTTTTATGTTATTTTGGGAATAAATTTTGTCTCTTAAGATAAATAATATATCGGTTTCAAGGATTCATAATACTTAATTTACATCCCAAAAAATCCCATGATTATATTTTTTTCCGTGGATGATTATGAATATCATATAGAAAACAGTTTTCTAATATAGGTTTCAATGAATAATAAAAAAGGAAATTTGGATGAAATGTTCTGGGGAAGACTCAAAATCAAGGGCATGTCAATTCTTATCAAATATGTTAATCCATTCCCCAAATATCCTATTTTCCATTCCAGATATCATGATTATGTTTTTTCAATTGAAGTCATACCACATGTTGTGCCTATATCAAATAGAAATTAGGTAATAAACCATGTAGAATTAGTAGAATTATGTAAACAACATAAAGAGAAATTTGAAAAAAGATTATATTCCTAAGGGATTTACCTTGGGGTGTACTATTCCACTATATTAGCAAAATGGAGGAATAAATATGTAGGAACCTATGAAATGAGAAATAAGGAAATATAGGTATTCTAAAATTTAATGTATATCCAAATTCATTACATAACGCATATTCTGTAGTACTGATGCAATGATTTACCAAAATATCTTAATGGAATGAAATTCATTGTTAAAAAATTAAATAATAATGAAAATGATACCACTTTAATTAGTCAACACCTTTTCAATCAAAAAATATCAAAATTAAATAACTTGATGTTACCATTATAGGAATTGACTAAATATTCAATAAATTCCCCACATCTCTTGTAAAACATTTCTATGATTATTAAGTGATAGTGTAGATAAGAAATAGCGGTTTTTGAAGACCTTATGTTCAAGAGTAAAACATATGACAGATTCTAAAGTTATAATAGATCTATTTTTTCTATCATATTTTTTTATCTATAAACCTAGATATAGATAATAGATGGAGATATTTAGGTGTCTAAAAATTTAAAAAATTAACTCTCCTTTTTGGGGCTATAAATTCATTTTATATGCTTCCAAAAATTTGAAAAAAACACCACTTAATTCCATAAAATATATAATAATTAATAATAAAACCACAACCCAAATAATTACATTTCTATCTTGTGCCATGTCATAAATATACTTGATAAATCACTTTTTATATTCCCATGTGTCTCGTGTTGAATAAAAGGCCAGTAACTCATCTCGTACCTCCTATATATGTTTAAAAGGCATTGAATAAATAATTTTTGTGGAATTTTTTCTCATATACAAATATTTGAAGATAAAAAAATCATAGATAAATTTAAAAATAAAATAAATTTCTATTTTTATAGGTATAACTAATTTAATAGATTTAATTAACTTGTGATCATTCAGAAATGGAATGACACTAATCCATCACATGGAGCCCACTTTGTCTTGAACTCCTATTCATCAGTATATGTTGAACTTATGGATACACATGACGTGATTCCCTTTAAGATATTATATTAGTAAATGTGATTCCTACTGATATAAAAATAATGGTATCTAGTGACATGTCATAACCCCTATGGAGATATATATATTTTATTATTGTTATGACATAAATGTAATTCTATCAAGTTAATTTAATCCATTTTTGTATAGATTATAAAATAAATTTATGATGTAAACATTATTTCATCATCATTACATGATTTATTCATTCTTATATAGACTATAATATAGAGAATTATCTTAATTTTTCATGTAATTATATTTAATAAATGTACTATTATCCTGGTAAAATATATGTATATATATATTTCTTTTGGATGTAAAAATATTTTCATAACCATTCAATTAATTTCCTACCACCAATGATGTTCCAAATATATGAAAAATTACCACAACACTTATTTAAGGATTATTATCCATAAAAATATTCAATAAGATAGTTAAAACTAAAAATGATCTCTATTAGAGAGACAAAAAAACTAATAAATAGGAATAACCAATAACACTTGAGACATTGTGTGTTCTATTTAGAAGGCCAGTAGTTATGATATCTCCAAATAAAGATCAATAATATAAAACATATTGAGATTATGTATCAATACTTATTAGCCTCCAAAACCAAATTTTCAGACATGATCTATCTATTTTCTATTATATATATATATATATATAACACAAGAATATAATTACGATTAGATTTATAGCATATCAATATTCTCATTATGGATGTGAATTGTTATTACCATTTGATAAAATAATTAATATTTGGACATTACCATTGAAATAGTGGATGAAGAAGTATCAATAATATTATCATTTGAATACATCATTTATAAATAATTTTTTACATGATATGAATATCATAATTAAATCTCAAATTTGGTCAAGGGAATCCATATTCAAAACACTCCAACATTCAGTGGATTCACCTTACTTAAAATCATCATTTTATCTCTCACATGATTATATCATACATTCTCTAGGTAACATATTGAGAAATTAGTGATTCCAATATTCATTATATGGTTTCTAAATTATATTTGAATTCACATCCATGAGTAAAAATACTTATGATATTATATCCTTAATAATATTCTACTTTTCTATTTTTAAATATTAACATATTAAATATTTTTATTGGTATGATTCTATGAAAAATAATAAATCATTTTATTCTTTATACTTATTATTAATATTCATCAAAATACGTAGTATGGTGAATAATGTTTTATTTTTATACCAAGAAATTCAATGAGTTATACAATATCATCTACATAGAAGAACTAGAATATGATATCATTTACTCTTTTAAGGCGTAATTTTATCTATTTAGTACTAATGTTACTTCAACTACAAGTACTATGAACATATAACTTGTAAATTCTTGTTTTTATAAGATAACTATTAATTATTTTAATACAATTCTACTAGATGTATTTGTTATTTTCATATAATAATTTGTATGTCAAAATTATCATAATACTATAGGTTTAGGATTCATGAAAACCCATTTATATAAAAATTCATTATTGAAAATAGAAGGTGGCATTTCCTGGGATTTTCATAGACAATTATGTAAGTCACCACGCACTTCGACCACCATAAGGTGTGAGATTATTTAAATCACCCCAAAGGGAAATATTTAAATTTCCTCTGAAATTGATATATTTGATAGGGGACAATCCCAATGGTTGTATTCTCTATAAAAATGTGGGACATAAATTTTGAGGTATTCAATAAGATGGATATATTCATATTTGGATGAATGAATTCTCCATGGAACCTTCCTAGACCGAGCCATCAAAATTCTCAATACCAGTGCTGAAATATATTAAATAAAAAGGAACTTCAAACCATGAATAATATCATATTTTATTGAATTAATCAGTACATACAATTCATCATTAAGATCACAACTATCTCTAATAAAATGAGAGTAGAATCATTTAACTAAGCCCAAAATGGTGAGGAAGACACAAAGAGAACATGTGGGTCCAGGAGAACCTAAAACCACCCCATCCTGATTAACATTATTAAATAATAATATTGGATAGATCCATATAGTACACTTCATCATCAGTCGTCACATACCCCTTCTAGTAACTCCAAATAACCAAAAGATGGAAAAGTCCTAAAATTTATTATTAATCAAACTTGATTGGATTTTTGAAGAAGTAATTACCTCCATATTGATTTAACATACCAAATAATTCAATTAGTTTATTAGAAATTAAAAATAATTTCCATTTCTAGATATCTATATATACGAATTGGTGGTAGTGGAAAATATGTTTAACACTCCTTGAGTATTCTCATTTCCACCAACATTAATGATGGAAACCATGAGTTCCTCAAATCTATTCAAAATAAGATTTATCCTAAATTATTCATGGATTTAAACCATGATCATATATTAGAAAATAAAATTAAACCAAATAAAAATAATATTATTCTCATCACTTAGACCTAGGTGATAGGTGGGTGCCATCAATGACACAATACATAGCAGTAGTTTGTGGATAAGAAGAAATATCCTCAAGATTCTACATATCAATAGAATATATGGGAGTGGTGGGTAATAAAAGTATTATTTATGTTGGGAGACCATTTTTGAACAGTAAAAACACCTTCATTGGTATACTTTTAGTCATCTCTATCACTAATATTTCTAATGGGATTTAGTGACCATTTAATAGAATCCTTGATTAGACATACATATGAAACTCCAAACTAACATGTTCTTGATGAAAGCCTTGTAGAACATCATTACACTACATTTTAGTGATGGTAATTTTCTTCAAGGAATTAGGGACAACTAATCCATCTTGCAATGGACTGAGAATTCATGTTGTGATCCAATAGTTAACAGTGTACTACTTGAAAACCATCAAATTAAATAATTTCTTGAGACCAAAGAATTTATGTATGAGGTATGACCATATAGATGGAAATATGTATAAACATCATACATTTATGGATTTTTTGGTGAATATATTAGATATTAACCCCATGGAAATATCATGGGATTTGATAATTATCCCTGTGTATTTAGTGAGGATTTCTTCATTAAGGAGTCTCATATCCTTAACGATGACACCTACATCATCACTTGGTTTGAAATAATCCTTCAAAAAATAGTAATAAATTTTTCCTCATATATGGTAACACCCCACGATTCCACGGTATGTTTCCCTTTGCATAATGCACCAGCTTGCGTTGTACGCAACTTCGAGATTCTAACACATCGCGACCAATCAAACATGTCATTATGAATAGTAATACCCCTTTTTTTAAATTATATAAATTTTATCTTCCTAAATGTATTATCAATTTTGAATTTGGAATATGGAAATTATTTTTGGGGGAGTTTTTGGTAATTTTCATAAAACATTAAATTTTTGATGAATAGTGGAAAACACTATGTTATTGTTTAAAACCAACTTTTTATTTAAATAATTATTTATGTTATTTAAATTTATTTTATGTCAAATAGATACATAAAACCTATATATTATCAATTTAATCCATTGGAGTCAGTTTATAAGAATTTTAGATATATAAAAATTTTATTGAAGTTTTTATCGTCTTTAACCCACCACCTAGGAGCATTTTCAAATTTAAAAAAAATGCAATTTTACAGAATCTGTGAGTTGAATTTCAAAAAACAGAGAGACATGGTTGATATAAATAAGAAAAATGTGGTTCGATAAGAATAAATTAATTTTTTGTGAATAGAATATTTTTATTTTTATTTACCACAGTTCAAAGTAAATAGGGTATTTAAGGGTGAAAAATGATATTATTATTACACTAACACCTGTCCTAATTCTATTGGATATTTGTAATTCGACCAAAAACAACCTTAGAAATAAATTATGATCTTTTAGGTCAACTTGGATTAGATTATGACATTTATTATTATTTTATTCAATTAATAGTTAAAAGTGTAAAATTCAATGTTTAATAACTAAACTATTTTTAATATAGGGGTAAACATAAGATAAAATAGTCTATAAATAATAATTAGAAATATAAAAATATTTAATAAATAATGGTATTTTGTTTATTTTTTAGACATTAAATAATAATATTTATTTATGACACAATGATGATGCAGTAATTACCGTATTAATGAAATATTAAAATAATTGATAATATAAAAATCCAAATAAATGTAATCTGATACATTTTATGAATTAAACTAATTTTATAGGTTAATCTTACATTTTAGGGTTGGTTAGATGAATTTTTTTCGATGTAATAATGCGGTTAGGAATTTAGAAAAAACAGAACTTCAAATTGTGTCAAAATTGGCATAAAAGAGTTTTAAAAAAATTAAATAATTTATTGATATTCTATTCCTAAAAATATATGGATCCACCAAAGGACATAAATAATATTATATATATCATTATTGAACCACTTGAGGTTCGTTTAGATGTTTATAGTATGTTTATTAACCATATAATATAAAAATATAAAGAGACATGGTAAATGTAAAACTATTTAGTTAAGAGTTAAATCTATATGATATGTTTAATATAGTAACCCAAACCAGTTTAAATCCTATTGTTTTAGTGGTTTTCAACCCATACCCACTATAGAATTTAAATTATTCATTTTGAAGCCATTAGAAACTGAAAATGAAGTTATTATAAAATAATAGTTCTATATTTTCCTAAGGAGCCCCTCTCCCCTCTTATAAAAGGGAACTCCCCCTTCTATCTAATTAACACCTTTAAAGGCATTTGGATCAGCCAACCCATGCCCAAATACCATCCAAAATCTCCTCCCTTCATCATAGAGGTCTTACTTTTGTCATAAATCCATCTTATGGAGCCATTTTTATCAAATCAAAAGGAAGAACCTGAAGAAGAGGTAAATATATCATCCCCTCTTTCAAATTCCTTTCTTCTTACACTTCCTCTTTCTTTGTTGTTTCCATTATAAAATAAAAACACCAGTATATTCTAAATAATTTGATTTTATTATAAATATTGTACAACCATATCCATTATTCTATCCATCCTTTTAATGACATGTCATCATATGCACGTACACACAACGTACTGTCTCCACGTCGTGGTGTAGTTGTTATTCAATACATTATTATTTGTATGTTATAATAATGATGTATAATTGATTTAAATAATAAATATAACATGATAATGATTCTGTATACAGGAAATAACATCCAATTATCTATTATTTTAATATCAAAATAATGATATTGTTGCTCATGCGTACGTACGGATTACCGTCTCCACGAACACGTTGAGATTCATTCCCCATAGAATTAATTCAAGAATAATTTTCATCAGATGAATAAAAATTATTTTTATATACTTAATATCATTCTGAATATGAATATCAAACATCCTAACCATAACAAACATTACTTACTTAACAAATCATATAAAATAAAATGAATCAGTTAACACCGAAATCAATGACAATACTAAAATATTATTAACAAATTAATATTAAAAGATCATATATGATATCATATTAAAGTATATGATTCTTGTATAATTTATTAACAATTATTCCACTATTATACATGATGTTAACCTACAATCACCAAGGAAATGTACAAGGTATGGGTTAATTTCACAATATATTCATTATCTGAGATTTTTATACGTAACTATCTTCTGGGACCTCTTTATCATCCAGATATATTCTTCTTAAAAATGTACTTAATTTTTTTTTACTATTTACTATAAAATGGGTTAAATTCATTTATACAATTATTTGAAATTATATATTTTTAAAGGAATCTTTCTGTCGTTTTCCAAACAAGGTACTTTTTTGACATTTTCGAAAAATTTAATTTAAAAATGTTTTTTATCTTATACGGTGGGTGCGTATATTTTCCGCTGTTATAACATCATCGAATATTCCCTTACAAGCTTATAAGAATATTTCCAAAATAAATTTATTTCTTAAATTATTTCAAAATAGAAAGATATATGACTTTAAAAATGGTTTTCATTTAATCTATGTCAACATCCTTAGATGGATTTTGAGCTTATATGAAGTTGATCTATCATGAAACAATGCTTCCATATTGTATTGAATGTTTTGTGATATGTTTGACTGTGGATGTGTTATTTTTACACCATTCATGGTTTATTGATAAATCATTGACATTTAATATTCTAGTTTTAATACGAATGTTTATGTTATGTTTAAACCTTTTTATATGAGGAATGCATTGGACATAGTAAGCGACGGGTGGAGCCTTCTATATCTCCTTGATGCATTGATAGGTCTCACGAGGCAAAATTGTTTCTTGGAACAAGGCACTGACAAAATATTATTTTTATTCTTCGCATAAGGCCTTGACTATGTGGTTATGAAAGACTGACATTTTGAATTCCATCATTATGAATGTCTATTGATATTGCATGTGATTATTCGACTAGTAGAATATCCATGTGCATGTTTGATTTATTTTTTCCATATTATGATGATGTTTATGATGAAAATTATTTTTTTAGTATTATAGATTTACTTAAATGTTAATTATTATTTATTAATTTTTCCACTGTATTGTTATCCTTACTGAGCATTTGAGCTCACCCATTTCTATGTTTTATTTTTCCAGGATGTAAAGAAGTATATTTTGCCTAACCTGCACAGATAGTCTATGGTATCTTAGTGTTGTTCATGAAATTTTTTTTTGTAGTTTTATATTTTATGATTTAATGTAAACCTTATAAATATATCTAGTAATTCCAATGCTACTAAACTAATCTGTCTTTCGAGACTTGATCTTTTTTTATCATGAAAATGATATGTAAAAATACACCGACATTGGGTAACTCGGGTTGGGGCGTTGCATTTGGTATCATATAATGTTTAGTACAAACATTGAAAATTAGATTTAGATGAACTATAATGACAAAAGACATCCCTAAGATAGACATTGAGGACTAGTATAGAGAAACATCATATAATTTTTGTATTGTAGAGATTTTGTGTGTTTTCCAAGAAATACATCACTATCTGGATACGAGTAGGTAGAGGCATCTCTAGAACATATGTATCTTGGGGTAAAACCCAAATACACCCATTGAGCTAGACTCGAACGAGAACTGGTGCACAAAAACAGGCCTTGCTGCACTCTTGGTTATGACACTGCCGAGGGATATGCTTTGGATAATTCTCATTTTCATGAAAAACATTATGAAGATTTTGTGACTATATACATCCTCAAAGAAAATATTTTAATGATTATGGATTATATCCATAAACTTTCCAATTTATGTTAATTGTTTTATAAGCATGGAATTATGTATTTCAATTCATAAACTAACCTATTTTATGCCACTTTTTAGAAATGGCACCTAGTGTAAGGAATTTAAACCGTATCGACGCACGTGATCCATGTAGGGATTTCCTCCTACTCAATATAGTTATAGTGGATCATGTGATGTAATAGGTGATGATCAAATTATCACCATACAGAGACAACTCACTCATGTTATGAATAATAACCTTACCCGTATGGAGCACCCTGATCCACTATGGGGAGAATCAATGTTAGATCGCATCATGAGGAAACAACCACCAACATTAAATGGGTGTAAAATTCCATTAGTATTTGATGAATGAATAAATTCCTTAGAAAAAATATTCCACTCCATGGGGATTAGTGAAAGGGAAAATATTTTCATTACAGTTTCCATATCACTTGAGATGCTGATCAATGGTGGTCACTGATTCAAAACACAATGGAATATGATGAAGTATCAAATATGGAATGGAAGGAGTATGAATATATTTTATTAGAAAAATACATTCCTTGTGACCATAATGCAGATATGGAATGTTAATTTCTGATTCTCAGGTAAAAGGATGTTGAGATTGTCACAAAGTATGATGCTAACATTACAAGGATAGAAAGGCATGGTACAGATTATATATGTAACCCAAGAAGTAATATTTTTCATTTCTTTTATGGGTTAAAACCATTTTCCATTAAACATTAGTCTCACAATCCTTCTCATCATATGAAGATATTGTCTCATGTACAACCAAGATAGAAAAATAATTCTCTAAGTCTTACAACATTAAAGGAAAGCAAGAGAAGATGAGATCTGCTTAACACTCTGGAAATGGAAATAATGGGAAGAAGGGAAAAGTTGAATACCTATCCTACAACAAATGTGGAAAGAAACAACCTGGTACTTACTAGAAGGTAATGGGAGTCTGTTATAAGGGTGGTTAAATAGGTCACCAAGTTAGTGATTGCAAGGAGAAGAAAGAGGTTGTCGATGATGAATGATACAATTGTAGAGAAAGGGGGAATTATCCGAATGAATGTCCTATGTATTAATGGAACATACCTCTGAAAATTCCACGGGATCAAGGCCAATAATATGTTATCACTACTACTAAGGATGAAGATCAGAAAGACGTAGTGGCGGGTTTTTTAATGGTTTCCTCAGGTTTGTCCAATGCTTTATCTGATTATGGATCATCGCATTTTTTCATATCTTCTATGTTTGCTAAGAAAATCATATATTTCAAAATTGATTTAACAAGTTAGTTTTCAGTCAATACTTTTAAGGGAAGTATCATTGCAACAATGTTTTGTGAATCTGTCCCCATTAGGGCATATAAATGTTCTTTATCTACTGATCTAATCATCATACCCCTGACTGAATTTGATATAATCCATGGTATGGATTGGCTTTTGGATGATGATGCAAAAATTTATTGTAATAATAAGGAGGTTACTATATTTTATTATGATGATAAAGAACACATTGTCTTTAGAGTGGAATCATCACCACTTAATTCTTATCTAGATCCACTCACAATAGCTCAACTAAATTCAATTATTGGGGAGGAAGAGAATGAAATAATGGTGGGTGATGAGAGGAATGTTCAAATAGATGATGTAAATATTGTGAAGGAATATGTTGATGTGTTTCTAGAAGATTTACCTGGACATCCTCCAGAATGAGAAATTGAGTTTTCCATTGATTTAATTCCTTGATCAAAGCCCATATCGAAGACCCCTTATAGAATTTCCCTTTTTTAATTAGTTTAAATAAAGAAATAACTAGAGGAATTGAGTAATAAGGGATTAATTCACCCATGTGTTTCTCCGTGTGGAGCCCCTGTACTTTTTGTCAAGAATAAAGATGGATCTATGAGGTTTTTCATTCACTACAGGGAGATCAATGCTATTTCAATAATGAACAAGTATCTCCTACCTCAGATTGATGATTTATTTGACCAATATCATAGAGCTCAGTACTTTTTAAGGATTTACCTTTGATCTAGATATCATCAGTTGTGTGTGAAGAAGGAAGAAATTCCAAAAACAACATTACAAACCAGGTATGAGCAAAACATGTTTACAGTAATGCCTTTTGGGCTGACTAATGCACCCTCTCTTTTCATGGAAATATCAAATAGAATTTTCAAGTAATATGTTGATGAATTTTTAGTGGTATTTATTTATGATATATTGGTATACTCCAAAAGATACGAAGATCAAGAAAATCACATGTGAATTATCCTAAAGACTCCTAGAAGACATGAATTTTATTGGAATTTTAGAAAGTGTGAATTATAGCTTCAGGAGATTTATTTTCGTGGCCATATGATCTCTAAGGATGTAATTTCCGTTGAACCTTCTAAGACAAGAGAAATCAATGAATGTCCAGCACCAGCATATATAACTGAGGTATGAAGTTTATTAGTTTAGTTGGTTATTATCGACATTTCGTCAAGAATTTTTCTTAATTAGATAACTCATTAACCAAGATCACACGTAAAGTGGTAAAATTTGTTTTCACAAAATAATGTGAAGAATGTTTTGAATAATTAAATAGAATATTAGTCAATGCTACTATATTGATTCTACCATTGGTGAATGATGTGTTTTTTGTTTATAGTGATTCTTCAAAGAATGTACTTGGTAGTGTCCTTATGAAGAATGATAGGGTTATTTCCTATACATCACAACAACTAAAAATTCCTGAGAAAAACTATCTAACTCCTGATCTGCAGTTAGTAGGTGTAATATTTGCTTTGCTGATTAGGAGACATTATCTCTGTGGTGAAAATGTGACAATTATACTGATCAAAAGAGTTTGAAGTATATTATCTCACATAACGAACTCAACATGAGGTAAAGGAGATGGCTTGAACTACTCAAGGATTATGAAATCATGATACACTACCACCTGGGGAAGGAAAATAAGGTGGCATATGCTTTGAACATAAAAGATCCTGGAGTTTTGAACAAGATGAGATTCGAAAGGGATCCTATTTTCATGGATGTAGTAAAGATGGATAAGGGAATAACCAAAGAAGGTGAAAAATTAATGCTTCGTCAAGTGGTTTCCAAACCGTCTTTACTAGAAAGGATAAAAAGTTATCAGGTTGATGATGATGAGTTTCAAAAGTATATTAATGTTGTGAATGATGAGAGATTGAGTGACTTCGTATATGAGGATGGAATTATTAAATTGGGTAAGAGACATTGTGTTCCTGATATACCTAATCTAAAAAGAGAAATGTTTGATTATTCTAATAGTTCCAATTTCTCTATACACCCTGCGAGCACCAAAATGTACAAGGATTTGATGTAATATTTTTGCAGGACAACATGAAGAGGGAGATTGCTGATTTGGTGTCACGATGTATGGTTTGTCAACAAGTTAAAGCTGGAAGGCAACAACCTAGATGAGTATTGAAACCTCTTCCCAAACCTGAGTGGAAAGTAGATAATATTACGATGTATATTATCATAGGACTACCAAAGACTCTTAGAAGGAATGATGCAATATATGTCATTGTTGATCGTCTTACCAAGTGAGAACATTTTATTTCTATAAGAGAAGATTTACCACTTGAACATCTAGCAGGACTATATATTAATGAAGTTGTGAGACTTTAGGGAGTACCCTTATCAATTGTTTCTGATCATGATCCACGTTTTACATCATGATTATGGATAAGTTTTTAGAAGGCACTGGATACTAACCTACGTTTGAGCACTACCTACCACCCCCAAACTGATGGACAATTAGAATGGACTATTAAAACCTTTGAAGACCTGTTAAGATTATGCTCACTTGAATTTCCAGGTATGTGGGATCAATATTTACCTCTGGTAGAATTTTCCTATAAGAATAAATTCCATTCAAGTATTCATTTGGCACCATATAAAGGATTGTATAGAAAGGGATGTCGCACACCAACCTTTTAGGATGATTTTGTTGAATGAAAACACGTAGGCCCAGATCTGGTGGAGGAAACGATGGAAAATTTGATGGTAATCCAAAACCACATCAAAGTAGCTCAATGTAGGGAAAAGATTAATGTTGATAATAGAAGGATGAATTTTTAATTTCAAGTATGAGATCATGTCTTCATAAATGTATCTCCAAGGAATGGTGTTACACATTTCAGTAAGAAGGGAAAATTATGTCCCATGTACACCAGACCTTTCGAAATAGTTCAAAAAATTGGGGTTGTATCATACCCTTTGAAAATGCCGCCAATTATCTCCAAGGTTCAGGATGTATTACATATATCACTATTGAGAAAATACATGACTGACCCAAGGCATGTACACACCAATGAGAAATTAGAACTGGAACACAATCTGTCTTATTGTGAAGCACCTGTCAAGGATCTTGATACAAGATATCAAGTGATGAGAAACCAGACGACTCGTCTGGTAAAGGTTCTATGGAGAAACCATAAGATGGAAGAGGCAATGTGGGAACTTGAGAAACTTATGATGAAGAACCATCTGAGTCTTTTTATAAAGTAATATTCTAGAAATTTTGAGGACTTAATTATTTGAAGGAGGTGAGAATGTAACACGCGAAGCTTCCACATAATGTTTCCCTTTGAATAATGCAATAGATTCCATTGTACGCGTCTTCAGGATTCTAACACATCACGTCCAATCAAACTACCTGTTATGAATAGTATTACCCACATTTTGAAATTTTATAAATTTTATTTTTCAAAATGTACTTCATTTTTTTATTTGGAATATCGAGAAAATATTAGGGTGAATTTTTTCCATTTTTCTGAAAACATTCAATTTTTTATGAATAGTGAAAAACACAAAGTTATTGTTTAGGACGGACTTTTTATTTAAATAATTATTTGTTTTAGTTAAATTTATGTTATGTCAAAATAGATACATAATACCTATATAATTTCAATGTAATTATTTGGAGTCAGTTTATAATAATTTTAGATATATAAATTTTTTATTAAACTTTTTACCGTCTTTTACCCACCTCATAGGAGCATTTGAATGTTTAAATAAAACATAATTTTGCCGCTTATATGAGTTGAATTTACAAAATCCAAGAGACACTGTTGATATCAGTATGAAAAATGAGGTTCAATAAGATGAAAATAATTTTTCTATGAATAGTAACTTTTTGCTTTTATTTACCACCATTAAATGTAAATAGTGCATTTAAGGGTAAAAATGAAATTATTAATTCACTAAGACATGTACTAATTCAATTGGATATTAGTAATTCAACCAAAAACGACCTTAGGAATAAAATATGATCATTTAGGTCCACTTGGATTAGATTAGGCCATTTATTATTGTTAAATTCGAAAAATAGGTAAAAGTGTTAAAATCAATGATTACCAACAAAAAATTTTTTAATATAGGGTTACACATAAGATAAATTTGACTATAAATATTAATTATAAAGACAAAAATATATAATAAATAATAATATTTTATTTATATTTTTCAGAGATTACATAATTACATTATTTTTTGAAAAAAATAATGATGCAATAATTATCTTATTGATGAATGTTTAAAATAATTGATATTATAAATATCCCAATAAATGTAATTTGAGACTTTTTATAAATTCCAATAATTTTAAATGTTAATGTGACATGTTAGGGTTGGGTAGATGAATTTTTTTCGAAGTAATAATGCTGGAATGAATTTAGAAAAAACTAAATACCAAATATTATCAAAATAAACATAAAAGAGTTTAAAAAAATATTATATTATTAATTGATATTATATTTCTAAAAATATAAGGTTTGACCAAATGTCTTAAATAATATTATATATATCATTAATGATGAAATTGAGGTTCTTGTGATGTTTATAGTATGTTTATTAACCATATAATATAACAATAGAATGGGACACGATAAATGTCAGACTATTTAATTAAGACTTAAATATTACAGATAAGGTTAATATAATGACCCTAACCTGTCTAAAACCTATTGGTTTAGTGGTTTTAGATAAATAACAACCTTAAATAATTTATTTTGGATCCATTATTAATAGAAAATGAATTTATTAGGAATGAATATTTCTAGCTTTTCTTATGGTGCCTCTCACCCCTCTTATAAAAGGGAACACCCCCTTCTATCTAATTCACACCAACAAATCCATTTGGCTCCGCCAACCCCTTCACAAAAACACTCTCAACTATCCTTACATCATCCTAAAGGGAATAAATTAGTTGTAAAGCCATCTGAAAAAAGTGCTTTTGATCAAATAAAAAGGAAGAACCGGAAGAAGAGGTAAATATTTCATCAACTCTTTCAAGTTCCTTCATCCACTTCCACTTTCTTTGTTTTTTCCATTATAAAAAAAACTCTAGTATCTTCTATATACAATGATGTTATTATAAATTTCTTATGACTATATTCATTATTATATACATACATTGAATGAAATGTTACCATATGTGTGTACGTACGACTTACCGTATCCACGTTGTGGTGTGGTTTTTATGCAGTACATTATTATTGGGATGGGTAAAATAATGATGTTTAATTGATGTAAATAATTAATATATAATGATAATGATTCTGTATATATGATATTCCATCAATTTATCTATTAGTTTAATATCAAAATAATGACATTGTCACTCATGTGTATGTACGGATTTCCATCACCACGAACGCGATGTGATTCATTCCCCATCGTATCCATCCAAGACTAAAATTCATTAGATGATTTAAAACAATGTTTAATGAGTTAATATCATTCTAAATATGAATAAGATACATCCTATTCATAATGAAACATTACCTAAGTAACAAATCATTTAATGGAAAATGAATCCGTTAACACGGGAAACGACGATAATAATAAAATATCATTAACAATGTAATATTAAAAGATCATATATGATATCATATTAATATATTTGATTCATTTATAATTTAATAACAACTATTTCACCATTATACAGTAGGTTAACCTACCCTCGATGAAGTAAATGTACAAGGTAAGGGTTAATTTCACAATCTCTTCATTATCCGAGATTGTTTACATGTAATTATCTACTAGGACATTTTTATCATCCACATACATGATTATTAAAAATTTATTTAAAAATTAATAAATATTTACAAAACAATGGGTTAAAGTCATTTATACCATTATTTGACCATATATGTTTTTAAAGGAATATTTCTTTAATTTTTCAAAGAAGGTACTTTTTGACCATTTCGAAATATTTATGGTAAAAATGTTTCTTAACATATACGACGGGTACATCGATTTTTGGCCATTATAACATCGTCGAAGAATCCCTTACAATCTTATATTAATATTTTCAAAATAAATGTTTTCTTAAATGATATCAAAATAGAATGATATATTTCTTTATAAATGTATTTATTTCATCTATGTCAACATCCTTTGATGGATTTTAAGCTTAATAGAAGTTAATTTATTATGATATAATACATCCATATTCTATTGATGGCTTTGTGTTATGTTTGACTGTGGATGTGTTATTTTTACAAATTTAATGGTTTTTGGAAAAAGTATTAAAATTTCATATTCTAGTTTTAATATTAATGTTAATGTTATGTATAAAACTTTTCATATGAGGAGTGAATTGGACTTAGTAAGAGATTGGTGGAGCCCACTATAGCTCCTCGATGCATCGGTAGGTCTCATGAGACAAACTAGCATCTTGGAACAAGGCCTACAAAAAATCTTATTTGTATTCTTGGGACAAGGCCTTGACTATGTGGTTATGAATGCATGACATTATGCCTTCCACTACTATGAATGATTCTATTGATATTTCATGTGATTATTCGACTAGTAGAATATCCATGTGAATATTTGATTTATATTTTCCATATAATGATGAAGTTTATGTTGAAATGTCTTTTGTTTCAGTTTTACATATTGTGTTCAATGAATATTCGAATTTAATAAATTTTCAACTATATTTTTATCCTTACTGAGCATTTGATCTCACCTCATTCTATGTTTTATTTTCCCCAGGATGCGAAGAAGAATATTATGAATAAACTGTAGGGATTGTCTATGGGATCGCAGTGTTGTCACTGAAAAAAATGTTTTTTTAGTTATCCATTTTATGAGGTAATGTAAACCTTAATAATGTATCTAGTACTTCAAAGGCTTCAAAACTAATTGTACTTTCGAGAATTGATCTTTTGTGATCATTCAATGATACATAATAATGCACCAACTCTGGGTAACAACGGCCGAGATGTTACATATATTGTACTATTAAATATTATATTTATGATGAAAATAAATATTTTCATTAATGAGTGATTTATTCTATTTATATACTGAGATGGGATGGAAAATCATGGAGGTTATCATATAGTGGACCAAAAAATTCTTCCCACATGCGACATTTATACCCTTCTAAGATTCTATTTGGTTTGTTATCCTATAGTATATATGTCCCTGGTAACATCACCTGAATATTCCCTAGAAGAGGGGCACCCTAATGAATTTTAATACAATGGATCCTCTCCTCAATCATATAGTTTTATCCACTCTGTTATGTTGTGAGATAGTCACTCTGTCACCACAGTCAACAAAGGAATTATTCTAACTACTAACATTTCAACAACCCTCTTCATTATAATAACATATCCAACAACCTCTTTTTTGTGTCCAAAAATAACCTTGATGTGGAGATGGTTCCTCTGTTATCTTATCCAAAAAAGAGGATATCATTAGCAATAATGATTAGTGATGGGGTTAAAACCCACTTTCAATCATTGATTTAATTTTAAAGCATTTATTTTAGAATAAAATTATGTTGAATACTTAGATTATCTTCAATCACAACAAAGGCGAGACCAGAGTGTGTTTCCCCCTGATTGACCAATGGGAAACTATTAATAAAACCTCTTGGAGACACACTGTTTAGAATATAGATCATCAAAATATTAAAAAGTTTGTTTATAAAAATTATGAATGTAATGGGAAATTACAAATTTCTATGAATTAAAAAAATTAAACAAAATTTATTTATTTCAATGTCCATGGAGATGTATATTTTTAGATAAAAATCTCAATAATTTTCATAATTCTTGTTTATATTAAAACATAATAAGGATGTGTGCATCGAATTCCAGATGCACCTTCTAGGAAAAAATAAAAATTATAATGAAGTGAAATATCCATTGTAAAACTATCTAACCATTATTTAAATTATTTTTTATATTACTTTTTGTGTTTTATTCCTAGTAGAAATGATCCTGAGGTCCTTAATGTCCATAACATTTTCTTTTATAAGTTTCATGGAAATGAAATTAGAGTTTACACCATAACACAAGGAGACATGGATGAATAATTACATCACATAATTATAGATCACATCATTCACAATTTATATGTTGAACATTAATATTATAATATTAAATCCATCCATTCCTACCATATGGTAATTGTTTTAGGAGAAAATAGATTCAATTATTTAATTCTCCTCATGTGGTTCAATGGGATTATTATTTTGATGTGCATCAATTCTATGGGTGATATTATCAATACTATCTTGAGGGTTGTATTCCCCTTAATTTCAGTACATTTCATCAAATTAGGTAGTTAACTCATTGGATATTTCATTTTCGATGTTTACCAATACTTATTTTTTGTTGAGCATAGTGACTCCTTTCATAAGACTCTTGAATCTATAAATAAAATGAAAAATATTTAGTTTTATCTATATACCTTATCCTTTTGATATTACATTGACATTGAGATAATTTCTCATTTATGGCAAAAAAACATCATGTTTGGAAAGTTAAAGGACCTCATACTAAAAGGAGACTTTTATTTCTAAATTATGGTTTAGAAGTGTAATAGATGTCATTCAACAACCTTGATGTCATTATATATTTTGTAAAAGGTTGGTTTTCTGCATTATTTAATAATAATTATTTATATTTGTATATAAGAACTGGAAGTGGGTTCTAGGAGATTCAATTTTACAGGAATTCACAATGGCATCCCAAATATGATGAACAAAAATCCTTGTAATTTTTTACATGATGAGAGGAATATGTTTTTATTCAACTTTTTTAAATATCAACCACAATAGGATTGTGGTCAAAATTTGACATGGGAAGGATGATGCTATAATCCATAATGGAATCATTCATTTCAATAACATGAACAATACATCTATCCAGTTTTTTGTAATTCCTCTAATTGATAGTGTATCAACTCTATATAAATAGAAATCCATAAATGGGATCTTCATGGAGGCTACATGTGTAAATGAAGGTAGAGAAATATAATATTTCCATCCCAAAGAAGTTGGTTTCAATTTTTTATTCATGTATTATTACAATATTGATGTAAACCATGATAAACACCATTTATATATATAGTTAGAGTAAAATTTAAAACCCTTTAAATAATATTTTATTTTATCAAGGAATTCGAGGAATATAAAAAATAGGGGATAGGAAAAAACCCTACATAATAAAATAAACATAGATGTAGTGGTGAGTTTTATTACAATTATTTATATTAAATTTAGAAATCATTAATGCAAGGATATTCTCTATATAACATCAATTATTATTCCTTGAAAAAATAAATGCCATTGGATGCCTTTTTTGAAGTATTTCAAGTTCTCAATCATCATTTTTGGATCAGTATGACCAATGATAATAGGTTTGTTAGTCAGATTGATTTTTCATAGTATTATGATCTTGGTATAATTTCCAATACATTATCAATTCTAATAAATCATAGTAAATTATTTAGTTTTCCCCACCCCTTGTTTGGGCCCCTCATTTTATTGTAGAATTATTCCATTCATATTTAGATTATCCTTTCTCCTTTTTTCTAGTAATTTCATATTTACAAGAAATATTAACACTTCCCAAGAGGAAAAACATTTTTAGACTAAAGGTCATCGAAATAATTATAAAATAATCATTCAATTTTGTGGAGGTTGAATTTGTTGTGGGGATTTCCCTTGTCCCATAGGTGCATCCTCTACCAGTCCTCTCTGGAAATATGACCTTGGGGAACCATATGTAAACATTTCTCCATATGATGGGAGACCATAATCTTCGTCTAGGACCCTAGAGGGATGATAACATGATGTTTTATATTTTCATGTGTATCTCCATGTGTGTTTTTAATGGCCTATTATGAGAGTTTCCATTATTTTAATTCACTCTTTTTTAATATATTTTTGGCCAAAAGAGTTATAAAAGACATATTCATAGATTTTCTCCTATTAATCTTCTAGTATTTTTTATACATTAACCATACCTATAGGAAGATCAGTTTATACATGGAAATACTTTTTTTGTGACTCCCTATGATTTATTCATATCATGTTCTTAGAGTATCTCTAGTACATAGCATAAAACATGTGATAAATAAATCACCAAGGCATATGGAATTATACTCATCATATTAACACTGTCTTATGTCAAATACATGTCTTCAAGGATACATTTATTCATTATATAATTTGAAATATATCCCATAAAATTTTCCAAATTTTACTTTTAATGACTCAACAATACAAGTGCATTGAATAATTACAAGAAGACAATATATCTAACTCCAATGTTTTTATTCCCTAGTACCTGTGTTAAAAATGTTTTTTAATTTATGGGTTTTTATTATAAATTATCATTCATAAATAAAAAATAAATAAATATATTTTCTCTATATTATTAATTCTTTTTAGATGGAAAATAATAGGGCTCCTACCAACTTATTATATCCACCTAATAAAATGTCATTCAAAAAAATTGTTTTATGATCTCAAAAAAATTATTTATTTATAAATGGATCCATATAACTTGAATTACATATTTTAATTTTTCGACTAACCCATTCATGTTGTGTCATATAGAAATATTTCATATGGTTTAATTTAATTTAATATGGTCTTTAATATAAATTCCATAATGTAGAAGAACTATTCTCAAATAATTGAAATATAATGGATTTAAACATGAAAAGTAGGAACACCCAATAATAATATTTTTGAGAACACATTTATACCACCAATGAATTGACATCCATCAAGATACTCTTTAGTATAGTTTATTTCATCATGATAATCAATCCATGCTTGCTGTATGGATGACCCATATTATAAAAGGGATTATTATCTAAAACATGATATGTGAGTATGTCAGTAATATTTAAACTTTTATCTTCAATGGGTCCAAACACAATTCTCTTTATATTACTTAAAAATACTCATTTATTACTTCATCAAGAATTATCCTACCACAATTGTTTTTTACTAACTCTAGTATTTTATGTTAATCATTTATTATTGATGATTCAATTAAAACTAAAAAATTAGTTAATTATGAAGGACCATAAAAAATTCATTCCACTATCACATAACGTTTCATTGGGTCTAATGAGATATTTGTTTAGGAAGTAATCAATAAAAAATAATAGTTCAATTAGAATCAATTATTATAGAAAAATGGAAGTTGAGATCTTATAACTAATAGTATTGGAATAACCCGTCTAACATTAAAAGTATAATTAACTTCAATTCATATAATGTTTGAGATATTACTTGGTTACTCTACTTGGATAAAAATTCAAGAAACATGTATAGTATCTAATACCCGATATGTAAAATTGTAAAATTTCTTGAAAAAATGAATATATATGATTTTTAACCATCCATATTCATCCATTTTATTTCATTAAATTTTATGATCTATTTACCTACTATAACACAAGTGAAGTGAATAACATCCTATTTGATATTATCTCTTTTTTACCTTCAGATTTGAAGATGGACACTATAAAATTCCCCTTAAAATTGAAATTGAGATGGGTTATTCATACTTTTATTTTAGTTTTTTCATCATATGAACTGATAGTTTAACATTATTTGCATTCCTGTCATATTGGAAAACATTAAGCCCAAAATATTGAAGCATTTTTCCATAATATTTATTTTATTTTCCAAAAACAATCATGAGAAACATGGTGATATGTATGTGATGTTGATATTTTTGAGTGATAATGATTCAATTTGATTCTATATTATAATTTTCACATGGGGTTTGAAATAATAACCTTATTCATTTCTTTCTTCACATTCCCCTCACATTGTTTCTAAGGTCACACAACTAAATATAGACACCAAAACCGTAATATATATATTATTATTGACGTACTATATACAATGACCATTGCCTATGAAAAACTCCTAAATTTTAAATGATAATTTTTTTTATCATAGTAATTTTCAAGATTAGTCTTTATGGAGGTAAATTCAATATAATAATTTAAATTAATTTTGTAATAACAAACTTATTATTTTACCGAAATTATTTACATGAATTATTTGGTTTTATTTTAAATTTAAATTTATAAAATTTAGATTTTTAGTTTTAACAAATTTAATTAATTTTTTATTTTATCATGTACAAAATATATTATGGTTATTTATTAATATTTATCAAAAATTGTTTATTTTTATTCGAATTCGGAAAAATTTATTATAAAAATACTCAAAATTTTATGAAAATTTCATCATATAAGAATGAAAAGAATGTTTATGGATCATTTTTCATAAGAATATATATATATATATAGATATATATATATTAAATAATAAGTAAATTCATTATAAATTATAATGATGAAAAAAATTGATTAAAATATTAAAACCTATGTAATTTTTTATTTTAATAAAAATGATTTTTTAATGGTCTCTTTCAATAATATATACATATGGTTCAATTCAATTTCAATTATGCTTATCAGAATAAATATGGTACCTTTATGTATACTAATATAATTAAATCTATTTGAATCAACATTATACGTGGTATTTTTAAATTTTTTTATAATAAAAATTTTTTATCTACAAAATGATATCTTTTCATATTGAAAACATATAATAAACATTATATTTACCAATTCAAAATATTTTATATTATAAAATTGATTCCATATATGGAATCATCAGGTTTATATTTTTCAATTATTTTAATTTCATTTATATTCATATTTAATAGTTACCTCTACATGATAATGTCACCACAGTAAAGGCTAAAATGGTTAATGCGGGGGAGGGGTTTTGACAAAGGAGATATATTAAAATATTTATAATAATAACCATAATTTTATTTCTGATTGTTTTTAAACCTTATAATATAATATAATTTATATTTTACTAATTTTTATCCACATTCATTCAGAATAGAATTTATTAAATGTTAATATTATTAATATTTAAAAGGTTGTCAATCTACTCATTTGAAAAGGACAATCATGTACACTCACTTATATATAAACATTGATCAGACAATCATTATAATGATTTTTAAAAATATGATTCCAAATCTCCTCACAAGGTTCTATATAATAATTTCTAACCAAGATACCATTTCTAGAATGCCTAAGGATTAATTGAAAGGATGAAATCTATGTGGAGGTATGAGTTGTAACATTTTTATTTCATTTTTATTTATTATACTACTGATATAAAATATATTATAAAAACCACTGTATAATTATATATATGTGAATAATACAATAAAATTTTATTAAGTCTATGTAACATCTATCTTTAACCTATTTCCATATTTTGAAAAATAAATGCATTACTTTTGCGTATGTGTGGAATGCCACCTCTATGAAGATTTGTGTTCCTTTTTTCATATTAAACTCACATGAATGATTGTAAATATTAATTTAATTTATATTTATATTAGTTATCATATAATATTTATTCAATAATGTTATGACATTATCTACCATTTTACCACCTCATCCATTAAAAAATTTCAACATTACTTATGTGTACATGTGGGCTACCACATCCATGTTGTGAAGCAATTTGATTTTAATTTTAGAAAATCATGGCTTGTCATATGGATTGATTTAATTAATAAATTATATATCTACAATAAAATAATTGTTTTTTATATTTAAATATATGTCAAATTTATTTCATTGCCATCCATTATAAAAAGTAAAGCATCTCTCATGCATACACAAATATTACTGCCTTTGGGAATGATTTATTTATTTTTTCAATAATTGTAAAAACAAAAGGATCCAAAATTAAGTTTTATAAACAAAAATTATAATTATAACATTTTCATGATTCAAGAGATTTTGGAACCCTGAACTGTTTAAAAAATTCAAAAAACCAAATCTATTTTTGATAGAATGACACCAAATGTCCAATTTCATCATAAAAAATATTAACAAAAAAGAAAATGTTTACAAAGAAATAAAATGAATAATAATAAAGGAATAAACATAAAATATTTTCTTTATGATTTAAATAATCAATATAACTATATTATTTTGGAATTTAAAATATTTATGTAATGAGTCAGCACATATGGTTAAAGATTTTTCATTAATTTTTTCATGTTTTAAACTCTTTATCATCCATGTTTATGTTCATATAAATATATCAAACATGTTTCATAAATCTTCTTATTTACAATAAAAATATTATTAAACAAAATTTTAGACAACAAATTTTCTTTCATTAAAATGGTTTTGAAAAAGAATATATTTTAATGCTTTCGTCATGGTAATTGTTTTTATTCAATTAAAAACATCTCAAAGAAAATGTTTCTTAAAATTTACCACATGAATTTTTTCCCCTCATCAATTACATTGTTAATTATATTACTTCTTATACATGTTTATATTTTTTCAAGGAATATCTTATTCATTATGTGAGTTTTTTTCAAAGAAAATGATATTACCTCACATTTTTATAAGATACACTAATGCTATTTTGGTTATTGGATGAAATTACAATATTATTGATTTTCAGATTAAAAAATATTTTTTTTTCATGATAGGGTTTTGGTACAAGGTTTATAATAATGGGAGGTTTCAATATTTCCCATTAAGTCATTGTGTAATGTTATATTCTCTAAGATGAGGAATATTGTAATTAACTATGATGCTTATAACGTTATTATGATTGTTTAAATAGAGATTGTTGGATGGATATAATGATTTTTAAATAGGTAATTGCATTTTTTATTTTATTTTAAATGTCATATATCTGAATCATTATATTTTAAATGGTATTAAATTTAGAATATGATTTAAAGGATTTTTGTAAAAAATTTAGATAGAAGGTGTGCATTCAACTAAATGTTTTATTCTATTTCAATAAATTCTCATGATTATTATTTTTCAATTATTCATTATATTATTACATTTAAGTTAAAATAATGGAAATCATGGTTCTTTTGGTCAATGAAAATAATTATTCGAGCTCAATATTTATTATAAACTACATAAACAGTATTTTTTTGTTTCTTATATTAAAACATACCAATAGGTTTTAATTATTTTTATATCCTTCCATGATATAAATTATTCTCATAATAAATTTTTGTAACACCACAAGATTTCATAGTACATTATTTCATCAATGTAATTCAATAACTTGCACTACACGCAACACTGAGTTCAAGCGCATCACGACTTACAAAACTAGCCGTTCAAAAGTGGTTATGAATAGTATTAACAGAATTTTGAACATTATATAATCCTTATAAATTTAGAATCCATATTGTGAGTTTCTTTAACATAATGTAAGAACAAATTCATTTTTTAGATTGAAGAATTATTTTTTAAAAAATGCATCTTTACCGCCTTTTAATGGAGAACCCATTTTCAATCCAATATTTGAAACTTTTATATATTAATTTTGACAAAATATACTTCTTCTTTAGAATCGAGACATAACAATTTAGTTTCAACAAATAATTGGTGTTTTTCTGATAACTTTCATATTTCGGTCAATAGTGAAAAAATATATTTTAACTGAAAACAACATCTTTAATCAAAATAATTTATACTTTTTAATGAAAAAAATTAATGCTTTTGAAGAATAATTAAATTATATGTTTACTCTTTAATCCAATGCTCATCATTGGAATTAATTTCACATTCAAATTATATATAAACAAGTGTCAATCATTTGATAGTTGTTGTTTCTTAAAAACATGCTATTTTTTTTGACAACGAGAAATAATTATAAAATAATCAATGAAACTACTATGTTTTGAATTTGGAAAAATATATATCTTTTTTGGATTCAGAATATCGAAATTATCCTTTGGTGATTTTTTGGTATTTTTCTGAAAACGTTCAATTTTTGATGAATAGTGAAAAAACACTCAATTATCGTTTAAAACCGAATTTCATTTTAAATAATTATTTATTTTATATAAATTTATTTCTGGTGAAAATAGATACATAATATATATATATATAATTCCAATGTAATTAATTGGAATCAATTAATAATAATTTTAGATATATAAAAAAAATTTATTGAACTTTTCACCATCTTTTACCCACCTCCTAGGAGAATTTGTGAATTCACATAAAACGCAATTTTAACACCTCTGTGAGTGGAATTTAAAAAATTCTAGAGACATGGTTGATATCAGTACATAAATTGTGGTTCAATAAGATAAAAATAATTTTTGTTCAATAGTAACTTTTTACTTTTATTAACCACGGTTAAAATTAAATAGGGTAATTATGGGTAAAAATGATATTATTATTACCCTAAAACATGTCCTAATTATATTATATAAGTGTAAATAAAAAAAACAACCTTAGGAATTAAATATGACCCTTTAGGTGCACTTAGATTAGATTAGAACATTTATTATTAGTTTATTTAAAGAAGAGTTAAAAGAGTTAAAATCAAAGTTTAATAACTAAATAGTTTTTAATATAGTGTTATATATAAGATAAACTAGACTATAAATATTAATTAGAAATATAAAAATATTTCCTATATAATGGAATTTTATTTATAATTTTTAAAGATTAAATAATTTAATTTATTAATGACAGAATGATGATGTAGTAATTACCATATTAATGAATGAATCAAAAAAAATGGTATTATAAATATTGAAATAAACATAATTTAAAATTTTTTATGACATCCACGAATTTTCTGGGTGAATATTACATGTTAGGATTTATTAAATGTATCTTTTTTTATGTAATAATTTTGTTATTATTTTAACAAAAAACAAATACCAAATAGTTTCAAAATTGACATAAAATAGTCTTTAAATCAAATATTATATTATTAATTGGTATAATTGTCCTAAAAATTTAAGATTATTCCAAAAGACATATATAATAATATATATGAAATTAAAGAACCATTTGGGGTTATATTGGTAGTATATATAATGTTTATTTACAATATAGTGTAAGAATACAAGAAGACACGGTAAAAGTTAAATTAATTTACTTAGAGTTAAATTTTAATTAAAAGGTAAAAATTGTAACCTAAACTTTCATAGAACATATTGGTTGAGAGTATTTCGACCCATAATTTCCCTAGACTCTAAATATTTCACATTGGGTCCATTATAAACTGAATAGGATTTTAGTATGAAATAATATTTTAAGTTTTTCCAAAGGTGCCCATCACCCCTCTTATAAAAGCGTGCTTCCCCTTCTCTGAAATTCACACATCCAAAGCCATTTTTCTCGGCCAAAATCTACCAAATATCCTACCAACTATCCAAAATTCATCCTAGAGGCCTTACTTTGGTCCAAAAGACATCCTATGGTTCCCTTTTGATCAAATCAAAAGGAAGAACCTAAAGAGGAGATAATGATTTCACTACCCACTTTAAAGTTCTTCTATTCATCAACTTACTCATTATTTGTTGTTTCCATTATAGAATAATAACTCCAGTATCGTATATATATTGTGATATTTTAATAAATATGGAACAACTATATTCATTATTCTATCCATCTAATGAATGATAATGTCACCATGCATGCGTACGTATGACTTACCGTCTCCACTCTGTGGTGTGATTTTCTATTCGACACTTTGTTATTTGGATGGATATAATGATGAGTAATATGTATATAAATATTGAAACTAACATGATAATTCCTCTGTAAAATTAATATACCATCCAATTCCACACCATTAAGAAAATGATATTGTCACTCGTGCATACGTATGGATTACCGTCTCCACGACACGATGAGATTAATTTCCACGTTCAACATACATTGACAATTATAAAAATATATATTACTAATAAGTATGTAATATATGACCTAACAATGATACTGGAGATATATATATATGTATATATATGTGTGTGTACTAACAATTATCTTATTCACTTTGTTCTGTTCAATGCGATATAAAAACAGAAACATCGATTATGCATACGTATTAACTACTATCTCCATAAATGGTGTTTCTAATTTCATATATATGTCTATTACACAAATTTATATCCTAAATATATATAATATATATATAATGTTTTATATTCTGGATGTATTTAAATCTTGATCTATGTGATACAATCAAGAGGAACAAGTTAAAATACATACGATAAAGAAAGCAATTATTACCAGAAATGATAATTTAATATGGAAATTATTATTAAAAGGGTAGTATAAAGTCATAAATGAATCTTGTATGATATTATAAATATTAATATTGTTCTGGTATAATTTAATTAAATACTAATATCTTCATAAAAGAGGATAAATTTACCATTGACTAAAGAAATGTTCAAGGTAAGGGTTAATTTCTCAAACTCATTATTATCTGAGATTGTTTATGTGTAAGTATTTACTAGGGAAATATTTATCATCAATGCCAATTTTTCATAAAAATTATTTAAAAATGTATATTTTAAGGATTTTTGTATGTTACTCTTATTCAAGATCATAATTTTATATGTTTTAATGATTTATTTTTCTAAATATTTTTAATTAATTCCCATGTTTTCAAAATTATTTTAAGGATTTATTTATATGGACATGAATGTTTTTAAATGATAATTTTATTCAAAAGTTTCAAAGTGGTATGGGAAAATTTGATTCAAAAAATATATTTTATGTTACTTCCTTTATAAATGTGTGACTTTTAAATTATTTTATAAATTTTTTTTTCACTCAAACAATTTTACTGGTCATTTTTAACTTTGTTAGCATACTTTACTAGATATTATTTTGGATTGAGGATGATTTATTATAATAAAATATTCCATATTTTATTGAATGAGTTATGATATTTTTGATCGTGGATTTCATATTTTTATATATCATTAATGGTTTATGGTAAAAGTATTGACATTTTGTATGCTAGTTTTAAAACGAATGTTTAAGTTATATTTCATCCTTTTCATATGAGAAATTTATTGGACTTAGTAAGTGATGGTTGGATCCTGCTATAGCACCTCAATGCATCAGTAGGTCTCATGAGACCACTAGACGTGACATTGCACAAGGCCTTTCCCACTTTGATATATGGTTTTGGCCGAGGCCTTAATCATTTTTAGATGTATTGTCCGAGGCCTTGACAAAATGTTTCAGAATGATTGAAATTATACATTCCCTCCATTTGAAAATAATATTTATGGATCATGTGGTTATTCGACTAGTAGAATACCCATGACTATTTTTTTATGGAATTATTTACTCAGCTCATATTCCTTCCATAAAAGTAATCATGATTATTATTGGTAAAGGTATGTGGTATCAATTTTTCTTCATGCTTAATATTTATGTTACCTTCCACTGTATTTCTTACCCTTACTAGGCGTTTGAGCTCACCCCATTCTTATGTTTCATTTTCACAGGACTGCAAGAAGTGTTTTATGATTGATAATAAGGGTTATGCTATGGGATAAATTGTGGTCTCAAAGGATCATTTACGTTGTGTTTTATTATTTAATGTCTAATTTAAAATGCATGTATTTAGTTTATTTTCCAAGACTGCTAAACTGGTTGGTCCTTTGGGACATGATTCCTTTTATTCAAGACAATGAACTAAAATTATGCACCAACTCTAGGTAACTGGGGTTGGGGCATTACAGTTGGTATCAGACGAAGTTATATATAATCATGGAGGATAGATTTAGATAAAATCTCATTAGAGGACATAGTCCTAATATAGAATTTGAGGATTAGTATAGAAGGACGTCCTAGAAATTTTGGTAATGTAAATATATTGTGAGTTTTCTAAGAAAATACATCCTTGTCTGGATACGAGGAGGTAGAGGTGGCTCTGGCACAGATGTTCCTAGGGGTAAAACCTAAAAAAACTTCTTTGAGCTAGACTCAAATGGGAACTGGTGCATGACAACGGGCCTTTCTGCACTCTTGGTTATGACACTTCCGGGGGATATTCTTAGGATAATTCTCGTTTTATTTAGAAACCATTATGAAGGGTTTATGAGTCTATACCTCCAAGAAGAAAATACTTTTGTGATTATGGATTATATCCATAAACAATTAAATTTATATTAGGTATTTTACATTTTTGGAATTATTAATTGTGATTCATAAACTCACCTAGTGTATGCCATTGTTTAGAAATGGTGCCCAGTAGAAGGAATGAGAACTCCAACAATATGTATGATCCAAATAGTAAGAAGGGTCATATCCTTCATTGTATTAATCCATCATTTAGAAAGTAAATAGTCTCCCATGTATTATCATCATATGAATAAATAGTATCATGTGTTAATAAGATCAGTAATGAATTCTTAGAATCCTATGGCTTTGATGGGAAGCTAGAGAAGAAAAGGAAGGTAGAAAGAAAGATGGATAAAGGGACCAAGGGAAAGAAGGATTTTCCAATATGTGATAAATGTGGAATTAATCACCTTGATAAATGCTTGAAGGGAATGTGAGTTTTTTATAAGTGTGAAGAAAAAGGACACCACGTATGTGATTGATAAGGTAAGAAAAAGCTTCCAAATGTAAAATTCTTCATCTACAAGGCATTGAGACACTACGCAAATCAATGTCCCATTCATAAGAGTATACCAAAAATGATGTTACGGGATAATAATAAAGATATTATAATACCTCAAATGAATAATAATGAGTAGTGTTCTTATGTTGTAATTATTGAATTATTTCATTTGATTGTTGTATCTACTGTATACAGGTTTCATGAATTATGGAGATAAATAAGGATTGTTCTACAGTACTATTTTATTGAGCATTTGAGATTATATGGTTCTAAGAAAACTGACTTAATAGAAAGCTACACTTTCGGTAAGATAAATGGTTGAAGGTAATGTAATCTTTAATATGGTCCTGATAATGAGGCCGTGATTTTGGAATAAGAGATGGTTGATTTTGGTAATTTAGGATTTTGTGGTGTTGTAAAAAAAAATACACGATGAAGGAATTCAAATGATGTTACCTGGAAAAAAGGATCCGCATTATGTTTAACTTCCATATAAACATTAGACTGAGAGTTTGGATATACATATTTTGGATAATTCTAAAGGTTGGACTGGATTACTTTTGAAATCGGATATTATTGTTAAAGTTATTTTTGGATGGCCATAAAAAGGACAACCCAGAGGTCGGGCGACAACCTGTCACGTCTGGAAAGGCCGTGAGAATTGAAAACACAACCGATGGGAGGCAAGGGTGTATCACTTATCACTTACCCACATTATTTCCTGGATTGAATAATTTAGTTTTTTAAATTGTCTGATATGTGAATTATAAATTCAATATTTTTGGAACCTTATACAGTTAGGATAAATAGAATATATATTTTTTGAAATCTTTTAGAGTGAAAGATGATTTTGTGGTAGGAATTACTTGAAGAATGAAAATCAACATGTCAAGTATATATATATATATATAAATATATAAATATTTCAATTTTATTTTATGGATAATTTAATTATTAAACATTATTGAATGAATCTTAAAGCCAAAGATGTGTTATCCTAATACCTAACGTTTCGTTGAACCAATGGTATTTTAATCATCATAGATTAGTGGATTTGAGGCCCACAATTCTACAATGGTTTGTGATTAATAACCTCAATCACTCTATATAAATATTTACATTTTCCTCTAATTATGTTTCTCTAATTTCCAACAATTTAATCTTAATCGAGATCATAATTTGGTGGTGACTTTTTCATTCCCCTTTTCCTCTTATTAAGACTAAATTTTATTAACACAATTTCTGATATGGGTTTTCCGACACATGTATTTTCGATTTTCAAACTTTTATTTTCGTATAACAATTTCATACTGTGTGGACGAAATTTATTGGAGGGAAGATGGTAACACCGCAAGATTTCATAGTACGTTATTTCTTCAATGTAATGCAATAACTTGCACTACACACAACATTGAGTTCAAGCGCATCACGACTTACCAAAGTAGTCGTTCAAATGCATTTATGAATAGTAATAACTAAATTTTGAACACTATATAATCCATATAATTATATAATTTATATTATGAGTTTCTTAGACATGATGTTAGAACAAATTAATTTTTATGCAGATAAAATAATTATTTTTCAAAAATTTCAATTTTACCGCCTTTTAATAGAGAACCCTTTTTAAATCCAATATTTTAAAGTTTTATATATTCATTTTGAAAGAATAACATTCTTCTTTAGAATCAGTACATATTAGTTTAGTTTCAATAAAATTTTAGTTTTTTTCTAATAACTTTCATATTTAGGTGAATAGTGAAAAATACTATATTTTAACTGAAAACATATTTTTTAGTCAAAATAATTTATAGTGTTGAATTATACATTATAATGTTTTGGAATTATTATTAGATTATATTTTGACCCTTTAATATAATTTTTTTCATTGAAATTAATTTCACATTGCAATTATACATAAACAAGTGTCAATCTTTTGATAGTTATTTTTTCGTAAAAACAACCTATTTTTTTGACAATGAGAATTAATTTAAATTAATAAATTCAGTCTATATTTTTTGAGTTTTTTAAAATAGACTTCATTTTTTGATTTGTAATATTTAATTTAGCCTACAGGGATGTTTTGGTATTTTTCGGAAAACGATTAATTTTTTATGAATAGTGAAAAAACACCGAGTTATCGTTTGAAACCAAATATTTATTTAAAACATTATTTATTTTATTAAGTTTAATTTAGGTCATAAGAGATAAAAAATATCTATATAATTTCAATTTAATTCATTGGAGTCAATTTATAATAATTTTAGATATATAAAAATATTTATAGAACTTTTCACTGTCTTTTACCCACCTCCAAGGGGAATTTTCAAATTCACATAAAACATAATTTTACCTCTTATATGAGTGGAATTTCAAAAATCCAAGAGACATGGTTGATATTATTATGAAAAATTTGTTTCAATATGATAAAAATAATTTTTGGTGAATAGTAATTTTTTTCTTTTATTTAACACGGTTAAAAGTAAATAGGGTATTGAATGATAAAAATGATAGTATTATTACACGAAAACATGTCATTATCTTATTGGATAAGTGTAATTAGACCATAAATAACCATATGAATATAATATGACCCTTTAGGTCCAATTAGATTAGATTAAGACAATTATTATTATTCTATTTAAAGAAGAGTTAAAAGAGTTAAAATCAATGATTAATAACTAAACCATTCTTAATATAGGGTTGTGAATAAGAAAAATTAAACTATAAATATTAATTTGAATGCTATAAATATTTCTTATATAATGGTTATTTATTTATAATTTTTAGAGATTAAATAATTAAATTTATTAATGACAAAATGATGATGCAGTAATTACCGTATTAATGAAAGAATCAAATAAATGGTATTATAAATATTAAATTAAATATAATTTCAAAGTTTTTATGAAATCCAAGAATTTTATAGGTGAATATGACATGTTAAGATTGATTCCATGTATTATTTTAATGAATAATGTTGTTATTATGTTAAAAAAACAAATACTAAATACTATCAAAATTGACATAAAATAGTTTTTTTAAAAAATATTATATTATTAATTGATATAATGGTCCTAAAAATATATGGTTCCACAAATAGACTTTTATATTAATATATATGACATTAATTAACCAATTTTGGTTAGATTGAATTATTATATAATATGTTTATTAACCATATAATGTAAGAATACATGAAGACACAGAAAAAGTTAAATTATTTAACTTAGTGTTAACTATTAATGATAAGGATAAAATGGTAACCTAATCATGCCAAAAACCTATTTTTTGAGAGGATTTTGACCCATCCCCATTATAGCCTCGATATAAGTCACATTGGAGCCATTATAAACCGAATATGAATTTATTATAAAATAATATTTTATGTTTTTTCAAAGGTGCCTCACACCCCTCTTATAAAAGGGAACTTCCCCATCTCTCAAATTCACACCTCAAAATCCATTTGGCTCGGAAAAATCCTTCTAAAATATCCTCCCAACTATCCTAAATTCATCCTAGAGGCCTTATATTGGTCAAAAATCCAACCTATGGAGTCCTTTTGATCAAATCAAACTGAAGAACCCCAGGAAGAGGTAATGATTTCACAACCCTCTTTCACGTTCTATTATTTTTCCACTTACTCTTTCATTGTTGTTTCCATTATAAAATAATAACTATAGTATATTATATATACTATTATGTAATTATAAATATTTAACAACTATATTCATTATTATATCCATCTTATTAATGATAATGTCATCATGCGTGTGTACGTACGGCTTATAGTCTCCGCGTAGTGGTGTAATTTGTTATTCAACACTATGTTATTTGGATGGATATAATGATGAGTAATATGTATATAAATAATGAAAATAAAAATAAAATTTCCCTTTAAAATTAATATAACATCAAATTACACACCTTTAAAGAAATGATATTATCGCTCGTGCATACGTATGGATTACCGTCTCCGCGATGCGTGGAGATTCATTTCCACGTTCACAATTTATTGATGATTATAAAAATATATATTACTAATAAGTATGTAATATATGACAAAATAATTATACTGATGATATATATATATATATCTACTTACATATATCTTATTTATTTAATTATATTCAATACGACATGAAAACAGAAACTACGTTTATGCGTACATATGGACTACCGTCTTCATAAACAGTGTTTTTCATTTCATATATATGTCTATCATACATATTTATATTATAAATATATATAATATATAAATCAGGTTTTATATTCTGGAATTATTTAAATCATGATCTATGTGATACAATCAAGAGTAACAAGTTAAAACACGTATGATAAAGAAAGTGATTATTACATGAAATGTTAATTTAACATGGAAATTATTATTAAATGGGTAGTATAAAGTCATATATGAATCATGTATGATACCATAAATATTAAAATATTTATGGTATAATTTAATAACATATAATTATCTTCATACAAGAGGGTAAATGTACCTTCAACTGAAGGAATGTTCAAAGTGAGGGATAATTCCCTAATCTCATTTTTATGCGAGATTGTTTATGTGTAAGTATATACTGGGACATTTTTTATCATACATGCCCATTTTTCATAAAACTAATTCCAAAATGAATATTTTAAGGATGTGTGAAAGGTACTCTTTACCAAGATCAAAATTTTAAATGTTTTTAAGATTTATCATTCTAAATATTTTTAATTAATTTCCATGTTTTCAAAATGATTTTAAGGATTCATTTACATGGACATGAATTTTTTGAAATGATAATTCTTTTCACATATTTCAATGTGGCTTGGGAAACATTGATTCAAAAATATATTTTATTTTACTTCCTTTATAAATGTGTGACATTTAAATTACTTTAAAAAAGGTTATTTCTCCCAAAACGTTTTACTCATCATTTTCAACTTCGTTAGCATCCTTTACTGGATATTATTTTTGATTGACATTGATTTATTTTAATAAAATATTCCATATTATATTGGAATATTAATGATGTGTTTGACTGTGGATGTTCTATTTTTATACCATTAATGGATTATGGTTAAAGTATTGACATTTTGTATGATAGTTTAATTATGAATGTTTATATAATATTTCATCCTTTTCATATGAATAATGTGTTGGACATAGTAAGTGACAGGTGGAGACCGCTATAGCTCCTTGATTTCTTGGAAGGTCTCATGAGACAACTAGATGTGGAATTTTCCAAGGCCTTTCCCATTTTGATATATGGTTCTGGTTGAGGCCTTAATCATTTTTAGACGTCTTGGACGACGCCTTTAAATGTTTTTTCAGAATGTCTGGCATTATAAATTCCCTCATTATGAAAATAAAAATGATGCTTCATGTGGTTATTCGACTAGTAGAAAACCAATGACTATGTTTTTTATGGCATTGTTTACTCAGCTCATATTCCTTCCATAAAAGTATTCTTATTTATTATTGGTAAAGGAATGTGGTTTCATTTATTCACCATGCTTAATATTTATGTTATCTTCCTCTGTATTTCAAACCCTTACTGAGTTTTTGAGATCACCCATTTTTATGTCCCATTTTCCCAGGACTCCATGAAGTGTTTTATGATTGATAAGTAGGGTTAAGCTATGGGATCAATGGTGGTCTTAAAGGATCATTTATGTTGTGTTTTATCTTTTTATGTGTAATGTAACATTCATGTATGTAATTTATTTTCCAATTCTACTAAACTGATCGGTGCTTCAGGACTTGATTTCTGGTATGCATGCCAATGTATTAAAATAATGCACCGACTCTGGGTAACTGGGGTCGGGGCGATACAATTTTCCCATGAACGACATGTTGTAAAATATGTGTTGGAATTTAATCAATGTTTCGGGTGTCAAGATTTTATAGAACAAAAGGAATCTTGTAGTAAAAATGAATGTAAACATAATAAAATATTTTTGTGAAAAAATTTTACATAATTTAAAAATTAACAATATTATATATTAATTTTGTTAATTTTCAAATACTATAATCCCAAAATATTATAAAAATGTAATTAAGTGAATACCTTGATATAAATCAAGTAATTATGGGTTAAATTCTATATAAAGTCATATATTTTGTATCATAGAAAAATGTTAATAAATTTTGAAGATGGGATGATCTGAATAAGAAAAATTTATATGAATCTACTTTATTTTTATTTGATCATGATATAGGTTTTTTAAATATTTGGGTTTCTACATCTATTCCATATATATTCAGAATAATTATTCATAGAGGAAATCAAGTTTATGATATATAAATTGAAATAATGGAATGATATTCTTCCAAATTAAATACATAGGAAGTTCAAAATAAGAAATATTAGTTTGTGGCTACATTAACATAATTATAATTATTTATTAATAGTGGTACCCGTGTAAGATATTTACTTAATTATTTATAGAGAAATATGATTTAAAAATAAAATTCCAACAAATAAAAACATATATATTATTGTGGCTTATAAACCCCAATGGTTTTTGAATGATGTATTAAGAATTTATATATGATATAAAAATATTTATAATATTCAAATTAGCAGATGGTGGTACTTTACTATTTTTCAATTTGAATGCAGAGCTGATTATTTATGGTCATTGGATATGAAATCCATATAGAATGACGATATTGATTCTATTGGGTAGAAAATTTTAAATATCATTTCCATGAGATATATATTCATACTGTTTTTTCCTAGAATATATAAGGAATAAATTGAATTTATGGAAAATGAATATGACCCTATTTCATCCTATGAAGAAGATATTTCTATATTCTCTAGGTATATAGCGAATTTTACGCTGGACAATCACAGTAAAATTAATATATTTTAATAAATATTAAAATGTTGTTTAGAAAGATATTAATATTCTGATGATTTTTGATGTTATGAGTATATTCATTGATGTGTTGAGAAGGCTAATTTTACTTTTTTTGTTAATACTGAATATATTTTTTCCAGGTGTAAACTAATTGGGATGCATCCATAAAAGAAAATATTAAGGTAAGAAAATTAAATTTCATACCCATGATGTGTGTGGTACAAATAATTTTTGTTAATTTATAATGAATTATTGAATATTGTTACTACTGTAGTAAGATAATAAATATGGATTCTGACATCCTCAAATATATTAATGGATATAGTAAAATAATTAGGATATCACAGTAGAAATATGATTTATTATAATGAGATGTGACATTATTTTGATGTGTGTCTGGCGAAATAATTTTATGATAGAAATAAAGATGAATGTAAGAAAAATGGTGTGGAAAATAAATTTCATTCTTCCTCAATTATTTCTAAACCATAAACCAATGTGGTGAAAGGTATATTAATTGTTTATTCAAATATTGAAAATATATATTGTATGATTTTTACTATACATTATTATTATTTCATGGAATTTATCTACTAAAGTATAAATATAAACTCTATTAATGATTAAATATAAACTGTACAAAACTCCATGTGTATGTATGAAAGAAACATATAATTCTGGGAACATTCCCATCATTGCATGTGGAATGGTATTTCATAGAAATATTGCTAAATTTACATAAGTGTAGTTTTAAAAAATTCCAATCATGGATTTCATTACAAATCTAAATATGTCATAGTTAGTTTCAATCCTCAAATTATATTCATACATATGATAATTCATCAAGAATATATGAAATTTGATTAAAAAGGGTTTAATTTTATCTATCACATTTCATTGAATAGATGAGAATTATTATTCATATTTGTGTGCAAATGGTGAATGCATTAACATTTTTTTACATTATGATTTACCTAGTGTTATTCCATGTAGGGTGGCTGAATTAACTATTGGCTTGGATCCTGTTACTAAGATAATTCTCATAACCTTTTTATCAATTGATTCAATAGAGCTATTGAAATTGAAAAAAAATATGTTATAATAAGTAAATTATAAGGTTTTTATATACCATTAAACATCATCCCATGGCGATCCTTTGTTGTTTTTTTGAAATCAAATATGGATTTATTAGGATTGTCAATGATTATAGATTATAAATAACATTACTATTAAAAATATTTCATGTTTCCTCATATGAAGGTGTTTCTTGATCAACCATAGGATGTATAGTATTTTTTAAATGTTAACCTTAGTTCTGGGAATTATTATCTAAAAGTCAAGGAAGACGAGATTTCATTCAAGATATTTCTTAATAGGTATGACCATTAGAAATTTCTATTTATACAATTCTTGTTATCAAATAAAATAGCCCCATTTGATGATGTTATGAATAATGTTTTTCAAGACTCTTTGTATATGTTCATATATGCATCCATTCATGTTATTTTGGATTATTTTAAAAGTTACAAGGAACATGAGAAACAATAATGGATATTTTTATACACATGAAATGAAAATATCGATAAAATAAAATTTATGTAATTTGAATTTTAGATACAATAAACTTCCTTCCATGGGAATAATCATTAAATATAAGGAATAAAAAATGGTCCCAACAAAACTAAAAAGTTGGAATACTATCCAAGACACCCAAACCTAATAGAAATAGAATGTTTTCATTGATTAGTTGGTTACTATAATTTTTTTAAATCATATATTGGATATATATCTTTATAACAATGGTAACTGTATTGGTTACTAAATTCCTATAAATAAGTAACTTTATAACTGTATTTAGGAATTGAAACAAATATTTGTTGATGAAATGGTACAACCCATTCCATCACTATAAAAATAAATTTTTATTTAAAATTATGATTCATTGAATAGAAGTTGATATGTCTAAGGTGACCTAGATCTGTACTACTAGATATATTTTTAAAAAAATCATTAAATATTTTCCCTAATATAAAGTAAGATAATAAGTGATAAACCTATCTTTTTTACACCATTTCCATAATTTAATCATTAAATGTCACAATAACGAGATAATAAATAGTTGATGAGGTTTATTGTATTTGAGGATCAGCTATATAAGTCCCTTATTTTATAAAACACATTATCAATTCTCCATAATCAACATAACAAAATACCGCCGTTAAACATCTCATGAATTATACTAATATTTTTACCCTAGAGAATGTGAATATTAGAATGGGGAGAGATTGATCACTATGTATGGGAGAAACGTAGTAACATTTCATCAAGGTTAAATTATAAGAATATGTATATATATGAATATGGGACAGATATCCAACTAAAATAAATATATAATAATTACAGTTCAACATATGTCTTAATATAAGGACATGAATTATAAAAATAACAAACATGTACCACGTAATAAAAATTTGAGACAATAAAAATCAACCATTGTTCATAATAATTGGAGTGTGACATAAAAATCTGTAATTTTATTAAAACATTGAATAAAAAAGAAATCTTGGAAAAAACCCATATGGAATAAATATATTAAGTGAAAATTCAACCATTCCATCACATTAAATTGTGAACAAATAAAATGTAAGAAATCATGTAATGAATGAAAAAAATCCAACTCATCCTTTTTAAGATAAAATTCCCATATTATATTTTTTGAAAAAATTAAATTACCACACAATATGTACGAGACAAAAATAATTTGATGATGTATGTTCTCAAAAATTACCATGTATAATATTATGAATAATCAAATTTCAAATTTTCATCATCATTATCTCAAATGTTATCACACATTAATAAATTAATTTTTGGTAGATATTGGACCCCAACATTCAATCATCAATATATATGGGTTCCAATTAAAGATAATAAATCATTATCATAAAGAACCCATGGAAAAAAATTCATTTCATAACATTTTTGGATTGTATCACCAAAATGAATATCAATAAAGTAAATAGTTGATAAAAAAATTACAATGTCAAAATAGAGAATTTAATTATAATATTATGAGGGTAATTCATGAATTTAAATTTCCAAGGATGTAAAATAATTACTAATAAAGAAAATTATGAAGTGATACATTTAAAAGATCATAGAAAATACTTCTTTATTTGGATTATTATATGAAGTTATTGTCTCTTTGAAAATTCATTTTGTAATATGTGAAATGTTTTTTTGTATTTTTAAAATTAATATTCAATACTATTGATGAGAATCATTTATGGAAATTTAAAAATGTTATATCTAAAACTACATGAAAAATATTACTTTTTTTAAATTATAATAAAAAATGCATCCTCAAAAATTACAGAATGGTTTAAAAAATGTACTAGGAAATAATGTTGTTGTTTTTATATAAATAATATCTAAAAATAGAAGTTTTAAACAGATTTTTTTAAAAAAATAACGTTTTATGGAATATAAAATTTTCATTTTAAATGTATAGAAAACCTTTTTAATATAAATAAATACATATGTTGAAAATAAATATCATAATAAGAGTATCAAAAACATATTATAAAATAGGAGATGTTATATATGAATGTGAAATTAATAAATACATTTTTGGTTTTCAAATTATATGATCAATAATAAATAATAAACATCAATGATGATGGAAACCCATTATTATATGAGATTTGAATCTCTCTCAAAACCATTGCATGTTTATGTGAAAGAAGAGAAGGAATAAATGTGTTTAATGATTAATTTTACATAGATATAAAATATTAAATATATTATGAAATAATACATATAATATTTTATTATTAAATTAAGAATATTTTTCATGGAATATTATTTTAGGTCAAATAATGTGCATTTTAGATAACAAAATACAACTCAGAAATCATAATTCATGATGAAAGAAATATCTAATTAATGTTATATCCAATAAATATAAAAATAAAAATAAAATGGATCTTAAAATAATAAAAAATAATATTATTTTCCAGATATATAAATTAATTTCAAGAAATACAGTCATAACTCAATTAATTGGGGTTGAATTTTAAGAAATTATTTCATTTTTGTTATCTTTCAACTTTAATACCAAAAAATGTAGAACATAATATGGATTTTTAAAACATTTATATTTTTAGAATAAATATTAAAAAAAATTAATATATAATATTTTCACCACAAAATATAACCAGTTGGAAATATTCATGATATGTGATTAAAGAGTAATTGAGTTGAAAAACCCCTTATGATATTGGTAATATAAAAATAAAATGAACATATGATGTTTATAAAGAAATAAAATTTAAAATAAAATGAATTGAAATATATTCATTATATATGATGGATAAATGGGAGTGAATAAAACAATAAAAGAAATTATGTTGTGTAATATCAATCATGTTTCCCCATATTGATAATATATACATATAAAACCTAAAATTGTTCATTATTCTCCTTATTTATGTTTCTATACTTTTTAAAATAATAATATAATTTTATAAAATATTATGAACTATTTCAATCGATATATCATTTTATATGGCCTATTTTTTGTCTTATATATATTATTAAATATTTTTGTCTAATGGTGGTCAGATGAGGTGGTTTCATCAATTTCTCTGAAACAACCTCGGTATATTGGAAATGGACAAATTCATTTTAAATTTTTTTTATAATATCTAGTGTTTTAGACATTTTTTTTATTTTATTAATCCATTAGAATAAAATTTAAATAGTTAAATTGTTTTTTCCTTAGATAGAATCCAATTATGAATATATCCTCAATATGTACATTTAATGAGATTAATAAATTTATGATATTTTTTTTGATATCTTGTAGAGAATGTATAATATGGAATTTAATGAAAATTAAAATATTAATAAATATATGTTTTATACTTTAGATACACATTTAATTTCATCCATATTATAGGGTGGATATATATTAACCAGATTATTCTTCAAGGTATTATTCCATAGGTATGAAAGATTATAACATCTTTTTAAGAATGATATTTCAGAAGGAAGTAAATTGATATTCTTTTATAATAATAACAATTCAGTATATACATAAAATTTTTTTATAATACAATGATGTATTTGAATAGATTTTATAGGGTAGATGATAAAAATAATTAAAATCCATTAGATTAAAAAATTACATCTCCCTTAGATTTTCTACCAAGGGTGACTCCTTATGCAAAAAATAGTGAGAAAGTGAAATATATGTAGATCATTAAGTTGGATTTTTATATTCACCCAAAAAGTGTTAAATATGAGGTAATGAATGTGAATAGAACTAAAAAAAATTATCATTACACAATTCATGATAATACATATAATTCCAACCATGTAGACACGTCCTTGAGATGAAATGATTTTGATTCATTAACTATGATATGTTAAAAAATTTACTAGTTAATGATTTCATAGATTTGGTACTATATATTTTATATATCGAAACAAATACTCATTTGGTTTGGGTTTTAGTATAGTAAAACATAACTGAAATAATTATTAATGATTGCCCTGAATATTATGGGTTTCATGAAATAAAATAAATGCTTATGGAAGGAAATGTTAGAGATATTAACTTTGATAAAAATATGTTAGTCTATATTGAAAGTTATATATTTGTGTTGAGTGATTCCATATTGAAAAAATTTTATTAAATGTGGCTCATAGACCTCTATTTAACTTAAATCTTGGTATTACTATGACGTTCAGAGACCTTCTAGAATATTATTAAAGTGTAGAATGATGTTATATAATGTTAATATTATGTTATATTATTTTACTCTTCAATAAGTTATGGTTATTGAACTAAATACTCAATTTTTTTGAAATTATAGGTCATTGGATCATCATTATAGACTAAATTTTAAATATATGCGGTGATTACTTGGTGTTCCTATCTTTATTTTATATAACAACAATATTTTTTATGTATTAAATTTTATGGAATGGATTTTAGATATATTTGTGTAGTGAGTTATGTTTTTGTATAAATTTTCATTTACAATTAGTAAGAGAGTTTGAGAATAAAATTCATTATTTAGTTGATATTTAGTATCCATTCTCATACTATTATCAGAGATGTATATATTAAGATATTTCACCGGTGAAATTTTCGTATAATAATATTTTACATTCTAGTTACCAATGGATCCATTTGTGTCATTATATGAAATGTAGTGTGACAATTTAGAATATTGGGACTATATGGATAAATGAATGTTTTGGGACTATAATTTTAAGTAGAAATGTTTTTGAAGATAAAGATTAATCTACAATATATGAGTAAATATTATATAATGTTGGAGAGTTACACATATTACCTGAGAAAATATCTCTCCTATGAGGTAGAAGTTCATATTTTTCATAAAATGAATCCACAGAAAGGTGTTATGTGACATAATGTAAAAGAAAAAAAATAATCCCATAGTTTATTTTTTCCATATGAAATTATATAGAAATAAAGACTAGTTTCGTACTATTAATTATTACCTCTATGTTTATCTTAGGTACAAGATTTGTTGAATGATTCATTGTTAATGAAAAGTTCACTTAATCCATATACTTTTTATATAAAAGAAGAAGATATATTAGAATATAATTTTTAATAAGTGGAATGGCTATTTAAATTTAATGATCATCAATTTTAGTTGTTATAGAATATGATAACTCACATTGTTAATGTTTTATGGAACAACCATATGATTGATGAATCACAATGGGAATCATAAAATACTAGGAGTTCAAATGTATGATCCATTAAAAATGTAACGGTTGATATTCCAAGGAAACAATTTTTTTTAAAACATTTTATATAAACTAGATAATTGTTTTAGTAAATCAATTTCATGTATAATTAGTTTTCATGGTTAGATTTTATGGAGTTAAATAATATTAAATATTTGTAATTAAATATTTAATAAAAAATAATAGATTAATAACTAAATTTCTATCTATACATTTCATAGTCTTATATAAATGTTTAATTAAATATTTATAATATTTTAATATGTTTTTACAGCTTCAAAATTTTATATTATTATGTAAAAATAATGTTATGACGAATTTTCGGGATATTTCATAAATAAATAATTTTTATTTGAATTGAGAAGATTGTTGATTTTACAAATACTGTCAAAATTATACAATTTTCATTATACTAGAAGTAGTTAAATGCTTATTATTTTCTAATATATATATATATATAAATATATATATAAATTAATACATTTTTTAGGATTATAATTTTAAAATTATAAATCTTTGACTATTATATTGGAAATCAATGTCAAGTATTTATTCTATTGAAACTAATTCTGGGATAATCTATTAGATCATGTATTCATAGTTTTAATTTCAGTTTTACATTTTTTTAAAGTAAAATAATTATTTAATTATTTAAGGCAAAACAATTAATTCCATTTGAATCAATATGGTAAAATTTCTTAGTGTAAAACCCATTATTTGCATAAAAGGGATATTTTTTAAAAGAAATTCATTGAATAATTTAAAATTATATCAAAATTGATTTTAAAATATTATGAAAATTTAATCACTAAAAATGGATTAAATATATTGAATCAACATTTTCAAATTTGGTATTTAGGTCATATTCAATTTTGATTCCTAAAAATAGTTGTCATTTGAAATGTTTTTCACTACAATAAAGGTTAAACTGAGTAATGTGGTGGATTACACTATAGTATATGACTTGAAATATCATTAAATATATATATGAATATAAATTTTAGTAGCTTTTGACGTTAATTTATCCCATATTTAAAATATTATTAAATTATTATACCTTTTAGGAGAAAAATAATTATTATATTTTAATGTTTTTAATATTTTCAGCGGCATTACTCTCCTCACCTATAAATGGGTACCTAAAAACCTCCCATATCCAAAAACATTAAGAAAAATATTTAAATCAAGATATATCACCATTCATTTAAAAAACTCATCATCATATCTTAGTGCTTTTGACCTCACCAAAAGAACAATCCTATATGACTTAAAATATAATACAAATATTGATATCTAAAAAGAAGTTAGTATTCACAATTAAATTATTTCATGATTATTTCCACTACTATCTATATAAAATATATTGTAACCATACTAATATACTTATATTATAGAATATACTATATTTTAATGTTATTATGAATATTTATTATCTATTTTCATCCTCCTTTATAACTTGTGGGAAATGAAAACCTTTCTCAACAAAAAGTGGAGAATATGGAATCCATAATGAGATGTCTATAGTTTTTCATACCCACCTCATATATATGGATATAATGATGATTTATATTAATATATAAAATAAAATTAGTATTCATTAAGTTTAATATTGTTCATACTTCTTAACCTCCCATATGATTGAAAAATATGACATCGTCGATCCATAAAAGTGGACAACCACCTTCACAATGTGATGTAAATCATTTTTCATTTTTAACAGACATGATTTTTCATGATGTCTGATGTGAATAATATATATTATTTTTATTATATTGATATTATTACTTACAGAAAAAAATTGATATTTTTTCATCCTTCCATCTAATGAAATGAAATAAAATCTCTCAAATGTGGTCGTTCAAACTACCATTTTAGATGAATGATATATATATGTTTCATTAATTCTCTAAAATGATAGTAATAAATGTAAAATATTTTTTATTAATTGATAATATTACATTTTTAAGTCTTTTAATATTATTTAAACATAAACCCCAAGAGCATTGGAAAAACACCAATTCTTTATTTTGATCACACATCCCCAAAACAACCAACTTGAGCTTTACAGACATGGATTGTAACTAAAATAATGGAATATTTGAAATAAAAGGAATAATAGTAAATTAATAAAATTAAAAATTATTTGAATTAAATACCTTTTTAATATAATATAATTATTTAAGAATGTAAAAAAAGTATGTGATGTCTCAAGACATGAGGTAAGGGATTTTTATTTAAAATGTTGATTTAAACAATTTCCCTTCCATATCAATGTCCATATAAATGTTAAAAAATTATATTAAAAAAATTAATGAAATATTTTAACTAATTTTTAATTTTTTTGAATTTATTTAAATTAATAATCAATTTACTATTTATATGAATATTTCTTAATTTATTTAGAAAAATTCAAAAAGAATGCATTCAATCTGTTAACTCAATGAATAACTTTTCACAATATCATATCTTCTATTTGTTATCAATATTCATTAATGATAATTTATGGTTTATTAATAATATAAAGTTATTTTTTAGTTGAAACTATGTATTTTTCATATTTTCTCAACAGAAAATCATATTTATTCATATTTTTACGTGATTAATGAATATTGGATATATTATGAAATAAAATACCATTTTTGGATTTATTTTGAAAATAGAAGATCTTATGTGTGTTTATATTTATAATGTTTTTTGAATAGTTTATAATGATGATTGAGTAAAATATAGAACTAAAATTCATTGGGTAATTATGTGCTCTTGAAGAAAATAAATAATGAAAATATTTTTTATGATAATTAAATTGTAAAAGTTATTGTAACAGTTATTTTATGACTAATATGAATATGGTGTCCCTATTCAAATATATTATATTATATTCCTACATATACTTATTTATTTAAATCATTTTATTTATTGAATTTCTAAAATAATTTTCTGATTTAATGGATGTTAATGTGGTTTTATCTAAGGTGTTTTATAACAAAAAATATTCTAAATCAATCAATAAAACCACATGATTATTAATTTTATATTATTCATTCTTCTGATAAATTTTAAGAAAACTATTTTTATTCAAATTTACATTTTCTTTCTATGTAAATTTTTTTAAATCAAATATTGTAACCTAAAATGAATAATTTTTTATAGTATTTAATGATTTTCAAATGGGATGACAATTTTATTTTATAATTACATACCTCTCCCATTATTGTTTACTCATCCTTAAAAGTAAATGTTTGTAATAGGGACCATGGATGGTATAAAATTTTATAAAGATCAATGGTGAGTCATATTGATTGAAAAAATGATCTATGATTGAAAATAGATTATAAACATAAATAAATATTTTTATTAGAATAAATGTACACTATATGGAAATATCCACAATTATATGAAATTATTTTACTAATTCTGTAAAAATATAAACCTATAGTATACATGATTTTAATAAATGTGAACCAAATTTTATAACATATATAATTATGGGTTTTTTATGATATAGATATTCATAGTACCATTCGTTAAAGTTTTTGTAGGTGAGGACATGTTCTTTGTCTATAATTGATCAATCTGTTTTTGGGTGTTATTTTCCATTTCAATGAAATTGTACCAAAATTATTTGTATATTTATCTTTATTATTCAAATGAACATGTATGAAATTTATTAATATTATATTAATCCAAATATTTTATAATACGATATTATTTATGGTCTACTAGACTCATAAAACTCAGTAGCTCCAGTTTTCTATTATAGATAATTCATAATAATCTCTACATAGCCTAATTTGTGTCATAAATAATACATTATGACTATAAGGTACGATTTACAATTTCCAAATGTTTTAAGTCTATTCTAGTTTAATAATCAGTTGATTTAAACCTATTATATTTACTGACCCATTAAAAATTCATTACATGGATCAAAACATGAACCAAGAAAGATACACATATTACATTCATTCTAATTTTATATAATTTAACCCAAAAATCATATTATAACTCCAAAATAGGTTGGTGCACTAATAATAAATGATTATTAGAAACACATACTAGGGTTTTCTTCAAATTCAAGTGATTTAAGTAATTAATGAAATAATATATACCATATTAGATTACATTTTTTTAATTTATTTTTTATATAATGGAAATATTATTCTATTTATCATCATGGTTAATACATAATCTCATCAAAAACTATAATGATACATTAATACAAAAATATCCTTTATAATGTTAACATATTTCATCTAGGTAATGTTTTTCTTTATACTATGTGTTAGAGAATTGTCAATGCATTTTAAAATATATAATAATGAAAAATATAATGAACAAACAATGATATGATCATGGATATTTGGGACTAGTTAATCCATATATTGCAGAATGGGTCAACCAATCTTATACGAAAACTATTTTATATGTGAACAAAGTAAATTTGTTGTACCCATCAAATTACCTTGAATATTTCTTTTCTGGTTCCCCATCAAATCATGAAATGAACCACATCATTTAAAACCTCTCAGTATAAGAATTTATACTCTCACAGTGGAGACGGGTACTGAAGATGATAGAATTACATTTTTACCACCCAAAATTATTCCAAAAAGACCCTTTTGAATTTTATAATGTGTGGATGATTCATAGTTCAACTATTATGATATGTAATAAAAAACTACTCAATTTTTAAAACTACATTCAATTATTAAAAAATATAAAAAAGAAAACATACACAGGATGATTCCAACTTATAAACATTCAATATTCATTTAATTTTCATAATAAAATTTAAATTTTCCAAAATATAACATGAGGGTAAATTTTAATGTTATAAATTAAATTAATATAAGAATCAATTGAAATAATTATTCCCCTAGAATCCATATTATACGTTAAAAAATCCAAATAATAATTTATTTTAAATTGTTTTGATATTTTAATCTTCTATTGGACCCAAAATGGATCCTTGATGAATTATTTTGTGATTTATGAGGGTTTGATAGGAAATGTGGTTTGGGTCTTATATGACCCATCCTTACTTGGGTCGGGTGACCCAAGATACTACATGGGATCATTTATTCATGGCTATTCTAGTTTCATATCCCTATCATAAGAAAAATATATTATGTATATATAGTTTTTATATGATATATTTGTACTAATTGGAATTGATTTTGTTTATATCACAATTCTAAACAGACCAGTTTGGGAAATAATGTGAAACTGTGGGAAATAGTCTCGAATGTTTTTATTTGTTTCATTTATTAACAATGGAATACAAGAAAATTTATTCTCTAATATTATTGAAATTTTATTTAGTGTTCTAGGATTTTCATACATATATGTTAAAAAATTATTTATCAACATTTACTAAATTACATAATCACACTCTTGAGCATAATAAATGTATCGTCACAATAGAAATTTGTAACTTCATTCAAAATATTCATATGTAAATGAAATCATCTCTCAATATGTTGTTTATAACTACAAAAATTCATAGACATATCATGCATAATATATTAATTAATAACATGTGGAAATGATATATAAAAATGACTACTCTCGGATACTTTTTAGGTGAATAAAATGAAGATATATAAGAATAACAGGAGGATGAGGGTTTGAGTACCTGGTAGTAAAATATAAAGACTATACTCTGTGTATCAAATATCACAATATTGAGTCATTAAATAAGTATTGATTGTTCATAAGACATTTATCATAATGAAATAAAATATAATGAGCCATGAGAGCAATAAATTGACATATGAAATGGAATTTACATAATAATGATAACTATATAAGATCATTTTTATAGAACTCAATGATTACTTAAAAGGCCATCATAGTTGATTTAGTTCACTCCCCAAATGATCATTATGGTTTGGGTGAACTCCCATGATAAAAATAGAAGACAAAGTCCCTTACTTAACTGGGATCACTCCACATTCCAGTCCTTCCCTCTTCTGATATATAAATTATTAACCAATGAATTTGTAGGTATATATAGGCCTCAACAATCAGAATATAAAAATAATATGTATGTGTGAAACAAGATCATTAAATATTCATAATATAATAAAACATTAAAGGAACTTGGTTTTATAAAAAATTCATTATAAAATAACACACGGAAAAGAGACAGTTGTATTAATAATTTCATCATTCCATTATACCATATCATTTGAAATTAAGTGGGTTTCATAATCATTTTATCATGGGATAACATATAGAAGAGAAATGGGTTTGAGAAACCTATTATAATGATAAAAATTAATCATCCAGATAAATAATATGAATGGTATCCTTAATTTATAACCTCATTAATGAATTAATTGCAACAATGGTTTTCCTCTTATATAGAAAATGACTCTAATATATCACTTGGAACATTTAATTAGGAAAATAACTTTCATTAAAATTTAATTCATAAAAAAAAGCAATAAAAATATTTGGAAATCCATTTCATTAATAATAACCATTCATGACTATACTGGAACCATTAAACCAATGATTTTTCATGATGGATTCCATTTCATGTACTTCATGTTAAATTTACAATTCCTGAATCATTTTAAGTATAATATAAATGTTAATTTTTTGTAATGTGACATGAATATTTATTTAAAAAAAATTTTCTAAAAATTAAAAAATGGTAAGAAATACATTTAATTAATAATTTAGATAAATTTAAAAACACTTTTGAATAAACTTTTTGATAAAATTATTTTTGGAGAAAGATGATTTTTAGATGGAATAGAGATATAAATGTTATTTTTCTTAGTAATGTAATTTTGAAATCATTTGTACATAAAGAGAGGAAAACAGAGGTAAATCACAAATTATTATGAAGGAAAATATACTATACTAAAGTTAATGAGATTCATTAATGATTAATAATAACATTTAATCATCAAATATATAATCATAAAAAATCATGATAAACGATATGATTTGTAACATAAATCATTACCTCTTTGGGAACATTTTATTATAATCCCCATTATGTAATGAAAATAAATGAAACATATAGTGTCATCATAATAGATAAATTAATGATATTAAATTAATAAGGTGAAATATATAAACCTCATTAAAGAAGTTAGGATCATTACATAACATATGTCTCATGGATAGATAATTGAGAAAAAAATCCCTTACCATAAGTCTAAAATTTAGTCAGACAAGTTCACAAGCCATGTATAATCAGTATAAGTTTACTATTAATATATCTAAGAACCATAAATATATATCATACATTATATGATTTACTTATGTCCTTTTATTACCCTTTAATTAAAAATTCCATGATAATGTCATGTTTTGGGTAATAAATAATTTTTACATTGTATGTTTTTATTTTTTATTTTTTCCCTCTTATAAGAATCATTGTAATATATATTATATAATATTAATAATTATATAAATTTAATTTATATTCATTACACATGTTTCAAGTTTAATTTGTAATATTTGTATAATGAAAATTAAATACACCGTTCTTGGAAATGGTAGGTTATATGTACGAATGAGTGATGTTATTATTTTATTTGTGGATTAAAATAAAGAATAATAAATATCATATTACTATAATAGAATAATTTCTATGTAATATATATACCATATTCTCATTTAAAAAACAATTAATAACTTCTATTTTTGAATGAATCACATCATTTCATGTTGTCATAGTTCATCATACACATGAGCTACATAAACATACTACTACAGAATTGAAATTACTATGGTATATGTGATATAATAACTCAATAAGTATAATAATGTCATAAATATCATATCTAATTATTTATTCATTCATTATATCTTGTGGTGATATGTTATGATTGAGAAATAATAACATATATTCATGAGGTGGTAGTCCCCCATACACAGAAATGATAATTTTATATCTGATTTGATGAAAGAGGATATGGTTTTAGGTTATTAACATAACATAAAAACAACTGAGTATATCTAAGATATTGATGTTATTATATCATTATGGTAAAATACGAATTTAATGAGGTGTAGGATGACATAAAACAAACACATGGTTTGGGGTGTTACCACTTCTTGAGAAAAACATTTTATGGTTTGAACCAAAATGGGTCTTAAGTTATATTTAGGGACAAAATAAGGATTTTATTTAAGGATAGTGGCGTTAATGAAGATATCTGGGTATGTATTATTTGAAAAAATGGATTTATAAAGGTTAAAGGGAAATTAAATGGGTTTCCATTTATAATTTAAGTTATTCATAGAAATATAATTTTTAAAAATAAAATCACCTACGCATGTTATTAACGTGGAAAAAGTAATTTAACTATTTTTAATATAGATTTTTGTCAGCAAATAAGTTAAAAATATTTTTTAATATATATTCTAATGATTCAAAATATCAAATTTTACTTTACAAATATAATTCATTGAAATGGGAAATTTAATTTAATAAATTAACCCATAAACGCGATGAGTACGTTGTTTTACAAAGAGAAATTAATGAAATATTTTAAACATTTTTCAATAAAAACTCAATATTAATGTGAATAAAATGATATAAATTGTATAAATTGGAATTTAATTAAAATATTTTTACTTTTAATCCCATTTTAATAAGAATTATTACCCTATACATTCATTAAATGATTGAAAATTGTCAATAAAAATTAGTATTTTTCACAGTACAAATTTTTATTTTTAGAAAAATACAAAAAATTGAACATAAATTTTTTTACATGTATAATTCAAGAATTAATTTTATTTTATCAAAATGTTATTTATATATGTATAAAATTTATTTTATTAGTGATTAGGAAATGAAATATAAAAAACATTTTTTTGGAAAATTGTATTTTTGAAACATATAACTACATTTCAAAAAATTAATTTCTTATTATCAATATATTTTCATTTTTTAATTAATTATAATTAATATTTTAAAATAATAATACTCTTCATATAATAAAAATCAGAGTCTGTGTTATAATGTTAATTTTTAAATTTAAAATATTAATAATATTGTGTTTTTTGTAAAAACTCAATATTGTCTATAATGCTAATTAATGAAAATATTGTTTATAACGAATGATAAAGTTCATATTGTACGAAATTAAAGCTCTAAAATAAATTTAATTTATTAAAAAACCTAAAACAATTTCTTGTTACATTTTACCCTTTAAAATTAATTTTTCTATTGAAATTTGTTACTCCAATAGGAAACATAATGGAATCAAATGCCACAAAATTTCCACAGGATCCCACATAACATATTAAAATTTTCAGTTTTCCCATATAAAATTGACATGGGGAGTGGTCTTATTTCATAGAAAAGCACTTATATATCCATAATCTATACTAGATTTTCATCATAATAATTATCATGCTCCACCAGTATGACCATTATGATTAGTACATGTGAATGACCAGGAATTTATATCCTTGTAAAAGATAGAATGATCACATCATGAACATGAGATAGGTGTTGGGAAATTGAAAATGGATAGGATAACATTATAATTTGACCAATAATTTTAATGGTACTAATACATCTTTTTAATAATTTTCACTTATGCATGAATCTCATAAGTTTTTACCATGTACATGTTCATTGAAATACCTTACCACCAATGTCAAATTATTTATTACACTTAGGATTTTAAGAATAATATTTCTACCAACTCTAAGTAACCATGATGTTTTTTTGATTTTATCTACCCATTTTTAGTTCTTTAGTTATCATTTTCCAAATAGATTAAATTCACAATCATCATTCTAGAACATTTGAGCTTGACACTTATTTAAATATAGGGATTCATAGTTATACATTTTAATAATCAAGTTAAATACATTTTTATAGGAAAACTATAATAGATGAAGTTGTTTATCCCAAACAAAATTAATATACAAAACACATTATAAACATATCTTTAAAGTCTTGAATTATTCTCTTAGTCTGAAAATCTATTGGAAGAACAGAATTAGTTCTATAATTTAACTCATTATCAAGGAAATGTTAAAGAAATACCTAAAACATGAAGTTAAACCTCATATCCTGAAAGCATTCAATTGACTATTGAACTCCCTAAATCTTTACTGAATCCCTAATTTTAATTTTTCGATGATTAATAAGAGAATACTTATATGATACCAATGAGGTGTGCATATTTTATATGGTGAAAGAATTCAACCAATATAGATTTATGCCTTTTATATATTTTGGGGAGTCCTATGATAAAATAAATTAATATTTTTTAACATTTTCTTTCTATAATAATTAACATATGTAAAATCCTCTTATATTTTTTTCTCCCAAATTAACATTCGGAAAAAAATGCACCAAGATTCAAACTCTAGGATTTATCCCATTATTCCATCCCACTATAAATACTATTTATATCCTCAAAACATATTATTACATTAAAAAATAGATAATTATGAACAATGAAACCCCTTATACAACTCTTTATTCGAATCTTGTATGTATGGAAAAAATTCAATTCTCTCGAATATTATCATTTTATTAGGATCAAGGTTACACTTCAGAAATTTATAACATTATTTTTTATTTATACATAATACTTATGTTCATCATAAATATTTACATGGATAGACGGTTGAATATGTTATTGAAAAAATAAGACATATCCCCTTCTTTTAAGATTTAGAAATCCATTCATTACAAATACAGAAATAATGGATATTTTTTGTCCTCATTTAGAAAATCTAGCATGATACTTTCAACTCCGGGCATATGCAACATTGTTTTATTTATTATGTTGGTAATGAATTGAATAGTAATAGTCACTAATTACATCTAACAATCTCTTATGGATCATATTAAAATCCTTCTATGTGAATGTTTTCTTAAAAATAATTGATCACTGTATATATCAATATTTCATCCATAAAGATAATTCCTCCTTAATTTCAATGATAAAATACCATAGATAAATCGAAATGATGATTTGGTTAATTTTGATGGTGAAACATAAATGTTATTGACCCATAATCTATATCCATGTCAATTTTTATAAGTAAACATCCACATACCTTTGAGGATTCATCGTTATATATTACGAACCATTCTCCACTAGAGTTTAATGTAATCACTTGTGTAATAAATAATATTCTCATTAGTTACCTAAAATATTCCTCATACTTATAAGTCTAGAGTAACTTATCTCCCTTCATAGATAACATGATATTTTAATTTTTTTATCATGACAAATTCCCCATGAACCATCTTTAATCTTCTGATAAACTTGGAAAACAGAAGATCTTAGTCACCACTATTAGTCTATCCCAACAATCCATAGGATCCATATTTTATGGATATATCAATATACCCCCTATTGTAATAATATAACCAAAAAATAATTCATTTTGAATACAATATTCACCCATTTCAAAATTTTCATTGTGATTCTCCTTCCCATGGGTATTTAGTAACATTTTCAAAAGATCGTAATGATATTATTTTAGAATTTAATATATAATACTATCATCTATGAAGGCTATGAAAATGAATGAAGGAAATATATAAAGGAACTATTAATTAAATACATGAATAAATCAATGGTATTGGTATTACTGGATGGCATCATAATATTTTCTGAGTTTCCTGGCAATGTAGAAAATGTTTTCATAGGTCTATCCCCCTTCATGATCCTCAATTGATGATATCCTGACCAAATTTTAGTCACGTAAAAAGTATTGAGCATAGTTTATTTGATGAAATTGTTTATAAAAAAGGTAGGGACACTAATTATTCATCATTATCATGTTAAAATCTCTATAACCAACGACCAATCTCATAGATGCATCATTCATTCTCACAAAATGAATAGGGGAACCCCAAAGTTACACACATCTATGAATGAATCTCTTATGAATGTTCCCGTAGAGTTGATTTTTAAATTCCTTCGACTTAGTCTAGACATTTAAATGGTACTATTTGAATTTTTTTTGGTGTTAGGTTTGATTCCTATTGAGAAATCAACATCACATATCCGTGGAAGGTTAAAAAATACTATACAAAGGCATAAAAATCTTGAATAATGATTGTATAATCATTTTTTAGTTTCTCTACAATCATATGAGATAAAATCCCCTATTGATTAGGAACAAAACCCATCCTATTGATGTGGTTTCCCTTGAAATTTTGAATTTTTCATCATAGTGGTAGATTATCATAGGATTTTTTAGAATATCATATGTGAATTACCTTCCGTATAAATTGACTTGATATTTATTTATTAAAATCCAATACATGCCTAAGATAACAAAAAATTCAATTGGAGGAAAAATGAAATGATTTTCATGAAGAACATTCCCACTAATTTCATCCATATATTAAGCATATACCTAATAAGAAATTAGTATACAATTGGGGGTTTTCACTACTAATTATAAATATAATAATTTGGGGGGAATATTTTGACCCTTTTAAACTCCATCATATATGAATTAATGTGAATATTCATAGTAAAGTAATACATTAACATTTTTTGAGTGTAGGGTCAATATACCTTTCAAAACATCATTATCTCACCATGTGTCATAAATAGTTATCACATGATATTTCCTTTTCAATCCTGGTTTAAGATGGTACTAACATCAATCATCATAATTAACATTTGAATTTCGGAATTTGTAATAATTATAATCATACTCCATACATATGAATATCTGGAGTGTGGGTTGTTCATTATATGGATATTTATATTTATTTGAATCATTGGTTATCTTATTAAAATAGAAATACCACTTTATTTCTAGATGAAAATACCATTGAAACATAAAAAAATTTCTTTTACCATTATAAAAATTTTCTCCATGTTTCTTTCAACATTTATAATATAAAATAATACCCATTGTCCTCAGTCAATGGTTCTTATATTTTGGTTGAATTAAATTTTAAATTATTTTCAAAACCATTTGATTTATATGTTACAATAACCTCTATTTTAGCATTGATATCACATAGAAAATCTATTTGTAGGTAATTTAGTGTATTACGTATAACTACATTCAATTTATTTTTTTAAGACACTAAAATATATATGAAATTAAAATTCAGGTTTTGTGATAATAATAGAATCATAAAATTAAATTCTTGTCATGTTTTCCTTGTTGGGACCAAAATATTAATCACACTTTTTTGTTTTATCAAAGAACTCATTCCCTATATTCTTCTGATGAATCCACAGAATCTAAATATTAAAAAATATGTTATCAAAATTTTCTCAATCAATGGATTCAATTCATAACATTCCATTGTACTCATGATGATAGTATACATTTGATATATACCACCTCCCAACCGATATACAACCAAAATGAATTTTTAACATATTAAAAACTATATAATAGAGAATATATTCTAAATGGATGTGATCCATTACATAGAAACTACGTAATTTCAAGATCCACTAATGGATGGTGGATGCTTACCCATTAATGGATCAATATAATTTTTTCCTTTTTTTCATGATTGGATATTCTTTTTGATTCATGGATTGAGAATGTTTCGTAAGTATAAAAAAGTTTTTTCATTCTAGATCCCATAACATTTGTCTCTTCTAAGGGAAAATCATTTTATTTTCCATCACACTATGCATTAAAAGGGTACCTTCTTGTTCAACCCATAAACTAAAAAATAATAATAATGTAAGAAGAAATAAATATTGTGTTGAACCACATAATAATGAAAATGTACTTACAAGATGTCTAAGTAATGAATCGTTATTTTAATTATATAGAACCATAATTTTAACCTAGTTCATTCATTGTAATAATCTATTTAAATCCTCTATGATGTTTTTAATGATTTTTTGCATTTCCAAATCATATCCCTATGAATTTTCAAACTAGGTGTGTAGTAAAGCCCATTTTTGTGGGCTAGGCATTTATTGAGTCATGCTCAATATTCCCTTTTTGGGTTATTACCGAAATGTAGATCTGTAATATACCCACATATAATTTTAATATACATATAGGTATTTATTTATGGGAAGCCACTCACTCTATGTTTTACCAAAATATCATTACATTTCCTTTTATCAACTAGAGTCTTGGTACACGAAAATGGTTCCCCGATCTAGTGGGTCACAATGACTAACACACAGCTCATTGTATTTTATAGGATATTGAGCATAGGTGATGGCCCCTGGTGGTATGGAGGGGATAAAATACCATAAAATCCATGTGGTGTAGTAGAAATTAGAAAATAAATAGATGTAATAATATTCAAATGCTATATGTAGATTCATATACAATATTATGTCATAGTATACTATTATTAAAAAACAATGTATAATCATATAAAACAATATATAATAAAATTTTAAAAAATACCAAAACACATCCCCACTAAAATCATGAGCATACAATTAGTCCTCTTCTCCCTTGTGCCAATCCAAAAGGGATAAAAATCAATCATATGAGAAAATGAATGTTCCCTTGTTTAATCTAATATACATAAGGTCTAAAAGGGTACCAAGGGTTCCTTGCGAATGTTATGAGTGAAATTAGTAGGAAATCACCAACAGTGTTAAGGAATTATCTATATATTGTTAATATCATACTAGTTCACATGTATAATTGATAATAATATTAATAAATGTTGAATAATAAATACCATCATGAAAATGTTCTTATTTGAAATCTGGTTTGATATGACTACATTAGTATAGGTCAGAATGGGTATGATGTGTAACCAAATATTTATATTAGTAAGAAATATATATTCTTAATACATTTATATTCAAACTATATGCAAGGATGTTTAGAAAAGAATACATTAATATTAGGTGTTAGCAAGACTTAGTGCATAAATCTAATGTATATAACATGTTTAACGAGACAATCAAACCAATGATACTACAAATCTATAATTTCATGTGATGAATGTAGTCATTTATTTCACAAAATATGGTGTAGGTGATATATAATTCCCATAAAAAAAACATGAATATTAATTTTATAAGCCATATTAAATAATAATGGTGTGAGATATCAAGCACATCATCCCAAATAAGGGTTTGTCAAACACCATGGACAACAAAACCCTTAATAACTATTCAATATATAATATTAATGGATCAATCAAAATAATAATTATGGTGATGATGATGATGATGTATCACCTATAATATATTTATAGAAATTTATTTTCAACATCAAAGGTTTAATAATTAATGACATTCATAGTAAAATGTATATGATATATAGTGTGTCCTTTATAGACACTGACATTTAATTTGGTTAATATTTTCCATTTTAATAAATAAAAACCCATTTCATGATATGCCAAAAATATATATGTTTCTTTGTTAACTAAAAAAATATATGGTAGAGGGAAAATCCATTTTCTATAAACTGATAAACACTTAAAAGGTTTTTAGCCAAAAAAATTTTTATATACAATAATGGAATTTCATTGAAACATCCAAAGGGGTGGAAATCAAGAGTTGGAAAACCTCTAATAAAAAATTATTAAAATATAGGGATTTCACATTTTTTTCATTTAATTAAATAATTAATATAACAATATAATTAATTGAATAGAAATATCACCCATCTTCCACAATTGAAAAAATGAAATAAAAACTCCCAAACCATGACATAAAATTAAACAAACACCTACATTAGGTCTTCAGAGGACCACTCATCTAGATCCATCCTTTTATTCAATGGTGAACTGAATAAATTGAAAAAATAATAAAATTCCATAATAACTGGTAAATTGGGATTTCCACAATGTACTAAAAGAGGTGTGATGATGAACTATGAAAAAAGAGGGTTAGAGTACATAATGATGTAGGTGTAATGATTCTGATATGAAATGAAAATGATGTTTATATCATATATTATCTCTATACTCAGCGAAGTCTGAGGGAGAGACTTAGCGAGAGTTAAAATGATTATTAATGCTATGTATTGGAAAGGAAATAGGTGGGGTGAGTATTTAATTAATTAAAGAAGAAACAATAAAATCACCCCTTAAAATGGGGTTGCAAAGTTTCTCCACACAGTTGGCCACCCATGAACAAACCATGCACTAGTCATTTCATATATACCCCCACTCTCCTGGGCTAGGGTTACACATTTACTAACCATGAACATTCTATGTGTAAGGCTGATACCAATAATTTATTCAAATCCACAATGTAATATTTCCATGCTCACACAATTATAGAAAAATGTAAAAACTCTCTTCTCGACTGGGTACCATGAAATTTTGGGCACTATCCATGCACTAACTCAGCTACCCACTCAGTTTGTCAAATTTTTAATACTCTAATCTCTAAAAATCGTTTAACACTCTCAATAGCCACAATAGTCCATGAGGTACATCTGAAATGATAAAAAAGATTCAAAATGAAAAAAATGTTCCATTTCATTGTCAGAGGCTGGGTCATTATAACCACCACTCCTAAAATAAACCCATCACTCAGTTCTAGATCAAGGAGTTAACTTGGATAATTTGAGAAAATATTCTACTACTGGGATCATATATCTTATTCCCACTCCAATGTGTCATCCTATACATGAACATGATACCATAGAACCTATTCTAATTCAACTAAACAACCTTAGGGTGTCTTCAAACTTCGATCCTTGATACGCATTTCATACTCCTCAAAGGAAGAATCCACATCCAACATACCCCCATTTGTTTTTAAAACATGTGACTGGTCTAGATATTTTTTATAGATTAGATACCTAGAATAAATCATGCATAGTCTACTGTATCTGAGGAAATTATTTTTTGAAATCCATATGTCTGATTCTCTTCAAATACTCCAAAGGGATGATGAATATAAGAATGATCTTACATTACAAATGAATTCACTGATAGACCATCCTTCTAAAAAATCATAAGAAAATTATATTTCAAACCTTTTACTAAATAGGTCTTCATCATCAATTGGAAAATGACTATAGTCTAGATTGATATATCATCAAACACTTTTTGATCTTTTAGACATTCTATGTATTTTCATGGATGGGACACAATCCAAGAAAAGCAACCTTCTCTACATCTAGCCATAACATAGGTGATTGAAATGAACTACCATATATGGAATCATAAGGATCCATTAGGATGGAAGCTTGAAATCTATTAAATTAGGTGAACTCGGCTACTAATATATGAATCAACCAGAAACTCCCAAAAAAAACATGTATGAACAATGTCGTCCAACATCAGAATCATATGTCATTACTGACCATTGGTCTATGGGTGATTGGCTATGCTCAGAGGCATCTTGGTACCCAAGGCCTTCTAAAACCCATGATATAATGGATTCATGAATCAAGAATCATTGTCAGACATGATAAACCATGGATCTCTATGAATACGTATAACTACCTTTATATATATCCTCCTTATCTCATCTATCGAGATGGTCTCTTGAGTTAGTTAAAAGTTCATGATCTTCATCAAATTGTTAATAGATACCAATAATTTATAATTTACATGAGAAAATGAAGGAAATCCAATAAAAAATTCCACAAATACATTATCCCATTTCTACTCTTGAATGTACTATGACTAAAAATGTTATTACTGCAAGTATACAATTTAATAGGGGTTACAAAAGGATTTATCCGTGCTAAATAAGTGATGATAATGTCTGTGATGTTAATGTGATGGATTTATCTATTCTTGAATAAATAACTGATAAAATAACACTTCAGTAATGCAAATAGAATAAATTAATAAGGGGACATGTATGAAGGATTTCATTAGATCTCTCTAAAAGGCCCCCTTTCTCATTAATTTGTAAGCAATATTAATTGTTGATTTTGTAATTTTATGTCTCCACTAACCCATTGTTAATGCCACTCAATCCCCTTTTTGATGTATTTTAAACCACTCACCGACCACCAATTTATTATCACTCAGAATGGGCCTTTATCAATTATTTATGAATTTTGATCCCATTATTGACCCATCACACACTATTGGATGTGATCTATGCACCTCTCCTTTGAAAGTCAAAATCCATCACCACAACAACAAATTGTTTTGATCCTATTTTATAATATTTCTATTATTTATATGTATTTACATATATGTTATTCATAGATATATTTATATAATTATTTTTAAATACATTTATAAAATATATGTTTTTGTGTGATATATATACTTATCATTATTTAAATATATTATATATTTACATTCCTTTACATATAAGAGACTATGATAAAAATATATATTCATTTTTATATATACACATATATAATTTGAACCATTATATATATATGTACATGTATAGATATTCATATACATCATAATGTAGAAAAATGGTCATATATTCATTTAAATAAATTTTTAGAATATGCCAATATAATTTATATTTATAAATAAATTTTATAAATTAAATGTATTTTTACATATTCACATATAACTGTATATTTTAGTATAAATTTTTTATTACGTATATATAAATTTATACAATGAAATATGTTTATAATCTATATTTAATGATTTTGATAATGATAATTATTTATTTATAAAAATACCTTTATATATGATATATATGTACATAACACACACACATATTGACACAGACATGTATACATATATATTTCTAATATAAAAATAAAAATAATTACATATTATCAATGTAATTACACATACTAGAATATATATATAAAAATATATTTGTATATTTACACACACATATTTATATATAAATATTACATAAATATGTATATATATACATATTAATAAATTTTTATAAGGTAAATGAAATAGAAAATTTTTAATTCTAAAAAAATTAATAATAAATATATATTAATATTTTGGTTTATATTATTTAAAATTCAATATTCTATAAATAAAATGAAATTCTATTTTATAAAATTTATTTATTGTAAGTAAATATTATAAAATTTTCATATATTTAATTATAAATTAAACTATATTATTAAAAATTATAAAACAAAAAATCCATAATATCAATATGAATTTAATACATGATAATAAATTAAGTATACTTAAGAAAACAATAAAAACTCCTTAAATGAGGTTGGAATTCCTTCAAATGTTAAAACATTGGGACACCCGGACTAGAAACAATATTCTGGAGTCATTATGGACCTTTTGGCCTTTAAATAATACTGATTGGGTTTTCCTTGGTGACCATAATATTGATCTCTTCACCAGTTTAGATAATATATGATGTAGAGTCCAAATGGACACTCAGATCAAAATTTATATCATTTTGAAGTTCAATCATGTTTTATAATTAACATAGATGGTTCATCAATTCATCAAAAATTTATGTCATCCAGTTTTATTAAATAACTCATGCTGAATAAAAAAATAGAGATTTATTTATTAATAATATTTTTATATCATTTTATATGTCATTTTCACGAAATATATAATCTATTAACTATATATGGGTACATATCCATATATAAATATTATTTTAAAATATATATTATATTTAATTGAATATAGTTATATTTATATACTAGTATATTATTTTTAATCAAATTAGTTTTTTAATAAATATTCCCTTTAGCAGTGATACATAAAATTTCTAATAAAGGCGATGGATTATCAATGATAGTAATAATGTTCTAATAATGGGGGTCTATATCTGTGATTTTTTACAAGCATTGATAAAGGGTCCATTTGATTGGTGATTTTTTATTAGAACTAATAAGTGACCCATTTTATTATCAATTTTTTTTCCATCAGAGAAAAAACTACCCATTATTAGTGCCTTTTTAGTAGTGCTAATAATGGGTCGCCATTATCAGGGATTTTATAAAAGAAGATAAAGAACCAATGTATGATATCTGATAATGGCCATATTTATAATTGATATTATAGGTGATGATAAATCCTAGAGCTACAAAAACCAATATTTTAGTACTGAGTCCTACCAGTCACTGATATTCAACCTTAACCTACTAATATGTTGAATAAGTTTTGATTAAACTAGTTATCTTTCATTTCATTCTAGGCATCCAGAACAAAGCGACATTTTGCTCGATATATCATTGTGACACAAGTATGTACTTTCCAAACGAATGTTTTATATTCCAACACCGGTTCCCATTAAATGTTTTTGGTACCCAAACATGTCCTTGATATAGTAAGGACTCAAACTCAACCAAAATCCAACAATGAAATTTATTATTATCTATGATAAATTCCCACCGGTATATACCCATTGGATATGAAATCCTATTCATTATAACTCTTTGGAGAAGGGTAAATTACACTACTAATGTTGATAGAATATTCAAACCATGATCCTCTCAAACCACAGCATGCATCACTATAAACAAATCCCTGACCATCCACCTGCCAATGGCCACCTAAAGTACAAATTACCATGTGTTATGGATCAGAGAATTTGCTACAACATTTTCATTTCCAATCATACTGGAATGTCCAAAATCAAATGATTATATGTATTAAACCCAAAAACATTTCCAAATATTCATATCATGTTTATTAAATATATACTTTCATCTTTTGTGATAAATAAATACTAAAAAATTGATCACATAGAAAATATTGTCCCCAAAAACATAAATTGTGAATGATACCTACAAATTGAAATTTTTCATCATTAAATTATGAACATGAGGTCTCAACTATTGAGACATGTATGCTATGACTCGTTCATCTTGCATTAAAAATACTCCCAATATGATACCAAAACCATCACAAAACAAAATATAGCTTCTTCCCAACTCTGGAAGAATCATTGTATACACATAAGAGAACCATCCCTTAAACACAAGAAACCATAATTCATAGGGTTCAATCCATGAAAATTTGAACCCCTTTTTTCATTCTTATAATATGATATACTAGGTAAGATAAATTCTCAATGATGTTTCGTTAATAGGCACATATTCCACACAAACTACAAATGTCAAAGGCATTTTTATGAAATTATGATTAAACTATATCTCTCACATTATCTGTGCCGACATATTCTTTTTTCTAAAATATGATATGGCTGAATAAGATGACTTTTTCAATCCCAAGGTGGGTCATTAGATCATACCTAATTTATGGTGATCTGTCATTTTATTTTTTTATGATATCAGAATGTCTTGAATGCTCATATTGATATAGAAAATACACTACGATTAAATCCACAAATACTAAAGAATTGTTTCCAGAAATAGGTGGAAATTACAATTCATCTAAAACATGAACACAAATGGCATGTTTTTAAGACAAAACCACATAACGATGTACTCATACAGACTATAACATCATCGGAAATCTCTATGAGTAATCTATGAAGTTCTAAAACACAATAGATGATATCCTAGTAATAAATAGATCTTTGAGAAAACTTGAGCTCCTAAAATATTATCAATGAGTTCATCTGTTTAGGGCAGTGGATAACATTTATTAACATTAAGAAAGTTCAACCATTATTAATCCATGAAAATCCATGGGTTACCATCATACTTTATAGAAAATATGATTGGTGACCCCAATGGTGAGGTGTATGTTAGATAAAAACATGGCCTCTAGGTCTTACAACTATTTCTTGGGCTCCGAATGCACTATAGGTTCCATATAGTATAGGTGAATCAAAAACGGTGAATCTCATAGTAATAGCTCAATGTTGATTTAGAAGTCTCTCAGAAGAGGTATACATTATATTATTCATAGAATACATTCCATAAATGATCCAATACATGTGGGAAAATAGAAGGTTATATCCCTCGATTATATAATAAGTGTTTACTTATCTAGGCTTTTACTCTAAATAGGAATTGATGCTTAGATACAACATGAGATTCCTGGATATCACATTCTCCAATTATTTGTTTCCACTCCCACGTCATCAATACAATTTCACCCCTAATGATCTAAATCAATATGTGATGGATATGAAAATAAATAATTTATACAAATAATTACATCAAACACTATCATGTTGAGGAAAACAGAGACATTTCAATGACTAATCTGTATGCCTCAATGGAAAAATAAATACATAAATGACAACTCTCTGATCAATTACCCACCAGGGCATCACGTGTCATCATTCTTCAATAAAATTCTATCTTAAGGCCCCAAAACTCGAGAATGTTTTTGGATATAAATCGTTGTGACACACCCAAGTGAAATAAAACACACACTATGGTATAGGAAACTAGAATAAAACCTAAATAGTATAATGAATGACATACATACCCTCCAATATAGGTATAACATCATGTTAGAATTCCATACCATGGACCTGAGTCACATCCTGACTACAATGGGTATGTTGTCTCTACTACATTGTGTGGCTTGAATTTGATTTCATCATCCTAGACCACAACCGTAGATTGAGAAAACTATGGTATTTGAGATACATGAATTGTGAGATGCTACTCACCTTCTCCAGAATGTATGGTAGGTTTATATCGCATATTTTCTCTATAGTTATAGAAAAATACTAAACAATCATTATCTATTCCACATCCTGCTAAAATATCTACACTCAACATGATATCGCATGCACTGAGAATTTGTGTGTCCTGGTGTCCCATATTGATTATATATAATTTAGCTATCATCATTAACTAATTTACTAATTCCAATCCATTATAAACTCGGAATGACAAATTCCACCAGATTGCAGAATCATTTGATGGACTGGGTGATGAACCACCATGATTCCTACCATCAACTTCCCCCAAATTACTCTTAGTGATGAGGGCTTGATTAACAATTTCATAAATAGCTTTCAGCAAAAATACATTAAAATATAATTAGATGTATTAAACCAACCCATCCCTTAATTTCACAGTATTTAGGTACTCATAGACTTATATGGTTAGTACAAATTCACTATGCTCAATGAAATTAGAAGAATAATCAAATGATAACATGGATTTATACTACATGTTATTAAATTCTCTTGCCTATTCAACTCTCAATAACATTGGAATGTACTAATAAATTTTCATTTGTATGTCTGTTTTGATTATGTATCGATTTTGGTATTTTGGGGTAATAAAATTATAATATATTATTGAAGAACCAGAAAGCATATAAGAAATGATTTATACTATATAATCTAGAAGAATATCAATAATCATGAGTATAGAAACCATAGAATCTATATATGAGATATCATAATGCGTTACTCCATCCCCAGAGAAGGCTTGATGATGATAAGGCTGAAACTCTTAAGTCAAATCATCTATAGTTTTTTAAGGTTGAAAAATATAATACATAGAATACATCATATAGAAAAATCCCTCTCAATATTGCTTATCAGTTTCATATTAGAATTGGATGTAGATAAACATATTCAATAAAATGTGGTATCAGTTCCATATTAAGGCCTTATTCCTATGGTTTATGGTCGTCACATTCTTTCGAAGGAAATACATAGTCTTTTCATATTGGAATGATTTTGAAATGCCAAATTTATATTGTAGATATGTGTTCAAAAGTTGAAAAAATTACATATAGATAATAAGATAGGTACATATCCTCCCTAGAGAAAAGTTTACACCTCTCCACCTGCTCAAATATTTATTTTAATTGTAGTGAAAAAGACCATAACCAGCTATAATAAGGTAAATGAATGTCCCAACTACCCACACCTAATGTTGGGTCTAGGTTAATGTCTCGTATCACATACATATTTTTTTATATATGGAGTGTAAATTAAATGTTATAAAAGAAAACACCCATTAAATTGAAATTATTATCTAATTTTTTGGTATCTATTTAACATTGAAATATTTAATATCATTTTATTTTGTACTATGTTAAATTTATATAAATATTTCACTATACATATCCAATAGACCAAGAAATCACAATGGGGTATAATTGAAAAAACAGAGTTTCATAAATGATAAATGACGTAAAAATATTTATATTTACGTTGTAAGTTAAATTATTCCAATTATTCATCCATGTATAATTATTTTATCATTTCCATGCACACACATAGAAATATATATATATATATATCTAGAAAATTTCTATATGAAGTATGGAATGCACACAGAAGTCTTTATGGCATGGAAAAATGCATGTCATATTTGTTTTAATGTTCCTACAATGATACATGATATACTAATTCCATTATTATACAGGACAACCAAAATAGTGTTTAATCAAAATAAAACCAATAATAAAATTAACAAAAACATTTGCAACCTCATATGGTGAAATTTAATCCTATTAAAATAGAAAAAATCATAATAATAGTACCCATCGCATGTAATTTGGATTCCCTAGATATGTGATTAGTCTACTCCAATGATCATGATCATTAAAAAACCCCATTACATCATAATATAATGATAAAAACTGATTAATTAGTAAAAAATAAAAATAAAAATATATTATTTCCCTTTCTACCTCCCTGACCTTGGATCTACTAAAATGGTGCCTTTAGCCGATTGGTCACTTAGCCTAATGTGCACCTCCCCATATTCCAATGGCTAACGACTGGTAGAAAGTGTCCATGGTTGTATAATTGGGAGAATATACCCCCATTATGGATTGGAATTGAATATATAATAAATAATACTTAGAAATAATAATAATAAATTATAGGCTGAGTCACATAAAAAATGTTATCATCGAATACTAATATTGAAAAAAATGAAATTCAGGATAGTCATATAAATCATGTAATATGAAAATAAGAAATCCTAAAAGAAAACAACACTAGAATCCTGAGCATATAATCAATCATCCACACCCATGCTTCTTTCTATAAGAGAAATGTATTAGGCATTAGAGGAATAGAATATTCTCTTGTACAGACCTATAGACATAAGGTCTACTTGAGTTTGGAAGGTAGCCAAAGTAGGGTGTGAGATATACTCGGTAGGGCTCCACCAACGGTGTCATGAAATTATCCCACAAATGTACATAACATAGAAATGTTATGGTATAATATAAAATGATAATAATCAATGATGATGATTAAACACTAATTGAATCAAGTTCCTTTAGGGCACCTAGTTGGCTATTCATGCTTCATCATAGGACATAATTAGTTGGATCAACAATTACACACACAAACATACACATATAAATTCTAATCTTGTATATATATATATATATATTATATACATGTTTATGAACACTATAAATGAGTAATTTTAGAGCCATATACATAGATACTTAGAGTTTAATGGACCTGGGTCATATCTCCAGTGTCCATAACTTGTATGACGATACAATGGCATTAGAAAGGGTACAATCCCAAAATATCTTATGAATTCAATAGATCTTTTCCATCACATGAGATGATAAGGTGTGTAATCATGCACTAAATGTAAGGAACTTGAACACAAAATATTGTTACCATCAACCAAATAAAATTAAAATGGTACGAGAAACCATAAAATATAATCATTATAAAGAAGAGTAAAATTCCATTGTCAACAGAACCATTAACTATAGTTCAATATCGAATTGTAATAGACCACATATAATAACATGTGGAATTAATATCCACTTATGTATAACTAATATCATTCATATTAAATGTTAAATAACATGTGGTGCTAATTTTCCACCATCTTTCATTCAATTTTATTATCCATTTCAATTATGATAAATGAAAACCCATTACAAGATAATAGAATCACATATAATGTGTTCTAGATGACTAAATTTTTTTTATATGCATGAAATTCCATTTTCAAAAAAATCTAAACACATATAAGTTTCCTAGAAACATAATCATTTATATAAAATAAAATAATTTCAAATTGCACACCCAAAGGGATGGAAGTCCAAGTGTTATTAACCAATAAAAAATTAATATGTGCCTATGGTTATATACCATCATGGTCCATATAATAAATGAAGAAAGAAAAAAAATTAAATTTCTAGCAATAAAATCTCTAGGAAATTAATAACTGTAAAAATGATATAAAAACCCAAAACCAATGAGGGAAAGTTGCTAGAAAACCAATATTATGTCTGTATAAAACCACCCATTTTGTTCAATACTTTGAATATATAAATAACATAGGAATCTTTCAAAATAGAAAAATACCATACAAATAAGGAAAATGAGCTCACTCCAAAATAACATAAGTGACTGGAAGATGAATGAAAAAAATATAAAGTCTTTTATAGAGAAAACCACTAATGATATAATTATTAAAATAGTGGTAAAAACAACATACAGATCAAAAACATATCTCAATCTCTAACCAGGGAGGAGGGATATTCATTGGGATATGAAAAGTGTTATTTCACACTTAAAACTTGATAATATATAAATATGGTTAGGGTTTGAATAATTATGGGAAAAATATAATATGACCCCATAAAATGGGTTTTCAAGATTTGGAAACATGTACTTCCAACCCCTGTTCCAACCATCCACCATCTACTTCCTATAAACCCCACTCAGACAAGCTATGCGCACAGTTTTCTTAATAGGGTGTATGCCATGTGAAATGAATACATCCAGAATGTATGCAATTACTCGAATGAATGTGGTTTGGATCACATGGTTGTAGATAAACCATATGGAATCATCTGTGTACTGGGTAACTCACATCGTTGAGTCACACAGTTAGTACAAACCAAGAGTTGACCATGAAGACCACCAAATTCCCCAATTTGAGGATCTCCTCGATCCGAACAAGCCCTTGAAAATATGGAAACATTACATTGGTAATATGGCATATATTTTAGTATTAAAAAAGGATTAAAACTATAAAAAATATTTCTACCTTCATTGATAACCCTTGTAATTACATTCATATACATTGTCGCATCCAAAGACTTATCCTTAGACATTTCTTTAGCAATCATAGAAATTATTACACATCCTAGTTTTCGAAGGATAACTAAAATTATAATATAATACATAATTTAATAATCGTAGATTTTCATAAATATATATTAAATCAATTTATGATTAATATTTATTATATTACACAAAAAAAATCTCGAGGGTCATATTGGTATAATGACTTTGGAAATATGTAAACATAATCAACTAGTTCACATGTTAACTACATTATCTCGCACTATGATCTTCATAACAAGATGTATAATTATACATATAGTACGTATGACGTTTATTCATAACCTAATTTAATAAAACATAATAAATAATGAGAATAGATTCTTTTTATAAGTAAATAGGGGAGATAACTATGCATAACATTAGCATAATATTATGATACCATGGAAAAAATATTTGAAAGACATCCCATGTATATAAAATATTATAATATGGAGTCATGTTAATGGGATTGAATGACAGTAATTTATGAATACTACAAAATTAAAATCATATAATCTATGAGAGAATAACATTGACATAGGAAAGGATTTTTTTCCATTGACATTATCATTGATAATAATTTCAATAATAGTCAAGGATCAGTATGATGGATATTATAGTGTAATGGGTTCACTCCCAAAACCAACATAGTAGTATAGGATAACTCTCAAACCCATCATATTTGAAAAACATCCATACTAAACTGGGTTCACTCTCCATTAAAGTACCTTATATTTCATGATATATAAATATTTACCCAATTCATTGGTGGGAATTTTAGGTCACACATATAACATAATGATCATCATATAAATTTTATAAGGCCCCAGCCTTAAACCTTACTTAAAATTGAATTAAATGAATAATTCACATTGAGGATCTTTTCAGGTTTAGAGTTTTAGAGAATTAGGACATAACTATTACATCTCAACAGATTAAAAAGTAGTCTCTTCTACTAAATTTCCATAAAATACAAATTCTTAAAAAGAAACATGTCTAGTTTCATGTTTTAGGTAGCATGACATTCCCTTGATCCCATCCTTGACCCTATTCCATGCTAAGTCCTGTGAAAAACATTTCAAAAACTTGGGATGAGCATAAAAACTCAGTAAGGGATAGCCAAAGAATAAAAACTGTTAGTTTATCAAAACAAAAATTAAACCATGTATACTTTATCAAAGTAATACATTTCACCTTTATGAAGTAGTAAAAACTATTCATGAATTATATATCATTACTTAACTTTTTGTAACCAAAGTATTACCATAAAACCCATATAAAGAACACATAACATATATAAAGGTAACTTGGGGCATAAACATACTTAAGTGGAATAACCATACGGTCGACTCCCACACATATCACTTAATGGAATAGCCATACGACCAATTTCCATACATACTTAATGGAATAGCCATACGGTCGACTTCCATACCCAATTCATTGGAGGTTATAACGTAACCACCCGTCCTGGTATTCACCGCACCACCCGTCATATGATTTATAACGTAACCACCTGTTAAAATGTCCAAGTACCAATATAAAATTATAAAACATAAAACCAATATAAAGGAATGATAACATTTCTACATTTCAATCACAATATATCATAAATATATTGACATAATAGAATCCTTTTTCAAAATGATTTTCAATACCAAAATACATAAAAGAGTATATGGTATTTATTTTATTCTAAAAACATTACAGCTTGTTGAGAAATCCAAAGACCAAATATTACTCGTGGTGGCGGAAAAGGTCGTTTTCGCTGCATATGTTAAAAGAAACATTCCTTTTTGTCATTTTGTAAAACGCTTCATAGAAAAAGATTCTGTTTGTATAAAAGTAAATTCAAATGGATTTGTACACCGTATAAAATAAAGTTGTGTATAAAACGAAATATGCCTCAATGAAAGGAGATTGAGACGAAGTCCCTTACAAAGATCAATTTTAAAATAAAATAGATCTATTATGTGTATTCACTATATGTACACATAAAGAAAGTACAAATACAAGATAGGACATAATAATATTATGACATAATTTGAAAGTAGGAGATTAACCCAAAGATAGGAAACTGGGTTAAGAAATTCCCTTACATCGGGTCCGACTTGACTCGATCGTTCTTTAACTTCCTGAATAATAAACTTGATTTAATTTATACTTGATTAAGAAACTTTTTAAAGATAATTATTCCTTTTAAATCACTTATTTCCATGTTATAAACATTATGTAACCATTTAAGTTAATAATGTTTGTTTTCTCAATATTTGGTTCTTAAGTCGAAAGTGGACTTCTTACAATTACATGTTGTTCGTGTGGTCAAAGGTTCTTTATATCCAGAATGAAATTCCCGATTTGGATATAATATGTATCATATATATCCAGCATATACATGTATTTATAATATTACATAATCATTTAGAGGTAAGAAATGAAATGCACCGTTCATGGAGACGGTATGCCGTACGTACGCATGAACGCTACATTCATTTCATTGTCATATTAATGGAATTAAAACTAAATCAGAGTTATGTATATTTTAATTCCAGAATTATATTCATCATTTAGATATATCATTAATTATATATATCCATTATATACATGTACTTTTAATAGTACATTACAATTGGGGATAAGAAATGAAATGCACCGTTCATGGAGACGGTAAGCCGTACGTACGCATGAACGCTACTTTCATTTCTATCTCATAATTTAATGGAAAGAAATAATAATGATATAGAGGTATATTATAATTCCAGTATAACATCATATATAATAACTTTGAATCCATCCTTTACACGTCCCACATATGGTATTAACGAATCACATCACTTTGAGGGGGTGGTAGTCCGCACTTCCTTAAATGAAGATACCGTGTTTACCCATAATGGAAACCATAAAGGTATTCCCAAAATGAAAAATACAGAAGCTTAATGAAAACAATAAACATATTATATATCATATATAAAAATAGTGACATCATAATGGCCACCTTTGAAGGTGTTAAATGAGTATTGAACAATCATCGTTTCGGGAGGCAGAATTTCGCCATCCACGGAAACCCTATGTTCTTTAACCATTTGATGTAGTTTTGTGAGAGTGTAGCTCGAATAAATCTTATAAAAACATCCTAGTATATTGAATATACTGGTGTTGTTACAAAAGAAGTAAATAAAAAGAGTTTAGGGGGTTGGAGAAACAAAATAAAACAAATGAACAAGAGAGAATGAATTACCTTTAAAAGTGTAACTCCTTTTGATTTGAGCCTAAAGGCATCCTTTGAAAGGATTCTGCCCAAAGGGAATCCTCTAGGATGAGGAGAGGGATGTGGAGAGAGTAAATGGGCAGGGGTTGTCCGAGCCAAAGGCTTGAGGAGTGTGTGAAATGAGGTAGAGTTGGGGGCCTTTTATAAGAGGAGAGGAGGGGCACTTTTGGAAAGTAAAGAAATATTACTTTATTTGAAAATGTGTTTCGGTTTTGAAAGGTCCCACATTTATATAATTCGTGTATAAGGTGATAAGGGTTCGAATTCCACCCAGACAATAAGTTTTGGACATGTGTAGTCCATAGATTTTACATTATCATTCCATTTTATTTAAATCGTCAAATAGTGATGTAATCGCTGCATCATTATTATGTCATAAATAATTTAATTTATTTAATGTATGAAAATTATAAACAAAATACTATGATGTAGGAAATCTTTTTATATTTCCACTTACTATTTATAATCAAAATTTGGACCTATGTAACCCTACATAAAAATTGTTTTAGTAAAACAACTCATGTTTGTGTCAATTTAATTTTAACATTAAATAAAAAGTTATTTATGTCATTTCCCAACCAAAGTGTCCCCATGGGGTCCCCAAGTTGGCCCATGTCTTGTCTTGGTCGTCCATGACTCACCCACTAGGTGTAGGACAAGTTTCATGGTGTTTTCACATTCTTATAATATCATTTTTACCTTAAATTACACTAATTACCTCTAATCGCGATTAAGAACATAATAAGTTACTATTCACCAAAAAATTATTATAATCTCATTGAACAACATTTTACTTCTTAATTACAACCATGTATGACAGATTTTTGAAATTCAAAACACAATGATGGAAAAATTTCATTTAAACGGAAAATCAGTCCTTATAAGTACCACTTAGTGGTTTCACTATTCATCAATAATTGAAGTTTTTCAGAAAATTACCAAAAATTCACCCTAAGCTATATTTGATATTACGAATTCAAAAATGAAGTCTATTTTACAAAATTCAAAACATATAAGTCACATTAATTAATTTAATAATTAATTCCCGCTGTCAGAGAAAATAGCGTGTTTTTATGAAACAATAAGTATCAAAAGATTGATACTAGTTTAAGTCCGATTTCAAAGTGAAATTAATTCCAACGACCACTATTGGATTTAATGGTAAAAATATATTCTAATTTCACATTAAAACCAATTCAAAAGATAATCTAATCATATAAATAAATTATATTAAAAATAGGTTTTGAATTAAAATACAACATTTTATACTATTCATTAAAAAATGAACTTTATCAGAAAAATACCAAAAATTTACACAAAGTAAAATTTAATGTCCCGATTCATAAAAAGAGTTTTATATGGTCCAAAAGAATGTATAAGAGTGATCAAAACTATATTTAATGGCAGTTCTCCATTAAAAGGCGATAAGTGAACCTTTAGTGAAAACTAGGGCATATAAGCCTAAAATTGAATTCTTTCTGTATTTTAAGCCTTTATCTTTTGTTGGATAAATGTAAAAACATTTAAAAACATATATAATAATATATTAGTTATTTATATATATTCCCACCAATACAACGGCTACATGTTAACTACCATTTAATATAATATTATTTTATTATTAGAGTGCAACGTAAGATTCTCAAGAAACTCGTTGTTGCGTGTTGGGTACGCCATCGAGCATAGCATCCCCTTTAAAGTAATATTAATATTCGATTCACAAGTAGGGATAAATATAAAGATGACATATTCTTTATTTACCTGCGGTGTTACATCCTTCCCCCCTTTTGGGAATTGCGTCCTCGCAATTTTAAAATTGGGCTTGGAAACATCCTTGAAAGTCCCACATCGGAACAAGGATTGGTAAAACAATCACTTTAAAATAAAGAAAGATAAGTACAAAGGTCACCCGAGTTAACCCATACTAGGATTCCAAGTATGAAAACATGGACATGGAGGAGAAAACTTAGGGTCATGTTCTGATGGAGAGTGATAGAAAACATGTTTAGGAGAAAGTTAACCATGAGAGAATCACAAACTTGTGATGGGTTAAACGGTATTCGATTCCCCAGTAGGAAAAGTTAATAGACAACATTTTTGTTTTATGTTACTTTTTATTGGGGAATTTATTCATAAGGAAACATAATCACTTATCATGTTTACTCTCAACTTTTATTAGATTCCTTACACAAACTCATATTTTCTCCAAAAGGCGAGTATTTAGGAAGACTTGTTCAAATTAAGAGTACTATAATCAACTTCTAGAGAATCACCTAATCCACAAAAGAGAACTATATACTTCCCATATCTTTATACCTTAACCATAACCAAAACCAAAAAGGTTAGTACAAGGTCAGATAATCCAGAAAAGGATAACCCTTTATAAAAAGAAAATCTATTCTTAATCTCCAAAATTTGTCCAAAAAAATCCAAAGTTCAACGAGGACCATCCGATAAACAAATTTGTCCATAAAAATTCCTCAAAGTAAACAAATATAAGATTGAAACCCAAACATTTTAAGGATTTAGTCACATATTCTTCCAAGTTAAATCGTAACATTTATCTCCAAACAACATCAGTTTCTCCTAAAGTCCCGTATTGAAAAGTAATTAACCTAATCACATATCATCCATGATAGGTTAATCATTTTCATAAATAACCCAAAATCATCTTACTCTTAATTCATAAATTCATATAACCAGAAAGAGTCAGTCAAACTAACCAGGGACTTCACGTATTCCAGTGGTAGGCGATAAATACCAGTCGCACTTTGGTTGTGGGTTCGATTCCCGCAGCTTTGTCCGACGCGACGGGTTGTCACACGGTCTGCGTGTTGTCATTTTTTCAAAACTATATAATTCTTAAACCATTCCCCAAAAAGGGATAAAATCATCCAAAATGACCATAACATAATTTAACCTCAATTTTATCTCATGCCTTTCACTTCAATCATAACATATATTAACCCATAATTACCTCAAAAGATAGGATCATATAAACCCAAATGGTTCTTTATAACTATTTCCACAAAAGAAGAGATAACTATTCCTTGAATAAAATTTCATATATTAAACATCAGAGTTACACATAATATAAAAAGTCTTCTAATGTAACCCCATCATCAAAAGAGACTTAATACTCTTAAGAATTTCACCATAACTCTTGATGCCCTTATATGTTGAGATCTTACTTATTCAACATTCTTCATGATCCATTAACCATTCCTTTCCAAATTATTCCGAAATACCTCTTTCCTACAAACAAAATCATGAATCATATCCTAAGATTCCAAAATAGGAAAACAATAGTCATGAAATAATACGTAACTTTGATTGGTCATTTTCAGTTTCTTCATCCTCAATCGGAATGACATTAGGTAGTGGTAAACAAACATTTGTACGCTCTTGGTGACCCCATTCACGAAACTTCTTCATAGGACATGTGTTTGCATAATGACCATGCACACCACATTTAAAACATTCAATTGATCCCTCAGAAAGAACTTCTTTCCCTTTCCTCGAGTCAAGTGGATGCTTCCTTTTTCCATGGTAGGTTCTTGCTTTATGACCTTCATTTCCACATCTATAGGATATTTCTGTCCCTTTGAAACATTTTCCTAGGTGTTTCTTTCCACATCATTGACACATAGGTTTTTGAACACACTTACCTTTATGTGTATTACCTGTACTTCCGTAGGGATTTGTTTCTTGCATATATTATGCCTTAGAGAAATCTCCAAGGTTTAGGTGGTCAATCATAACTCCAGATAGTTGGTTGAGGATAAACACAAGAGTTCTCATTACAGCTCCCATATCATTCAGTTTCTCGCTCAGAAAACTGTCACAGTTTCCTTCACATCCACCGTTACCTTGGTGCCTTCTAGATCCAGCCATTTACTAAAACCAAAAATGGTCAGTGTGAGTATAACAACGAAACCATCATGTACTAATGAGGAAGATAAACACTAAGATATTCTTACTCATTCACTTTATCTAAAACTAGTACTCTATCTGAAATCCTAACCATTATGGTAATGTCACTTATGCTTAAAGAATACCCTAACATCTAAAGTTATCTAAACCGACCTTTGATACCAACTATAAGGCCCCAGCCTTAAACCTTACTTAAAATTGAATTAAATGAATAATTCACATTGAGGATCTTTTCAGGTTTAGAGTTTTAGAGAATTAGGACATAACTATTACATCTCAACAGATTACAAAGTAGTCTCTTCTACTAAATTTCCATAAAATAAAAATTCTTAAAAAGAAACATGTCTAGTTTCATGTTTTAGGTAGCATGAATTTCCCTTGATCCCATCCTTGACCCTATTCCATGCTAAGTCCTGTGAAAAACATTTCAAAAACATTGGATGACCATAAAAACTAAGTAAGGGATACACAAAGAATAAAAACTGTTAGTTTATCAAAACAAAAAGTAAACCATGTATACTTTATCAAAGTAATACTTTTCACCTTTATGAAGTAGTCAAAACTATTCATGAATTATATATCATTAATTACCTTTTTGTAACCAAAGTATTACCATAAAAACCATATAAAGAACACATAACATATATAAAGGTAACTTGGGGCATAAACATACTTAAGTGGAATAACCATACGGTCGACTCCCACACATATCACTTAATGGAATAGCCATACGACCAATTTCCATACATACTTAATGGAATAGCCATACGGCCAACTTCCATACCCAATGCATTGGAGGTTATAATCGTAACCACCCATCCTGGTATTCACAGCACCACCCGTCATATGGTTTATAACATAACCACCCGTTAAAATGTCCAAGTACCAATATAAAATCATAAAACATAAAACCGATATAAAGGAATGATAACATTTATACATTTCAATCAAAATATATCATAAATATATTGACATAATAGAATCCTTTTTCAAAACCATTTTCAATCCCAAAATACATAAAAGAGTATGTGGTATTTATTTTATTCTAAAAACATTACGGCTTGTTGAGAAAGCCAAAGACCAAATAATACTCACGGTGGCGGAAAAGGTCGTTTTCGCCGCGTACGTTAAAAGAAACATTCCTTTTTTTCATTTTGTAAAACGCTTCATAGAAAAATATTCATTTTGTATAAAAGTAAATTCAAAGGGGTTTATACACCGTATAAAATAAAGTTGTGTATAAAACGAAATATTCCTCAATGAAAGGAGATTGAGACGAAGTCCCTCACAAAGATCATTTTTAAAATAAAATAGATCTATTATGTGTATTCACTATAAGTACACATAAAGAAAGTACAAATACACGATAGGACATAATAATATCATGACATAATTTGAAATTAGGAGATTAACCCAAAGAATGGAAATTGGGTTAAGAAATTCCCTTACCTCGGGTCCGACTTGACTCGATAGTTCTTTAACTTCTTGAATAATAAACTTGAGTTAATTTATTCTTGATTAAGAACCTTTTTAAAGTTCATTATTCCTTTTATATCACTTATTTCCATGTTATAAACATTATGTAACCATTTATGTTAATAATGTTTGTCTTCTCAATATTTGGTTCTTTAGTCGAAAGTGGACTTCTTACAATTACATGTTGATCGTGTGGTGAAAGGTTCTTTATATCCAGAATGAAATTCCCTATTTGGATATAATATTTATCATATATATCCAGCATATACATGTATTTATAATATTACATAATCATTTAGAGGTAAGATATGAAATGCACCGTTCATGGAGACGGTAAGCCGTACGTACGCATGAACGCTACGTTCATTTCATTGTCATATTAATGGAATTAAAACTAAATGAGAGGTATGTATATTTTAATTCCACAGTTATATTCATCATTTAGATATATAATTAATTATATATATCCATTTTATAAATGTATTTTTAATAGTACATTACTTTTGGGGATAAGAAATTAAATGCACCGTTCATGGAGGCGGTAAGCCGTACGTACCCATGAACGCTACTTTCATTTCTATCTCATACTTTAATGGAAAGAAATAATAATGATATAGAGGTATATTATAATTCCAGTATAACATCATATATAATAACTTTAAATCCATCCTTTACACGTCCCACATATGGCATTAACGAATCACATCACTTTGAGGGGGCGGTAGTCCGCACTTCCTTAAATGAAGATATCGTGTTTACCCATAATGGAAACCATAAAGGTATGCCCAAAATGAAAAATACATAAGCTTAAAGAAAAAAATAAACATATTATATATCATATATAAAAATAGTGACATCATAATGGCCACCTTTGAAGGTGTTAAATGAGTATTGAACAATCATCATTTCGAGAGGCAGAATTTCACCATCCACGGAAACCGTATGTTCTTTAACCAGTTGATGTAGTTGTGTGAGAGTGTAGCTCGAATAAATCTTATAACAAAATCCTAGTATATTGAAGATACTGGTGTTGTTACAAAATAAGTAAATAAAAAGTGTTTAGGGGGTTGGAGAAACAAAATAAAACAAATGAACAAGAGAGAATGAATTACCTTTAAAAGTGTAACTCCTTTTGATTTGAGCCTAAAGGCTTCCGTTGAAAGGCTTCTACCCAATGGGAATACTCTAGGATGAGGATAGGGATGTGGAGAGAGTAAATGGGCAGGGGTGGGCCGATCCAAAGGCTTGAGGAGTGTGTGAAATGAGGTAGAGGTGGGGGCCTTTTATAAGAGGAGAGGAGGGGCACTTTTGGAAAGTAAAGAAATATTACTTTATTTGAAAATGTGTTTCGGTTTTAAAAGGTCCCACATTGATATAATTCGTGTATAAGGTGATAAGGGTTCGAAATCCACCCAGCCAATAAGTTTTGGACATGTGTAGTCCATAGATTTTACATTATCTTTCCATTTTATTTAAATCGTCAAATAGTGATGTAATCGCTGCATCATTATTATGTCATAAATAATTTAATTTATTTAATGTCTAAAAATTATAAACAAAATTCTATGATGTATGAAATCTTTTTAGCTTTCCAATGACTATATATAATCAAAATTTGTACCTATGTAACCCTATTTAAGAATTGTTTTAGTAAAACAACCCATGTTTGTGTCAATTTAATTTTAACATTAAATAAAAAGTTATTTATGTCATTTCCCAACCAAAGTGTCTCCATGGGGTCCCCAAGTTGGCACATGGCTTGTCTTGGTCGTCCATGACTCACCCAATAGGTGTAGGACAAGTTTCATGGTGTTTTCACATTCTCATAATATCATTTTTACCTTAAATTACACTAATTACCTCTAATCGCGATTAAGAACTTAATAAGTTACTATTCACCAAAAAATTATTATAATCTCATTGAAAAACATTTTACTTCTTAATGACAACCATGTATGTCAGATTTTTGAAATTCGAAACACAATGATGGCAAAATTTCATTTAAACAGAAAATCAGTCTTTATAAGTACCACTTAGTGGTTTCACTATTAATCAAAAATTGACGTTTTTCAGAAAATTACCAAAAATTCACCCTAAGCTATATTTTATATTCCGAATTCAAAAATGAAGTCTATTTTACAAAATTCAAAACATATAATTCACATTAATTAATTTAATAATTAATTCCCGCTGTCAGAGCAAATAGCGTGTTTTTATGAAACAATAAGTATCAAAAGATTGATAATAGTTTAAGTCCGATTTCAAAGTGAAATTAATTCCAACGACCACTATTGGATTTAATGGTAAAAATATATTCTAATTTAACATTAAAACCAATTCAAAAGATAATATAATCATATAAATAAATTATATTAAAAAGAGGTTTTGAATTAAAATACAACATTTTACACTATTCATTAAAAAATGAACTTTATCAGAAAAATACCAAAAATTTACACAAAGTAAAATTTAATGTCCTAATTCATAATAAGAGTTTTATTTGGTCCAAAATAATGTATAAGAGTGATCAAAACTATATTTAATGATAGTTCTTCATTAAAAGGCGATAAGTGAACCTTTAGTGAAAACTAGCGCATATACGCCTAAAATTGAATTATTTCTGTATTTTAAGCCTTTATCTTTTATTGGATAAATGTAAAAACATTTAAAAACATATATAATCATATATTAGTTATTTATATCCATTCCCACCAATACAACAGCTGCATGTTAACTACCATTTAAAATAATATTATTTTATTATTAGAGTGCAACATAAGATTCTCAAGAAACTCGTTGTTGCGTGTTGTGTACGCCATCGTGCATAGCATCCCCTTTAAAGTAATATTAATATTTGATTCAAAAATTGGGAAAAATATAACGATGACATATTCTTTATTTACCTGGGGTGTTACAAATGTGTTCCAAAAGAACATAAACATCATCATATCATTAGAAATGAAATTAAATGGTTTTATAAATAATTAACCCCTATCATTACCCTTGGAATATATATTAGATTTATAATAATTTCTTCATAGCATAACCCGTGAAAAGGTAATGAATTCATAATACATTCATATTGGAATAACCCATGGAAGAGAAATTGGTTTCATAAAAATATAATAATAATAATAATAATAATAATAAACCACATAAATATTGAATATGAATGGTATCCATGGACCATATATGAAGCAATGAATATGTAGAATCAATCTATTTCATCTTAGTTGGAAAATGATTTTGAAATATCACTTGAAACATTTCTGGGGGAAAATAAGTTTTCCTTGAAAATAAATTTTTAAAACCAAAATTTTAAAATATATTTTATAATTTTTATAATGTGAAAATTATCATGGATGATAAAAAATGATTCTTCAATGAAATATTTTTTCATGAATGTGGATACATCAATTCGTGCACGACACACAAAAATGAAGATTCCTATCACATTTTTCGTAAATGAAAAATAGAAAATGTTTAGAATTTATTTTGATGATTTTTTATAATTTATTAAAAAATAAAAAATGGGTGATAATGGATTTAATAAATAATTTGGATAATTTTTTAAAAAATAAATAAGTATTAGAAAACATGATTTTAGATGTAAAATGAGTTTTCAAACAAATAGGGAAATAATAAAAACATTCACATATATTTGTTTTTTGAACTTTTGAGTTTATAACGAGAGTAAAATGTATAAAAATCACATATTTTAAATATTGAAAAAATAGAATAAAATTAAATATTTTATTGAGTTATTTATATTAATATTTTATCATTGGAACCATAATAATAAATATCAATATAATAGAGGATATTTATGATCTAAAATCATTTTCACCACGGTAAACGTTAATTATAAACTATATAAACGAATAAAATAATATGACTCTTAAAAAATAATGAGAATAAATAAATTTATGATATTTAAATTACTTGTTTCTGTATATATACCTTATAAAATAATATCAGTGTAAAACATAATATATGTCTCAGGGTTGAGAAATTTAGACCGAAATACATTATGTCTCCACTTCCATCTTAATCATTAAAAACTCATGTATAGTTAATATATGTTCATTATAAATTTACTATAGAATAATAAATATTTACATCACACCATATATGATTTACTTATCTACTTTTATTACTAGTTTACTAACAATTCCTTGTTAAAGTCAAATTTAAATCTATAGCTACATCATTTTTAATAAATGTCTTGATTTGTTAATTTTATTCTTATTCATTTCATCATGGTTTGTTAATCACTAGATTTTTAAACATGATATAAATATAATATATATTTTTTATACATATACTTATTGACATAAATATAAAATATAGACAGATGATGAAATACATCATTCATAGAGATGGTAGGTTTCATGTATACATGAACATTGTTTCCGTTTTCTAAATGGATTGAACTAAAATAAGATAAATAATATATTACTATAATAGAATTATTTTCAAGTAATATATTTGAAAAATCATTATTAAAAATAGTCTTATAACCTTCCTTGTATGGATTGAATGAATCACATTGCTTCATGAGACAGTAGACTATTGTTCACATGATTTGTGTTATGGAATTCTAGCATAATTTAATGTATGATGGTATATTTGATATAATAATTCCAAAACTATAATAATAAAGTTAATATCACATGTAAAAATTTCACACATCCTTATTTCTAACTGATATATGGGGTGATGGTATATGAAAAACAATTATTCTCAATGCGGTAGAGTGCCATTCATACAAATAACAATTCTATATCCCATTTTATTGAAGAGGCAATGGTTATAGGTTATGAACATAAGATAAAAAAATATCAGTATATAGAAGATATTTAGGATGTTATATCAGCATGGATTAAAAATATTTTAATGAAAAATGAGAAATAATATAAAATACTTGGTTCGGGGTGTTACATATTATTCCGAAAAATACTTTTGGTTTTCACTAAAAGGAAACATTAATTGGATTAGAAACCAAAAAAATCAAATATTATGGGCGGAGGGAATTATTGGATATATATGGGTAATTATTGGATGTAAAATTGGTTCTGTACGTATTAAGTGGAGAGGAGAACATATCGACTTTTATTGGCCAGGTGAGTGGTGCACATGAAATTTTTGAAATTTAAATGTTGTGCCCATGTTTTCTATAAAATTAATGGAAAAAATAGTCCATCATAGATCCTAGATGATTTATGCTTTAAATATTGATGGAAAATTGTTTTTGAAAATTTATTAGGACATTTTTAACAAATATATTTTTATATTTTCCCTCGGTAAATCCATTTATACCTCAATAGTGTAAATAGTTTTTTTACCATATTACAATTCGTTATGGTCAAAATTTAAGATTACCTTAAAAATAGTATGAATTATTATTATTCCTCATATTTAATCCATATTTTCAAATTCTTTTAATAGTGGTGGTAAAAAATAATCTTAAAATTAGACATGTAGATCCAATAAAAATTGTTTCTCAAAGTGAAAATGATCAAATGAATAAAAATTTGTTAAAGAAAAAATAACGAAAAAAATTATTACAATAACATAATGTTTATTAATAGATATATAATATAAGAAAAATTTCATTTAATACAACTTTAGAAGAAAATAGTAATCATATAAATTAATTAATGGGATTTTAGTTTTCAATAATAATAATTATTATCACTATTTATCAAAAAATTATTCATTTCAGATAAATTAAAAATATCACAAAAATATAATCTTGAAATATTGATAAAAATGAAATATATTTTATTAAATTGATTTTCTATATATTGTAAAAAATATATAATTTTTCAAAAAAATTTGTAGAAAATATTTTTTTTAAATATATTATTTTCAAAACATATAGTATGTTTTCAAAATATTAATAATCTTTTATCAATATTTTTTTCAAAATAAAATATTATGTGTAATAATTATAAATTAGTTATTATTTTCATCAATTTTATGTTTAATTTCTAGGTTATAATGGTAAAGATTAAATAATATTACCAATAATATAATGTGGGCTACTAAAACTCAATCCTTTGCGTAACATAATATAAACCTATTCCCTCATACAATTAATGATAAATTTATTGTTTCACGTGACACATGATATAAATAAATATAATTTTAAGAAAAATAGAAAAACAATTGGTTTTTCATTTTCATTCATTATTTATGACATGGAGTCCCAATTCCCAGAAAATTTATCTACTCTTGCAATGATAACATTTTTCTGACCCTTCAGAAATTATATAATATATATATATATATATATATATTAAATTATTTATTTAAATTGAGTAAATCTTTAATTGACCACTTCTCTTCCATTTGATTTCATATTTATATCCATTGTTGGTGTTCAGACCATGTAAATACCCCTTATTATTTTATATAAAATATAATCTATGTCTCAAATTAAATAATTTTATCACGTCTCTCATACAACTTGTAAGGACATAAGATTATTATAATTATAAGAAATATGTATTTTAATATTTTACATGTGAATATTCATGATTATGTGTATAATATTTAATATCTATGATTGGATTCACGCATAGAAAATCAAGAAATTAATATATGAATGAAAATTTTTAAATTTTAATTTGTAAAATTTTCAACACTGATTTAATCTCCACATTTCCAGAATTTAATATCCCAGATACATAAATAAAGGCATCCTCTATATCATCCACACATGCACCATTGATTTAGTAACGTTGTTCTTCATTTCCAATGATATTGTTCTGAAATCTCATGAACTATATAATGCTTGTTCAATCATTGGAAGAACTAATGATCATTTAAAATGATGAAATTGATCAAAAACATTCATCAAATTGTTTGATTTTTAGACCATTAAATTTATGTTTGGAGGTTATATTGTATTAAAATCACAATAACATCTATCCCGTTGTAATTTTATTTTTAAAAATGAATTTTATATCTTTATTAAACAAGTAAAAATTTCTTATATGAATTTAAAAGTGTTAACCCATAAAAAAAACCTAGGACACCACCATGAACTTAGTTTATTTGTCATGAGTGAAATCAATATTTCATCAATCATAGGGATGATCACATGTATGATGTGATGAAACATAAGTAATTAACATATATTTTTCCTCCCAAATTTTTCTAACAATCCATTGATTAATAATATTTACTGAGAAATGAGTTTTCTTGTATTAAATTATTTTAACATAATGAATTAACGAATACATTGAATAATGAATTTTTTTTATTCAGTTCATAAATAATCAATGTAATTAATAATATTATGATTTTTCAACCATTGACAGACACCATCCCAAAATATTGGTCCCACTATATCCTAAAGTATTTTTAAAAAGAATATTTTGTACTTATGGATAAACATTATATAAAACCCACTATAAGCCCATTATTTATACTAGTAATTCATACCTTGAAAGAAAAATTTTAATCCAGAAACACATTATGGCCCATAATGACATGTCATTTTGTCATCATAATGAAAACCACATTTTAACATGATTTTTGTAATATAATTTAATTCTCACACTATACATCATTAAAAAGTTTAAAAAAAATTGTTTCCCTTACATGGAATATTTTTTTTATTGATGAAAATTTTATAGAGAACTATAATTTTACTTCAATGTACATGGATTTATTAAAGGTAATACCATCCATGAAAACTTGGTCCAAAAAATATATTCTTTTTGGATGTGAAAAATCCTATATCTTTTATTCAATTAATTTTATAACACAAATGATCCTCCCAATGGAATCCATCTCACAAGAACCAATATGTATTTGTTTTTTATTAAAAAAACCTATCATGAAATTATACACAATAATAATGACCTCTAATCACGATACAATTACAACTACTCAAAAATAGGACACCCAGTGATTTTTAAAACATGTGGTGGTCATATTTCTATATCTATCCCTTTGATATTTACATCATGAGATCAAAATGAGAAAACTTCTAAGGAAAATGATTGAATGATTACAGTATTATAAAAAATGTAATCTGGAATCATTTTCGATTGATTAGTATATTTTATCTTAACTAAATGATATATTTTTTTATTTACATTATATTACCTTAACATTCCAATTATTGCTCTAAAAAGATAAAAAATTTTGATACAATAAATAATATAATGGAATTACCTTGTTAATAGTGGATATAGATGTACTAAATCCATTATAGAAGGAATATATCATCAATAACATATATAGATGATATGATAATGAAATATAATAATCATTTTGGGTTTAGAGATCCCACATTCATATCATAGTGCATCTTTTCATTGATTATCCTAACCATTAAAGAGACATATTGATGAAAATGTATCCCCTAACATTAATTGATGAATGATTTAGTCAAATTCAAGTTGTTCAATATATTATACTGTAAGAACATATATATGGATATCATCTACTAAGGATGAAAATTTAGGATATTTATAAGAACTCCATATACAAGAGATATAACTAATATTAATATATAGTAATTAATTTTGGTCTTACGAAATCTTCAAGTATAAACACAAATATAATTAATAATATTTCTAGTGATTTTTTTTATAAATTTTTTTTCTCCCTATATATAATATTTTCATAAATTTCAAGAGAAATGAAGAAAAGGTGGAAAATATAATTATTTTTTGAAAACTCATATGAAAAGAGAACCCATATACCAAATATAATATGTGTGAAATTTGAATACATAAATTATGCTTATTAGTTTATTTAATCAAAAAAATTTATACTTATTGATAAATTATTGAAATTAGGGACTGACGAATGTTCTTAATAAACTATCATAAAAATGTATTCATTGGTCACTAAGAGTCATGAAAGACTTCTGATAACGATATCATGATTATAAAGATAATTAATTTCACTCTAAAGGGATTAATTTTTCATAGTGTAAGAAATATGATGATGACATCAGAGAAATCATGTTTTGGATGATCATTACACATGTGATCAAATTGATATGGAGTAGAGAAGGGGTATATATATTTTTATTATTTAATTATGTTATTGGTGTGTACTATTCAGTAAATTAAAAATGATACAGCTTATGAATCTCATCAATTAAAAATCCCTATATCAAATATCCTGACATATGATCTAGATTTGTAGTGGAAATATTTTCAGATAGTATATGGATTAATTATCATTAATATAAATAAGTGTCCTATATATATTGTGACTAAAATAACATAGAAAATTTAATTACATAGATGAATTTTGAAATTACCTAATATAGATGGTTAACATGTATCACGGTTTAAGACTAATCAACAGATTACCAATGTGGGATGACTAAAAAAGAAAATAATGCTTTCGTCTCAAAGGGTCATGGTACTTTATCCCTGAAATGGGTTTTAGGAGACCCAATATTACATATACTGTAAAATAAATACATTTATATAATAATTCTGTGTATGAATGTACACCTTTCAAAATTGATTAATAAAATATTATTTTATTGGGAGATCAAGATTGAAAAAAATGTAACAATGGATCTACAAAAAAAGATTACAAATATTGAAGAGATTAAATATGGAAATTAAATATATATTACATTTTTAAATAAAATATAAATCACATGTGTTCTATAACAAAAGGTATGTCTATTGGATAATTCACATATTTCTTCATTCACTATTCACACAATAAATATAGTTATGTATAGAGATACCATGGATAACTACTATTTTGAAAACGTAATGAAGGATAAACTAAAGTATACCACATGATTATTCATGTATTGGAAAGATAATGATAAATATTAGAACACTCTAGGAATTACGGAATTACTATACATATATACATTAAAATTGGAAAACATCGCCATATATTTCATTATATGTATTACCCTGACATCTAAAGTAAAAAAATCATATTTGGGTTATAGTTGATCAAAATAAAATATTGGTACACATATATTTAATTAGATATTGTTTTTCATCCAATCAATAATAATATTTATATATAATGGAATATGTAATTCTAAATGAAATACTTCATTAAATTATAAGTAACAATCATTCAATTTTCACATAAATGATATTGAGGATTCATCAATAGGAATTTGATGTTGAATAGAGCATTAATACTACTTCTCAACATTAAAATTATTTCCAATCTAAATGGAACATTATGAATCTATATCATATATGAGATATTTTGTGATTGATTTCAAACAATTTTTAGCTAAAAAAGTTTCAATGTTTGAGTTCTGATATGAAAAAAATATATAATCATTCATTCAAATAGACCCATGGGAGGAGTTTTATGAATATATATGTAAAACTCCATCATAGTGGGATAATGTAAAAGGTAAATTTTTGGGAATATATATCAATAAATAAATTTTGGAAAAGATAAAATCAATTAAACATGTTTTTTAGACACCTAAATTTCCATAGGTGGGTTATGATAAAAATTTTCATTCATATTTTGAGATTGAATATGAGGAAATATTATTTTAACATCCTAGGTAAATAAAGAAAATACATTTTCATATTTATTTATTTTTGCGAATTAAATATTAATTTTACTTTAAATGGGTTGCTATGTTCGATAGCGTACCCGATACGCAACAAAGAGTTTCGTTGAAATCTTAGGTTGCACACTAGTAATAAAATAATATTATCTTAAATGTTAGTTAATATGTAGCCATTTTATTGGAGGGAATGAATAGAAATAACTAAAATATAATTATATATGTTTGTTAAATTATCTTAGATTTTTCGAATAAACAATAAAGGCTTAAAATACGAAAAGAATTCAATTTTAGGCATATATACTCTAATTTTCACTAAAGGACCACTTATGAACCTTTGATGGTGAATCGTCATTAAATATAGTTTTCTTGAATTTTATACAATCTATTGGACCAAATAAAATTCATCTTTAGAATCGGGACATCAAAATTTACTTTGTGTAAATTTTTGGTATTTTTCTGATAAAGTTCATTTTTTAATGAATAGTGAACAATGTTGTATTTTAATTCAAAACCAATTTTTAATATTATTTATTTATATTATTATATTATATTTTGAATTGATTTTAAAGTGCAATTAGAATATATTTTTACCATTTAATTCAATAGTGGTCATTGGAATTAATTTCAATTTGAAATTGGACTTAAACTAGTGTCAATCTTTAGATACTTATTGTTTCATAAATACACTCTATTTGCTCTGACAGCAGGAATTAATTATTAAATTAGTTAATGAAACTTATATGTTTTTAATTTTTTAAAATAGTCTTCATTTTTGAATTTGGAATATCAAATATAGCTTAGGGTGAATTTTTGGTATTTTTCTGAAAAACTTCAATTTTTGATGAATAGTGAAACGACTAAGTGGTACTTAAAAAACTGATTTTTCATTTAAATGAAATTTTACAACCTATGTGTTTTGAATTTTTAAAATACGACATACATGGTTTTCATTATGAAGTAAAATTTGGTTCAATGGGATTAAAATAATTTTTGGTGAATAGTAACTTTTATGTTTATTAATCGCGATTAGAGGTAATTAGTGTAGCTTAAGGTAAAAATAATGGTTTAATAATATGAAATGAACTTGAAAAGTGTCCTACCCTTACTGGATAAGTCATTTCAGACCAAGAAAATCCATGGGTCAACCTGGGGACCCCATGGAGCCACTTAGGTAGGAAAATGACATTAAAAACATTTTATTTAATGTTAAAATTAAAATGTCACAAACATGATTTGTTTTACTAAAACAATTTTTAAATGGTGTTATACAAGTCATATATCTTACTATAAATATTCATTATAAATCTAAAAAAATTTCCTACATCATGATATTTTTTTTATAATTTTTAGACATTAAGTAAAGTAAATTAATTATGACACCATGATGATGCAGCAATTACCTCATTATTTAACAATTTAAATAAAATGAAAAGATAATGTAAAATCTCTTACCTACACGTGTCAAAAACCTATTGTATGGGTATATTTCGAACCCTTATCACCATATACTAGAATTATATCAATGTGGGACCTTTTATATCTGAAACCCATTTTAAAATAAAGTATCATTTCTTTACCTTCCAAGAGTGCCCCTCCTCTCCTCTTATAAAAGGCCTCCACCTTTAACACCTTACCCACACCTCTCAAGCCTTTGGATCGGCCACTCTCTGCCCATTTTGTCTCTTCACATCCCTATCTTACTTCTTGAAGCCTCACTTTTGGCAGAAGTCCTCCCAAGGAAGCCTTTGAGCTCAAATCAAAAAGAGTTACCCGTTTCTATTGTAATGTCTTCACTTGTGTTCTTTTGTTTTATTTTGATTCTCCAACCCTCTAAAATCGTTTTATTAATTTATTTTGTAACAACTACAGTATCTAAAATATACTAGGATGTTTTTATAAGAATAATTCGAGCTACACTTACATACACCTATATCTAATGGTTAAAGAACATACTATTTCTGTGGATGGAGAATTTCTCCCTCCCGAAACGATGATTGTTCAATATTCTTCCAACACATTCAAAGGTGGCCATTAAGACGTCACTATATTTATATATGATATATAATATGTTTATGTCTTCCTTACGCTTCTGTATTTTTCTTTTATGGCACACATTTATGGCTTCCATTAACGGTATACGTGATATCATCATTTTAGGAAGTGCGGACTACCGCCCCCTCAATGTGATTTGATTCGTTAATTCCATATGTGGGACATATAAAGGATGGATTTAAAGTTATTATATATGATGTATGTTACATTTAAATTATGAATATAAATATGGAATTAAAATATACATACCTCTCATTTAGTTTTAATTCCATTAATATGACATATAAATGAAAGTAGCGTTCATGCGTACGTACGACTTACCGTCTCCATGAACGATGAATTTCATTTCTTACCTATAAATGATTATGTAATATTATAATTACATGTATATGCTGGATATTAATGATATATATGATATCCAAATCATGAATATCATTCTGGATATAATGATCCTTTGACCACACAAACAACATGTAATTGTAAGAAGTCCACTTTCGACTTAAGAACCTAATATCAACAAAACAAACATTATTAACTTAAATGATTACATAATGGTTATAACATGGTAATAAGTGATGTAAAAGTAATAATGAACTTCAAAAGGGTTCTTAAGCAAGTATAAATTAACTCAAGTTTATTATTCATGACGTTAAAGAACGATCGAGTCAAGTCGGTCCCGAGGTAATGGACTTCGTCTCAATCTCCTTTCATTGAGGCATATTATGTTTTATATACAACATTATTTTATACGGTGTATAAACACCTCTGACTTTTACTTTTATACAAAAGGAATATTTTTCTATGAAGTGTTTTACTAAATGACAAAAAGAAATGTTTTTTAACATATGCGGTGACAACGACCTTTTCCACCGCCGCGAGTATTATTTGGTCTTTGGCTTCCACTATAAGCCGTAATGTTTTTAAAATGAAATAAATACCAAATACTCTTTTATGTATTTCGGTATGGAAAATGGTTTTTATAATGGATTTTTATGTCAACATATTTAAGTGATATATTGTGATCAAAGTGTCGAAATGTTTTCTTTCCATTATATTTGTTTTGTGTATTATGATTTTATAATTGTACTTGGACATTTGATGGGTGGTTACGTGATAAACCATATAACAGGTGGAGCCGTGAATACCAGGACGGGTGGTTACGTTATAACCTCCAATGCATTGGGTTTGAAAGTCGGCCGTATGGCTATTCCATTAAGTGATATGTGTGGAAGTCGACTGTATGGTTATTCCATTTAAGTATGTTTATGTCCCAAGTTACCTTTATATGTTATGTGATCATTATATGGGTTTTATGGTAATATTTTGGATACCAAAGGGAAATTAATGATCTTTTATTCAGTGAAGAGTTTTTACTACTTAATAAAGGTGAAATGTATTACTTTGATAAAGTATACATGGTTTACTTGTTGTTTTGATAAACTAAAAGTTTTCATTCTTTTTGTATCCCTTACTGAGATTTTTATGCTCATCCCAAGTTTTTGAAATGTTTTTCAAATGTCAAGGGAAAGGTATATGATATGATGATAGTGTCAAGGATGTGTCAAGAAAGAATCGTGTTTTATTTTAAATATGTTTCCGTTGATGGGAAAAATGAATACTATCTTTTATGTATCCACTTTGTTTAAATGTGGAATGTAATTCATGTTTTATGATCTAATTCTCTAAAATTCTAAACCTGAAAAGATCCTCAATGTGTAATCTTGTAATAACTCAAGATTAAGTAATGTTCAAGGATGGGGAATTATAGTTGGTATCATAGGTCGGTTTAGACCATTTTAGGAGTTAGAAAATTGTTAAATTTATAAGTTAATTTATGGTATGATTGAAATGATATAGAATTTAAAGATTACCATATTTCTTATTCTAAGATATTTTTGTGTTAATAATGGTTTTTCATAGAGGAAACAGAACAGTTTTTCTGGGAAGGCATACAGAGGGAAATGACCTTTCAAATCAGTATCCTGAGATGGTCAGAATCAGAACTAAACAGTTTGTTTGTAGTGATGATTCAGTTGACTTAGGTTACAACCGAAGGTTTTTTGAAAAAATTTCACGGTTATCTAGTCTAATGACTAAGCTAACTTGGAAGGGTGTTATGTTTATCTGGACAAAAGAATGTGATGATTGTTTTCAGGAGTTGAAAAGAAGATTGGTGAATTCTCCAGTTTTGGCACTTCCATCAGGAATGGTGAGTTTGTTACATACAATGATGCTTCGTTGAAGGGACTTAGTTGTGTCCTTATTTAGAACGATCAGGTAATTTCTTATGCTTCACGTTAGTTGAAAACTCATGAGGTAAATTACCCTACACATGACTTGGAATTAGCTGCGGTTGTTTTTGCTCTAAAAATTTGGAGGCATCATTTGTATGGAGTAAAGTGTGAAGTATATACTGATCAAAAAAGTTCAAAGTATATATTCAACCATAATGAATTGAACATGAGACAGAGGAGATGGCTGGAATTAATTGAGTATTTTTATTGTACAATTCATTACGATTCGGGAAAAGAAAATAAAGTGGCTGATGCTTTGAGTGAAAAAAGCAACTCTTCCTTAACAATGTTGTGTTTGGAATGTGATCCTTTAGTTAAGGATTTGATGAACTTTGGCATGGAAGTTGTTTGTGTAGGATGTCCTTCTGTTTTGTTTCAGGTATCAGTGAAATATTTTCTATCAGACAGAATCAAGCAAGCACAGAAGCAAGACAGTGAGTTACAGAAAAAGGTAGAGCTGTTCAGAAGGGTAAGTTACCAGAATTCATCATTGATAATGATTGTGTTTTGAGGTTTGGGAAGAGATTATGTGTGCCTAGTGATTCATAGTTGAAGAATGAATTTTTATGTGTGGATCATCGTTCCCCATTTTTAGTTCATCCGGGCAGAATTAATATGTACAGAGATCTGTGGGAGTATTACTGGTGGGATGGAATTAAAAGAGATATTGCTGATTTTACTGTGAAGTGTTTGACTTGTCAGCAGGTTAAAGTAGAGCGGCAGTTACCGAAAGGGATTCTGCAGCCATTACCAGTGCCAGAGTGGAAATGGGAAAACATATCCATGGAATTTTTTGTGGGATTAACGAAGAAATATCTAGGTAATAATGAAATCTGGGTTATTGTTGATCGCTTGACTAAATCTGCTCATTTCCATCCTATTCGAGATACTTTCTCTCTAGATCAACTTTCTCGATTGTATCTTAAAGAGATAATTAGGTTACATGGAGTTCCCATCTCCATTGTTTCTGATCGTGATCCTAGGTTTACTTTTAACTTTTGGAAAGGCCTTCAGAAGGCATTCAGTACTTACATAAATTTCAGTACAACTTTTCATCCCCAATCAGATGGGTAGTCAGAATGAACAATTCAGACCTTGAAAGATATGCTACGAGCTTTCTCTATGGATTAACAGGGAAGTTGGGACCAACATCATACTTTGTTGATTGTTCTTATAATAACAGTTTTCATTCCAGTATACAGATGGAACCATTTGAGGCGTTATATGGGAAGCGGTGTCGAACTCCAGCTTTTTTGGATGAAGTAGGTGAAAGGAAGCTGATGGGACCATAATTGTTAGAAGAGATTGAAAAAAAAGTTCAGTTGATTCAGAAACACATGAATATAGCTCAGAGAAGACATAAAAGTTATGAAGATAACCAAAGGAGGGATCTATCTTTCGAGGTAGGTTATCATGTTTTTCTCAAAGTTTCACCATTGAAAAGTGTTATGTGATTTGGTAATAAAGGAAAGCTGAGTCCAAGGTTTATTGGACCATATGAAATTCTGGAGAGAGTTGGATCAGTTGCGTACCGGGTGGCTTTACCACCGAGTTTATCTCAGGTACAAATTTGTTTTTCGTGTTTCGATGTTGAGAAAGTATATGCCAGATCCATCTCATGTTTTTTGCTCAGAGGTAGTTCAGATGGAAGAGAATATCTCTTATGAAGAACAACCAGTCCAAATTCTTGACTGAAGAGAAAAGTGTTGCGAAATAAGGTAATTCACCTGGTGAAGGTTTTGTGGAAAAACCATATGGTTGAAGAGGCAACATGGGAATCTGAAAATGCTATGAGGGATAAATACCCCCACTTATTTTGATAAGTGAATAAAATTGCAGGGACACAATTTCCAAAAGGGGGGAAGGATGTAACATCCCAGGTAAATAAAGAATAATACTTTTTCATATTTATTAATATTTTCGAATTAAATATTAATTTTACTTTAAATGGGTTTCTATGTTCGATAGCGTACCTGATACGGAACAAAGAGTTTCTTTGAAATCTTACGTTGCACACTAGTAATAAAGTAATATTATTTTAAATGTTAGTTAACACGTAGTCGTTGTATTGGCGGGAATGAATATAAATAACTAAAATATGATTATATATGTATTTTAAATGTTTTTAATTTTATCCAATAAAGGATAAAGGCTTAAAATATGAAAAGAATTCAATTTTAGGAATATATATACTCTAATTTTCACTAAAGATCCACTTATCAACCTTTGATGGTGAACCGTGGATAAATATAGTTTTGGTCACTCTTATACATTTTATTGGACCAAATAAGATTCTTCTTTAGAATCGGGATATCAAAATTTACTTTCTGTAAATTTTTGGTATATTTCCGATAAAGTTCATTTTTTAATGAATAGTAAAAAATGTTGTATTTTAATTCAAAACCTCTTTTTAATCTAATTTATTTATATATTTAGATTTTCTTTTTAATTTTTTTTAAAGTTAAATTAGAATATATTTTTACCATTAAATCCAATATTGGTCATTAGAATAAATTTCAATTTGAATATTGGACTTAAACTACTGTCAATCTTTTGATACTTATTGTTTCATAAAAACACGCTATTTGCTCTGACAGTGGGAATTAATTATTAAATTAGTGAATGGAACATATATGTTTTGAATTTTTTAAAATAGGCATCATTTTTGAATTCGGGATATCAAATATAGCTTATAGTGAATTTTTTGTATTTTTCTGAAAAACTTCAATTTTTGATGAATAGTGAAACCACTAAGTGGTACTTAAAAAACCGATTTTTCATTTAAATGAAATTTTACCACCTCTATGTTTTTAATTTTAAAAATCCAACATACATGGTTGTCATTAAGATGTAAAATGTGGTTCAATGGGATTAATATAATTTTTTGTTGAATAGTAACATTTATGTTTATTAATCGCGATTAGAGGTAATTAGTGTAGTTTAAGGTAAAAATAATGTTTTAATAATATGAAATGAACATGACACATGTCCTACCATTATTGGATGTGTCATTTCCGACCAATAAAATCCATGGGTCAACTTGGGGTCCCCATGGAGCCACTCTGGTATGAAAACGACATTAAAAACATTTTCTTTAATGTCAAAATTAAAATGTCACAAACATGAGTTATTTTACTAAAAAAACATTTTAAATGGGGTTATACAAGTTATATTTTTTACTATAAATATTCATTAGAATGATAAAAATATTTCCTACATCATGAATTGTTTTTAGTATTTTTAGACATTAAATTAATTAAATTATTTATAACACCACGATTATGAAGCGATTACCTCATTATTTAACGATTTAAATAAAATGAAAAGATAATGTAAAATCTAAGACCTAAACTTTTAAAAAAACTATTGGATGGGTATATTTAGAACCCTTATCACCTTATCCTCTAATTATATCAATGTGGGTCCTTTTAAATCCGAAACTCATTTTAAAATAAAGTAATATTTCTTTACTTTCCACTAGTTCCCCTCCTCTCCTCTTATAAAAGGCCCCCACCTCTACCACCTTACCCACACATCTCAAGCCTTTGGTTCGGCCAATCTCTGCCCATATTTTCTCTCCACATCCCTCTCTTACTCCTTGAAGACTCACTTTGGGCAGAAGTCTTCCCAAGTAAGCCTTTGAGCTCAAATCAAAAAGAGTTACCCGTTTTAAAGGAAATGTCTTCACTTGTGTTCTTTTGTTTTATTTTTCTTCTCCAACCCCATAAACTCTTTTTATTCATTTATTTTGTAACAACTCCAGTATCTTCAATATACTAGGATGTTGTTATAAGAATAATTATAGCAACACTTACACACTCCTACATTTAATGGTTAATGAACATACTGTTTCTGTGGATTGCGAATTTCGGCCTCACGAAACGATGATTGTTCAATATTCATCCAAAAACTTCAATGGTGGCCATTAATATGTCTATATATTTATATATGATATATAATATGTTTATGTCTTCCATAATATTATGTATTTTTCATTTATGGCACACCTTTATGGCTTCCATTATGGGTATACACGATATCATCATTTTAGGAATTGCGGACTACCACCCCCTCAAAGTAATTTGATTCGTTAATGCCATATGTGGGATGTGTAAAGGATGGATTTAAAGTTATTATATATGATATATGTAACATATAAATGATGAATATAATTATGTAATTAAAGTATACATACATCTCATTTAGTTTTAATTCCATTAATATAATAGAGAAATGAAAGTAGCGTTCATGCGTATGTACGGCTTACCATCTCCATGAATGGTGCATTCCATTTCTTACCTATACATGATTATGTAAAATTATAATTAAATGTATATGATAGATATATATGATATATATGATATCCAAATCATGAATATCATTCTGGATATAATGAATCTTTGACCACACGAACAACTTGTAATTGTAAGAAGTACACTTTCGACTTAAGAACCAAATATCGACAAAACAAAAACTATTAACTTAATTGATTACATAATTTTAATAACATAGTAATAAGTGATATAAAAGTAATAATGAAATTGAAAATGGTTCTTAAGAAAGTAGAAATTAATTCAAGTTTATTATTTAGGACGTTAAAGAACGATCGAGTCAAGTCGGACCCAATGTAAGGGACTTCGTCTTAATCTACTTTCATTGAAGCATATTTCGTTTTATACAAAACTTTCTTTTATACGGTTTATAAACCCCTTTTACTTTTACTTTTATATAAAATTAATCTTCTTCTACAAAGCATTTTACTAAACGACAAAAAGGAATGTTTCTGTTAACGTACGCGGTGACAATGACCTTTTCCGCCGCCGCGAGTATTATTTGGTCTTTGGCTTCCTCAATAATCCGTAATGGTTTTAAAATGAAATAAATACCATATACTCTTTTATGTATTTTGGTATTGAAAATGGTTTTTATAATGGATGTTTTATGTCAATATATTTAAGTGATTTATTATGATCAAAGTGTGGAAATGTTTTCTTTCCATTATATTTGTTTTGTGTCTTATGATTTTTTAATGGTAATTGGACATTTGATGGGTGGTTACGTGATAAACCATATGACGGGTGGTGTCATGAATTCCAGGATGGGTGGTTACGTTATAACCTCCAATGAATTGGGTATCTATGTCGGTCGTATGGATATTCCATTAAGTGATATGTGTGGAAGTCGACCGTATGGTTATTCCATTTAAGTATGTTTATGTCCCAAGTTACCTTTATATGTTATGTGATCTTTATATGGGTTTTATGGTAATATTTTGGTTACAAAAAGGGTAATTAAAGATCTTTTCTTCAGTGAAGAGTTTTTACTACTTCATAAAGGTGAAAATTATTACTTTGATAAATTATACATGGTTTTCTTGTTGTTTTGATAAACTAACAGTTTCCATTATTTTTGTATCCCTTACTAAGATTTTTAGGCTCATCCCATGTTTTTGAAAATTTTTTCATAGGTCAAGGGAAAGGCACATGATATGATGATAGTGTCAAGGAAGTTTCAAGAAATAATCCATGTTTTATTTTAAATATGTTTCCGTTGATGGGATAAATGAATACTATCTTTTATGTGTCCACTTTGTTTAAATGTGGAATGTAATGCATGTCTTATGATCTAATTTTCTAAAACTATAAACCTGAAAAGATCTTCAATGTGTAATCTTGTAATAACTAAAGATTAAGTAATGTTTAAGGATGGGGCCTTATAATTATTCCTCCAAATCTATACATGGTAGAGGATAACTTGATTAGTTAAACGTGATTGTTTTTTCCTAAAAACATTGACCCCTAAACAATTATTTAATACAAGGATAATATGAATTATCATTTTGTTTTCCCATTAAAAATATCACAACATAAGGGAATGATTCTTTTATTGAGTTGAAATAATAATAATATGCATAAATTTTACATCATTTTATATTAAAAAATATTACACATCACTATAAATCACACGACATAAAATATATGTTTTGTTTCATTAGAGATAAAATAATTCCCATCAATATTTTTTATATACTATTTACGAATAACATAATATAAACTAAAAAATGTAACCCATAGTGGGAAAAAATTTAATACCCTTTTTAATTACTAATTGATTAGAAACATGAGAAACCATGAGAGTAGATTCATTCTATGGGTACACAAAACTAATATCAATAAAATACTTCAAAAGGTTATAAAATTAACATCTAATATTGATAACATAGTAATGGTACATAAACATATCACATGTAAATCATAATGAATAAAACATGGATCATATATAATTAATCAGAACATATTTCTCGATGCATAGTCATAAAAAATTATTAATAGGACTTTGAAAACATGCGTCAATAATAATAATCCATGACAAATAAAATATAAATGTGAAACATCAAATAATTTTATCCCAATAATAAGCATAGAACATCATTTCATATGTCAGGGATCAATACAAATATTTTCATTTCAAAGAAGGAAATGTATCATAACATTATGCCTTAGGTTGACTACATATTCCCTAAAACATCGTGGATTATGTTTTTTGGTAACTTGAGAATATTATACATATTATTAAATATTTTTATATTAATATTCCATAAATAACTCAATTATAAAAATATCAATACCATATAATCATAGTTTCATTAGAGACTATGATAATAAAAAACATATTTCATAATGGATATTCAAATCTTCCTAAATGTAATTCCGTCACAATTCGTTTCTTAAACATATTATACATAAACCATTCTTTGTAATATAGGGAATATAGAAACATAATTATGGTAGGGATCATATTCATAATAATATAAATATAATATAAACTAATCACTGAACATGTAGAAGAATAAATATATATGGCCATGAACATTAAATTATAAATTCATAAAATATAAATTGTTTATCATTGGTATTGATTCAATGTAAATGGTTTTATTATATAAATTGAAAAAACTAATAAATATTTTGAACCATTATTAATCCTTTACGATTAATGAGACCATATAATTAACATAGGAACATGGATAAAATATAACCTTATAACATTTAGATCATGTATAATTTGTATAAACATTATTCATTATGTTAAAAATATGAAATATATCCTTCACAAAATCATATATAAAAGAATTAATGTCCATTTATAAAAATATTTAAAATGATATTTGTTATATGAATTATGTTTTAAACATGAAATATTTTTCACACATAAAAAATATTTCCCATGAGTTATCTATGTTTATTCTTTTCATTAAACATTTCTAAAAAACCCACCCATCAAATAACCATATATCATAAATGTTCATTAATATCATAAAAACGTTTATTATTTTATCATATTATTACCTATGGAATAAAAATTAGTTTCAGAATGATTTCATCCAAACATAGTTAACCCATTGTAAAGTAACAATGTTTATAGATTGATTCATAAGAAATTGTCTTCCCAAATCATCCATAATTAGGAAGTTAATGGTATAATTGGATTGTATCCCCAATTAATCATAATTATCATCAAAGTATGTTACCATAAAGGAAAAATTCCATTTAATGTTCCCTGGATAATTTAATGTCGAAAAAGACAATGTATTTTTGAATTTTTATATTTAAAATCTGAAAAAATATCACTATATATTACAAAAATTTTCCATTGAGAATAATAATAGTATAATATAAATGTGTATTAAAATATAATTATATCCATGATATTGAAAAATATCATTCATGCGGTATACCTTTGATTTTTTTCACTCATTTGGTAAAAAATACCTTATTCAGAAAATGATAATAAATATATTTTAAATAATATTTAAAGATAGATTGATATGGTCAAAAATTAATTTTTTAATTAATATATATATATTTTAAATATAAATGGAAATGTTTCTATGAAAATATGTAAATAGAATTAAAATAGTCCCAAGCACAGAAAAAAATAATGACTTTTTGTATTAAAAAATTCATTTATCATTTTACGAACAAAAGAGATAAAAATAAAATTATTACATATAAATTACATGAAAAAATCGTACAATATATTAGTTATTTTTGAAGAAAGAAAACCATATAATTCCACTCAATGTAAATTTATCATTGACCATCAAAAAAGGAAATGATATTGGAATATAATCCCTCACCTCAACTCTCATCCACATCACCTAAAATCAAAATATCTAAAGAACAAATATTGATTTTTTATAAATTTTTAATGGAACCATATATATATTTATAATAACACATATTTTTTTCTTATAAAATCTGATCGACCATTTATTAATAATTTATTAATATAATCGTTATTCCATGAGATAAAAATTCATTTTTTTCATACCTATTTCTATTTGGAAATTACATTCATTGTACATTGATCATAGTTCCATCATCTTTATAATTTATATCATTTAATATTTTTTATGTTTACTAATTATATATCAATTAATAGCTATTTTTATAAATTAATGATGTAAAACAAGTTACACCACTTCATGGAGATAACAATTCATTCATACACAAGGGTGATGTTTCCACTCATCAATGGATGGAACTAAAAAAATGTAAATAATAAATAACATTAATTGAAAATTTAATATAAAATAAATATATTATATATTCATTATCTTTGAACTTATTACCAGTCATGTAAATCAGAAATGATAATTGAATCATATTTCTTTGTTGAGGTGGTAGTCCTCATATATGTGTGTCAGCCAATATACTTTCAAAACTGATGTAAAGCTAAGAAGGTAGATATTATATCACAATTATAGATTCATAATTATGTACAAAATATCCTAATTGAAAATAAATTTATCATAATTACCTACATTTACATTGAATGAAAAAAAATGATTCATATAGGTATGTAGAGGCAGGAGACCACAAATATATATGAGCGATACATTAATTTAAAATTTGATAGAAAATGAGAGAAAATAATATTTTTTAATTAATGTCATGAAAACATAAAATATGAAATATTAATATATGTTACTATACTATCATCACAATTATAGAGTTAAATGAGTGACACAAATAAATTAAATGATAAGTCATAGTTAAGAGCTATACATAATCATTTGACAATCCAACTTCGTATTACCCCTTAAGATTTATATGTTTGGTATTTTGATAAATTTTTTACCAATAGATTAGGTTGGAGGTATTAATATAATTCAAATTTGTAGGGATTTGAAGAGTTATAAGTCTTGTGAATTGAGTGTAATATTGGAGTCGAGGTGTCCATTTAAAAGGGTGGTAGAGGACAAACATGGATCTCCAAAAATAATAAATTTGAATAAAGACACTATCATGTGAAAATGATTCTAAATAGGATGAAGTTAAACTATAATATGATATGTTATAAAAATTATATTCAAAAATAGTATCTAAAAATTTGTTTTTTGGTGTTCTAACACACACATCATTGGATTAACCCCTAACTCATCTCTTTTTATTGTTACTATAGAAGTGATTTTTTACCACATTTACTAATGAAAATGACAAAAAATTGTATTGAATTAATTTTATAATATTTGATATTATTAATTCAAAAAATAATCCATTTTGATAAATTATATTACTATTTCTTTTATAAATTAATTTAAAAATAACTGCACAAAATGAAATAAATCAATTTTAATAAATTTCATTTCAACACATAAAATTAAGTTTTAAATAAATCATTATATTTTAGGAAGTATTATATAAATGATATATTTTAATAAATATATTTTATACTAATTTAAAAAAATAATTCATCTACATAGGTTTATTAAAATATTTATGATAAGACACATTATGTAAATATAATATTTGTTTAAGTAAAAAATATCATTATAACCATAAATTGATTTAATATTAACATCAATGAAACTAAAAAATAATTAATTAATTATATATTATGTAAAATAATTTATTATTATTTATTTCTTCCAATTCAAACATTCTAATCAAATGAAAAATCCAAAACCATCACATTAAATTTTAATAATTCAATATTACATCTCGGTCTGTTGAAACTCATTGTTTCATGTAAAGAAATATATAAATTATATTTATTTTACATAAGGAGAATATATATCATAAAATATTTTAGTGTAAAATTATATCACAATTACAATTATTTTATCATTCTATTTTCACTGTGATATTTTGTTTTGAGGATACATTCCCATATCACATTCTCACAATCAAATATATCATCCTAAAATTTATGGTTTCACCATGAAACATTTACATAGTGAGTTGTATTATTTCACAAAACATTATATATTAGTTTCACATTATTTTCTGGTTATTGGTAATAATTTTGTTTATACTTTAGTTGTATGGCCACAGTGGTCTATACAAGTGAATGATAAAGAATGTACATCCTCAAAAGTTATACGTCTAAAACATTATGAACTTGAGAGAGGTTTATTTGAAGCATAAAGGGATAATAAAACATACTGATCAAATAAATAACATTATAGTGTATGATCTATCTTTATGTAACTGTAATCTTCATTCCACAATGTATAATATTCTTCTATGAAGAAATTCTGATTATTTCCTTCTCACCAACATCAAATTCCATATCGCATAGAAAACTGCTTGTAGAAAAAAAAATTCTACTCAATGATAAGATGATGTTATGACGAAAATGTCTACTGTTATTTGAAATTTCCTAATATTTATCATTTAATAATATATTTTTCCCCTAACTTAATTCATGTATACTAGATTTCTACATTTTCTTTCATACATAATATCATAAGGATCCATCTAAATGATCATGTGGAAGTTGTTACTATAAGAACATTCTACCCACTAAAGATGGGGTTACCTATAAAATTTCAAATCTATTTAATGGGATCCAATCATATTATAAAGGGTATGAACATTCCCCTTATACTGAACAACATTCTGGGAATGATATTTACTATCCTTGACATAGTTGAAGGGCTGATAGTGGCATGCTAGAATTCAATTTTTATAGTAATCGACGATTAATATGAGATATACATGATGAATATGTCAAGACCTATAAAACTAAAAAATATTAATTAAAATGATCACATTGTATGAAAATTAAGGATTACAATAAAAAATTTGTTTTAATTAAAATAAATGAATAGTTACCTTGTAATGAATTATTTCTTTATTGATGAATCTGAGTACATTTCTATTTTGTAGTGTCCTAATATAATATAAATCATGTGTAGATTCCCTATAGTGGTTATCATCAAATACATGAAAAACAGTAAGAAATTGTATATGAATCCTCATGTCATATCATAGATGATTGTAAATATTTCACCAGTAATTTAAGATCCTCGTGATAATCCATTCATAGACACACGATCTTTGATATATCTAGAATAAAGAGGGGCGGTGAAAGAGTATCACTTATTGTTCATAAGGGAATTTTAGATACAATCTATCTATTGTATTATTGGTTACATTAATTTCAATTTTTATAACTAAAATAATTTGATAGCACTTGATTAGAAACAATATAATTGGATTTAAAGTGTGATGGGCTTCAAAAATTATAATTAAACAAGAACCCTTACAATTTCTATATTCTGTATATAACCCCATGTCTAAAATAGTAATATTATTACTTATTAACATGTGAAAAACTATCAAATTAATTAAATATTATTTATTGAATACATTATTTAAATATTAATCATATAATATTTAATATGTATTATTTCACATCATACCTTTAAACGTTATCCTCTATTCCACCAAAATATCTAACCTTGAATAATGAAAATTTATTTAATATATAAATATCATAGAATTAGTCACCATAAAAAATAAATATTATATTCATTAAATATAATATAAATATTTATTAAATATTATTCTATCAATTATTTTCTCAAATAATAGGTGACTAAATATATGTGGTGATGAAAATCAGAATCATTATTATGCCATATATGAAAATAATATTTTTTTAAAATATTATGTAATTAATAATACTTAATATTTAACAATAGTTCAAGATACAATTAGTGTGTGACCCTCAAGGACACTTTCTCAATGTCATTAGGTAGGGCCACAAAACATCGAAGGTTATCCTCTTGAAACATTCAAATGAACCAATAAAATAGATTCTATATATTTAAAAAATATACATCCTCATACAAATTGATTATATGTGACATAATATCATTATCAATATTTATATAATCAATATATTTTAATCCTGGTTTGTTCATCCTTTATGATCAATGTATCTTGTTGTGACATTACAGTAATAAACCTTTCTATAGAACACCATGTCCATGGATATAATTCTATTGTTTTATTCCGATAAAAGGCCAATGATGTTATCATTTGATGAAGAATACAAGATAAAATCCATTATTATATTATTAATTAATTAAATTTTACTGATGGAAAACACATCATTTCCAAATTCATCTCAAACATATATTTTATGTTTTTTAATCAATAGATTAAATTATGATTCAAATAAAATATATTTTTAATAATCATAATTTTCAATGATTAATACAAATTTACCTATATAAGAATATCAAATACCATATATAAATGGGAATTTTCTACAAGTGGGTCAAATTATCATAATCGTATTCACTAGAAATAACTAATGGCATATACCATTACAAACTATCTCAAAGTCCAATGAGTATGAACCCATGATAGAGTGTATCATTTTTGTCCCAGTATATGACGTTATCTTGATATATAATATATATTTTGGAATACTATCATGAACAATCCTGGTTCTTGTCAATGTGTGGAGCTACCATTACCATTCAGTGTGATAGCTAATATTTATGTATTATCAAGTACTATATCATGTAGAATAAAAATCATGATGTTATAAAAAAAATTATTTTTTCAAATAGAAACTAATATGGTTACTAATAATGTATAAATATTTTATTTCAAGTGTACTAACTCCAATAGATTTCAACATTCACTAGAGTGAACTGATTATAATATTAATTTTATTAATGATCATATGATTTTGATGCTTTAATTTATATAAGGATTTACTCAAGGTGTTATCTGTGTTTTCTTCTATGGAAAATTATCTCACCACAACTTTACCACATTGAGAAAAATACACATGATGTAATAAATTTAGATTATTTTCTTGGTCCGTTGGTGTGAACATACATCCATTATAGGATCCACCAATACAGTAACATAATGACATCATGTAAATGGGACTTTAATAAAAGATACCACATAAATATATTGAATAATGGTACAAATGAATGTTTATTATTTTGAAAAATAGGATTCCTCAATATAATTATTGTCTACTATAGAATCAATTTCGACTATCTAATTTAAATTATTCTTTATTAATGATTTTATATTGATACTGAAGACATATATTAACTATGAATTCAGATCATTTTGATCTATTTGAATGAAATCATTATTATAGAACTCCAGGAATATATTCGCTTCTCTTTAATAAAAAATGAATATTAACTTAGTTCTTCATTTATACATATAAATAACCTTAAAAATTGACTATTTTTATCACCTGGATTAACATGATACCAAAAAACTATTCTTAATCTATAAGAAACAGTAATCATAGTACGAAACATGGAATACCAAAATTACCATATTATTGAATTTCAGGGTATACTACTCACACTCTCATTAAAATATTATTCATAGGACACATTTTCATGGAATGACATATACCATGTAACACTGGAACAAATCCAATATTGTATTATTCAATACTATTTCTCTTTAGTATCTAGGAAATATATTTATTTTGACCGAGCCCGGGTATTCCATTATATCTATCATGAATCATATTAAATCCCCCCCATTAAATAAATTTTACCTCATTTTTGTTCTCACTCTAAAATAGTTCTACCATTATTGAAAACTCACATAATATATAGGGATAATGAAACATATTTTGAAAATGGGATGTGGAAAACATAAAGGTCACACGAAACATCACATATTTAGGTTCGCAGATAAGGATAAAATTGGTGGCATGAAAAACGGTTTACCTTGAATATAATGCTATTTTTAAGGACTAAAAATATTGATAATCAATAAAGTCAGGCTAATGTTAATGACTATAGTAATGTAAATCATTAAGGTGTTATAATTAACCAATTCCTTAAAAATTGAGGAAATTTTATAACATATTTTATTTCAAGATCATTTTCCCAAAAATATGGATTCTCTTACCACCATGATTTAGAAAAAAATTATATTTATTTAATATCCTCCAATACATAATTAATATTATAACCATTTTTTTAGCTTCAATGAAAATCTACATAGTTTTTTATTCCATGAAATTATCATTCAAGATGAATTTTTATTTCATATATCATAAAAAACTATTAATAAATAATAAGATCAATAAATGGATTACATTTCACTATCTGATTTCATAAATTTTTGAAATAAAAATAATGTTGTGCACATGTTAACAAACATGAAAAAATACAATAAAATATTATATAAAACCTCAAAAATAACCCCCAATGTTAAATTAAATCCATTCTCTTTTAATATTTTATATGTGTTCTTATAAAGTGATGATAAAAAAACACTACATCACTTCATAAAGATGGTAATCCATCCGTACTTATGAGTGATGTTTCCAATACTATATGAATGGAAAGAAATAAATTTATATTATAATTAAGATTAAGAGTTTAATTTGTATATAATAATTTTTAAATATACTCATTAAATATATCCATAGCAAAATACATGTAATGTGGAAATGAAAAACGAATCACATCTCTTTGTGGAGGTGGTAGTCCACATGTTTGCTTGTGCGACGTCATCATTTCAAAATGCATGGGAAGTTATGAAGTTAGATAATATCCTATAGTTATATAATAAAAAATATTGGTTAAATATAATATACGAACAATAAATATTTTATAATGACAATCCATTAAATATGGTGATGAATAACAAATCATATCACAATGTAGGGGTGCTAGTCCACTAGTACATATGAGTGATAATTTTGATAACCATTTTATTGAAAAGGAGATGAATAATTGTTGGTTTGTCAAAAAATTAAATATTATTGTGTTTTAGTTATATATATATATATTATCATAGTTTTAAAGAAGTTATATGATGAAATAAAAATAAATAAAATGAAATTTGTTATTAATAGCTAAACCATTTCAATAAAAACTATTCACTTGACAAAGAACATAATACTATATAGTTGGTATATTGATAAAATAGGGACCTATATATCATGTGGAGTCATGTTAGTATGTTATTTGGATATGTATTGGTCTATATAGAAGGAATATTATGTATGGGTGAGAGAATATATTTGGTGTCCTTTTATAAGGGATGGTGGAGACATAGTTGGGAGTATTAAGAATACTATAATAGAATAAATTATCTATCATGGGTAAATTTGTAATGCCCCGACCCCAGTTACCTAGAGTTGGTTCATTATTACTTATCATTGACATGATCTCAAGAAAGATCAAGTCTCTAAAGAACTATTAGTTTAGTAGCCTTAGTATAACTAGATACAATAATAAAGTTTACATTACATCATAATGTGAAAACTACTACAACAACATCCTGTCTTCATATCCCCTCATATTATCTCTTCAGGTCATTCATAAATTACTTCTTCACATCCTGGAAAAAATAAAACATTGAATAGGGTGAGCTCAGATGCTCAGTAAGGATAACAATATAGCAGAAACATTCATAAATAAACATAAACATTTATGCCAGTGTATCACTAAAACAAAATCCTTTTAAACTTGAACATCAGCATAATATGGAAAATATAAAATGAAAAAATGCCATTTACTTATTCACATGGATATTCTTCTAGTCGAATAATCAAATGCAGTATCAATAACCACTTTCATAATGACGGAATGCATAATGCCAGACTGTCATAACCACGTAGCCAAGGCCTTGTTCCATGACTACAAGTAATATTTTTTCAAGGCCTCGAGTCAAGACACTAGTTTGTCTCATGATACCTACCGATGCATCGAGGAGCTATAGCGGGCTCCACCCGTCACATATTAAGTCTAATGCATTCCTCATAGGAACAGGTTTAAACATAACATAAAAATTCGTATTAAAACTATCATATGAAATGTCAATAATTCTTCCATAAACCATGAATGGTATAAAAATAACACATCCCCAGTCAAACAAATCACAAAACCATCAATACAATATGGAAGTTTTGTATCATAAAAAATCAACTTCAAATAAGCTTAAAATCCATCAAAGGATGTTGACATAGATTAAATCAAAACACATTTTAGAGAAATATCTCATCCTATTTTGAAATCATTTAAGAGTCAAATAATAATAAAATAAAACAATTACATTGAAAATTTTCTTATATGCTTATAAGGGAAGCTTCAGATATTTTATAATGGGATAAAATAGCTGCACCTGCCGTATAAGTTAAAAAAACATTCTTACCTTAATTCTGTCGAAAAGGTTAAAAAGAACAATGTTTGGAAATCGATGGAAAGACTACATTATAAAACTCTTATAAAAATTAAAACAAGGGAATTAATGACATTAACCCATATTTATGTAAATATTAAAAATGTTTTGAAATACATTTTTAAGAAACATGGATGTGGATGATAAAGAAATCCCAGTAGATTATTACGTATAAACAACCTCTGATAATGAAGAGACTGCGAAATAAAAACCTTACCTTGTAAATTTCCTTGGTTGGGGGTAGGTTAACTTCCTGTATAATTGTAAATTTTTTTTTATTAAATTATACATGAATCATATACATTAGTATGATATCATATATGATCTTTTAACACTACTTTGTTAATAATATCTTAATATTATTGTCATTTCGATTGTTAACTTACTCATTTTATTTTATATGTTTTGTTACATAAGACTTGTTTTTCATGGATAGTTTTATCTAATTCATGTCCATGAATGATATCAAGTCCTTAAACAATATTTTAAAATCATAAAATGATAATTATAGTTGAATGGATACGATGGAGAATGAATCTCACCACGTTCGTGGAGACGGTAGTACGTACGTACGCACGAGCGACAATATCATTCATTTGATATTTAAATAATATATAAATGGATGGTATATAATATATACAGAATCATCATCATGTTATATTTATTGTTTACATGAATTAAACATCATTATTATACCCATCCAAATAATAATTTATTGAATAACAATTACACCATGACGTGGAGACGGTAAGCCGTACGTACGCACGTATGGTGACATGTCATTCAAAGGATGGATAGAATACTGAATATGGTTTTACAATTATTATAAAAAAACAAAATATATATAAGATACTGGAGTTATTATTTTAGAATGGTAATAAAAAAGAAAGAATAAGTGGAAGAATAAAATAACTTGAAAGATGGTGGTGAAAACATTACCTCTTCTTCGGGTTCTTCCTTTTGATTTGATCAAAAGGACTCCATAGGTTGGATTTATGACTAATGTAAGGACTCTATGATGAAGTGATGGAAGTTTAGAGAGTATTTGGGCAGGTGTTGGACGAACCAAAAGGCTTTGAAAGTGTTAATAATTGGTTAGAACTGGTGTCCTTTTATAAGGGGGAGGAGGGGCACCTCAGGAAAATCTAGAAATTTTATTTTGTAATAAATTAATATTCGATTTCTAATGGCTCAAAAGTGGATTATTTAATGGTTAATGTGGGGATAGGTCTAAAAACACTCAAACAATATAATTTAGACAGTTTTTGGTCATTAAATTAACCTTTTGTTTTAGTTTTAACTCATAGTTAATTAGTTTGACACTTACAATGTCACATAGTATTTTTATATTATATAGTTAATAAACATACTATATAACTCAAAGCGTTCCCCAAGTGGTCCATTAATTATACACCTATAATTAAATAAATCTCATGGCCGAACCATAGATTTTTAGGAATTGAATAAAAATTAATAATATAATATTTGTTTTAAAAACTCTTTTATGTCAATTTTGACACTATTCAATAATTGATTTTTTTAAAAAATAAAAACAGAATTATTACTTCAAAAAAAGCTAATTAAATCAATTATAACTTGTAATATTAACCTATAAAATTATTTTTATTTATAAAAAGTCTCAAATTACATTTATTTGGGTATTTATAATATCAATTATTCTAAATTTTCATTAATTAGGTAATCACTGCATCACCATTGTGTCATAAATAAATTAACATATATAATATTTAAAAATTATAAATAAAAAACCATTTTGTTGGAAATATATATATATTTATAATATATATTTATAGTTGAAAATATATCATATATAACCCTATGTAAAAATTGTTTTTTTCTAAAAGATATATGCTTATGACATTTTTGTATTTATTTTAACTTAATTAATATAAAGTGTCATTATCACTTAAAAGTGGCTCAATGAGGTCCCAAAATCGACCCAAAGATTCCCATGGTCGGAAATGTATCAACCAATAAGGTTAGGAAAAGTTTTAGGGTAATTTAGTATTATTATAATATTATTTTTTACCTTATTTAACAGATTTACCCTTTAAACATGGTAAATAAAATTTTTACTGAACTAATTATTCAAAATGTCTAAAACTAAAAGATACCTATTTACACAATTTGGACATCATGATTCCAAATATGGAATCCATTTTTCCAAATACAAATCACAGATGTGGCAGAAATTAATTTAAAATTAATTCCCGCTGTAAAAACAAAAACCGTGTTTTTAAGATATAATAACTATCAAAAGATTGATACTTGTTTATGTCCAGTTTAATTGTGAAACTATGTCTAATGACCAAAATTGTATTAAATTGTAAAAATATATTCTAAATATACATTAAAACCACTCATATTCAAAATTTGTCACTATTAATTATTTTTATTAAAAAAGTTGTTTTTAATTAAAATTTAGTAATTTTCCCTAGTCATCAAAATATAAATGTTATCCAAAAAGTACTAAAATTTCACCTAAGGCTAAATTCGATACTTCAAATCCAAAAATGAAGTCCATTTTGAGAGATAGTATTTATAATATTTCAAAAAGTAGGTATTACTATTCATAATGGCTAGTTTGACTGGTTTGTGGTGTTTGTTAGAACTCGAAGTTGCGTACAACACAGGTTATTGCATTATTAAAAGATAAGTGTACTGTGGAAACTTGGGGTGTTACATTCTCCCATATTTCAAATAATTTCGTCCTATAAATTTCTATAATATTATTGCATAAAAAGACTCGGGTGGTTCTTCATCATAAGTTCCTCGGGTTCCCACGTTGCCTCTTCCATCTTATGGTTTATCCATAGAACTTTTACCAGACGAGTTGTCTGGTTTCTCAGCAATTGTTCTCTCATATCAACAATCCTGATGGGCTCTTAGCAATAAGACATATTGAGTTCTAGTACTAATTATTTATAGGTGAGTATATGCGTTGGTTCATGCATGTATTTCCTCAATAGAGATACGTGGAACACATCGTGAACATTGGAGAGACTTGGCAGCATTGCCAAACGGTAAGATACAGCCCCAATTCGTTCTAGAATTTCGAAAGTACCAATGTACCTAGGACTTAATTTACCCCTCTTACTAAAACGTTTTACTCCGATCCATGGAGATACCTTCAGGAAAACATGATCACTGACTTGAAATTCCAAATCCTTCATTCAATTATCGACATAGCTCTTCTGCCTACTTTGAGAAGCTTTGATATGGTTTTGGATTACCTTCACCTTTTCAATCGTTTCCTCCACCAGTTCTAGGCCTACAAGTTTTCTTTCACGAATGTCATCCCAACAGGTTGGTGTGTGACATCTCTTTCCGTATAACGCTTCATATGGTTCCATCTGAATACTCAAATGGAAGCTATTGTTATATGAAAATTCTACCAGAGGTAAATATTGATCCCACATACCCTGAATGTCAAGTGAGAATGATCTCAACATGTCTTCTAAGGTTTGAATAGTCTATTATGATTGTCCATCTATTTGAGGGTGGTAGGCAGTGCTCAAATGAGGTTCAGTATCCAAGGATTTCTAAAGACTTTTCTAGAATCTTGATGTAAAACATGGATCATGATCAGAAACCATCGATAGGGGTACAACATGAAGTATCACAATTTCATTAATATATAGTCTTTCTATCCATTCAAGTGGTAAATCTTCCCTTATATCAAGAAAATGTGTTGACTTAGTAAGAAGATCAACAATGACCAAAATTGCATCATTATTTCTAGGAGTATTTGGTAGCCCCATGACGATGTCCATCGTAATATTATCCCATTTACACTAAGGTATGGTAAGAGGTCGCAATACTCCACCAGGTTGTTCCCTTCCAGCTTTCACTTTTTGAAAAACCATACATCTTGACTCAAAATCAGCAATCGCCCTCTTCATGTTGTCCCACAAAAAATGTTCCTTTAAGTCTCTATAAATTTTGGTGCTCCCACGGTGTATAGAGAAATTGGAACTATGATCATCATCAAACAATTATCATTTTAGATCAGGTATATTGGGAACACAAAGTCTCTTCCGAAATTTCACAATTCCATCTTCATACACGAAGCCTCTCAATATCTCATCATTCATAGCTTTAATCTTATTCTGAAACTCGTCATCATCGGTCTGTGAATCCTTTATGGTAAAGATGGTTTGGAAACCATTTTAAAAAGCATTGATTTTTCATCTTCCATAGTTATTCCCATATCCTACATTACTAGATCCATAAAAATAGGATCCCATTAAATTCTCATCATGTTCGAAACTCCAGGATCTTTTCTGCTCAGAGAATCTTCCACCTTATTTTCCTTCATCAGGTGGTAGTGTATCGTACACTCATAATCCTTGAGTAGATCAAGCCATCTTCTTTTCCTCATGTTGAGTTCTTTTTGTGAGAAAATATACTTCAAACTCTTGTGATCAGTATAAATATCGCAATTTTCACCATAGAGGTGGTGCCTCTATATCATCAAAGCAATTATCATAGCTGCTAACTCGAGATCATGAGAATGATAGTTTTTCTCATGAATTTTCCATTGTCGTGATGCATAGGAAATAATTAGAACATTCTGCATAAGGACACAACCAAGTCCTTTCTTCGATGCATCGCTATAAATAATGAACCCATCATTCCCCGATGGTTGAGTCAATATAAGAGCATTGAATAATCATCCCTTCAGTTCTTCGAAACATTCTTCACAATCTTTTTTCCAAACAAACATAACCCCCTAAGTGTGAGCTTTGTTAATTGGTTAGCCAATCGGGAAAAATTCTGGACGAAACGTCGTTAATGACCTGCTAAACCAATAAAACTGTGTACCTCAGTTATACTTTTCGGTGCATGCCATTATTGTATTACCTTGGTCTTAAAAGGATCAACAGAGATTCCATCTTTAGAGACAATATGTCCAAGAAATGAAATCTCCTGAAGCCAGAATTCACACTTACTAAATATCCCATATAATTCATGTCTTCTCAGAGTCTTCAGGAAAGGTGCAATTGATTTTCATGATCTTCATAGATTTTGGAGTGTACCAAGATATCATCAATAAGTACCACCAAAAATTCATCTAGATATTCCTTGAAAACACTATTCATTAGATCCATGAATACAAAGGGTTCATTAGTCATCCCAAAAGGCATTATCGTAATATTGTAATGCATGTACCTTGTTCGAAATGTTGTCTTCAGAATGTCTTCCTTCTTCACACACAATAGATGGTATCCAAACCGAAGTTAAATCTTTGAAAAGTATTGAGCTCTCTGCAGTTGGTCAACTAAATCATCAATGCGAGGTAGGGGATAATTTTTCTTTATTGTTATAGCATTAATATCCATGTAGTCGATACATAAACTCATACATCCATATTTCTTTTTAACAAAACGAACAGGGGCTCCCTAAGGAGAAACACTAGGGCGAATAAATCCCTTATTACTCAATTATTCTAGTTGTTTCTTTAGTTCAACTAATTCCACAGTGTCCATTCTATAAGGGTTCTTCGATATAGGCCTTGATCCAGGAATTAAATCAACGGAAAACTCAACTTCTTGTTCTGGGGGATGTCAAGGTAAATCTTCCAGAAACACATCTACATATTCTTTCAAATAGTTACATCCTCTATTCGAACATTCATTTCCTCACCCAAAGTCATTTCATTCTGTTCCTCCCCAATAATTGAATGTAGTTGAGCTACTGGGGGTGGATCTATATAAGAATTTGGTGGTGATGATTCTGCTCTAAAGATAAGGTGTTCCTTATCATAATCATCAAAAATCGTAACCTCCTTCTTCTTATAATAAATCATCGCATCATAGTCCGAAATCCAATCAATACTGTGGATTATATCAAACTCAATCATAGTTATGATGATGATATCATCAGATAAAGAACACTTATGTGCTATAATGGGGACTAATTCACAAAACATCGTTAAAATGATACTTCCCTTAGGATTTTTAACAGACAACTCCCTTGTTAAATCAAATTGAAAATATCTAATTTTCTTAGAAAACAGGGAAGATATGAAATAATGCAATGATCCAGAATCAAATAATGCATTTTCTAAACTTGAGGAAACCATTAAATTACCTACCACCATGTCTTTCGCAGCTTCAAACTCAATAGTAGTGATAGAATAAGCATGGAATTAATCCCTTGGCATTTTCTGGGTAAGTTCCCCTGACACATATGACATTCATTTGCATAATGTCCCATCTCTTTGTTATTGTAGCATTGGACATCGGTATGTTCCTTCTTCTCCTTGAAATCACGAGAATGGTGGCCTTTTTCACCACACTTGTAACGGACTCTCATTGCTTTTAAGCAAGTACCTAGGTGTTTCTTCCCACATTTACTACAGGATGGATATTAAACTGTTCCCTTCTTCCCTTTATTTCCATTCCCAGATTGATCAGAAGATCTCTTCTTCTCTTGCTTTGCTTTAAAGTAATAAGACTTAGAGAATTCCTTCTCTTTCTTGATAGCACATGAGAAAATATCTTCGTAAGATGAGAAGGATTGTGAGACTAATGATCGACGGAGAAACGGTTTTAACACATCAAAGAAATTATCAATCTTACTTCTTGGGTTATGTATATAATCTCTGGCATACCTTGATAACCCTGTAAAGTTAGCCTCATACTTTGCAACATACTCATCCTCCTTTTGTCTCAAACTCAGATATTGCCTATCCATATCTACTCGATGGTCACGAGGAAAATATTTTTCTAAAAATAGATCTTTGAACACCATCCATTCCATATTTGATACTTTATCATCTTCCTTCATGTTTTGAATCAATGACCACCATTGATCATCATCTCGAGTGAGGCGGTAAACTGCCATGATAACATTTTCCCTTTCACTACTCCCCAAGGCCTGAAATATTTTCTCTAGGTTACTCATCCATTGCTCGGCTACTAATGGATTTTTACTCCCATTGAATGTTAGTGGTTGCAGCCTCATGAAGTGATCTAACATTGATCCTCCACGCTGTGGATCAGGGTGCTCTATACAGGTAAGGTTATTATTCACAACCTAATTGAGTTGTCCCAGTATGGTGATTAGTTGATTAGCAATGGTTGCATCACTAGCTCCACTATAATTATCTTACGTAGGAGGGAAATCCCTACATTGAGTGCATGGAATGATATGGTTTCCATTTCTTCCACTAGGCTCCATTTCTAAACAATAGAATAAACTAGAGCAGTTTATTAATCAAAATACATAATTCCATACTTATAAAACATTTAACATAAATTGAACTATTTATGGATATAATCCATAATCATAAAAAAAATTACTTTGAGGAGGAATATACTCATAAACCCTTCATAATGATTTGTAAACAAAATAAGAGTTATCCTAAGAAAATCCCCTAGGAGTTTCGTAACCAAGAGTGAAGCAAGGATCGTTGTCGTGCCCCAGTTCCCGTTCGAGTCTAGCTTAAAGCGGTGTTTTCGGGATTTAAACCTAGGTACATATGTGCCAGAGCTTCCTCTACTAGATCGTATCCAGACATGGATGTATTTCTCTGGAAACTCACAAAATCTCTATAATACCAAAATTCTATGAAGTTTTTCTATACTAATCCTCAAATTCCATCTTAGGTCTATGTGCTCTAATCAGAGTTTATCTAAATATAGATTCCATGGTTGTACTAATCCTCCGCTAATACCAACTGTAATTCCCTGATCCTACTTATCTAGAGTCTGTGAATTATTACATATCATTGGCATGATCTCATGAAAGATCTAGTCTCGAAAGACAGATTAGATTAGTTGCCTTGGAATAACTAGATAGATTCATAAAGTTTACATTACATCATAAATTGAAAACTACTACAACAACATCTTGTCTTAATATCCCCTCATATTATCCCTGAATGTCATTCATAAATTACTTATTCACATCCTAGGAAAAATAAAACATTAAAAGGGGTGAGCTCAGATGCTCAATAAGGATAAAAATAAAGTGGCAATATTCATAAATAAACATAAACCATTAAGGAAATGTATAGATAAAACAAAATCCTTTTAAACTTGAACATCATCATTATATGGAAAAGATAAAATCAAATAATGGCATTTACTTATCCACATGGATATTCTACTAGTCGAATAATCACAAGAAATATCAATAACCACTTTCATAATGATAGGATGAATAATGCCAAACTACTATAACCACGTAGCCAAGGCCTCGTTCCATGACTACAAATAAGATTTTGTCAAGGCCACTTTCCAAGACACTAGTTTTTCTCATGAGACCTACCGATGCATCAAGGATCTATTGCAGGCTCCACCCGTGACATATTAAGTCCAATTCATTCCTCATATGAACATGTTTAAACATAACATAAACATTCGTACTAAAACTATCATATGAAATGTCAATACTTTTTCCATAAACCATGAATGGTATAAAAATGACACATCCACAGTCAAGAAAATCAAAAAACCTTCAATAAAATTTGGAAGTTTTGTATCATAATAAATAAACATCAAATAAGCTTAAAATTCATCAAATGCTGTTGACATAGATGAAATCAAAACTCTTTTTAATGAAATATATCTTCCTATTTTGAAATAATTTAAGAGTCACATAATAATAAAATAAAACATTTACTATGAAAATTTTCTTATAATCTTGTAAGGGAAGATTCAATGATTTTATAACGGCAGAAAAAAGCCGCACCCACCGTATAAGTTAAAAAAAACATATTTACCTTAATTCTGTCGAAATGGTTAAAAAGCACCTTGTTTGGAAAAAGACGGAAAGATTCCTTTATAAACCTCTTATAAATTGTCATAAAAGGGTATAAATGAATTTAAACCATATTCTTGTAAATATTAAAAATGTTTTCAAATACATTTTTAAGAAACATGGATTTGGATGATAAAGAAATCTTAGTAGACTATTACGTATAAACAACCTCAGATAATGAGGATATTGCGAAATAAACCCTTACCTTGTACTTTTCCATTGTTGGGGGTAGGATAACCTCCTGTATAATGGTGAAATAATTGTTATTAAATTATACGTGAATCATATACATTAATATGATATCATATATGATCTTTTAACATTACATTGTTAATAATATCTTAATATTATTTTCGTTTAGGGTGTTAACTTACTCATTTTATTTTCTATGTTTTGTTACATAATACATGTTTGTCATGGATAGGTTGTATCTTATTCATATCCAGAATGAAATCACGTCCTTAAACATTATTTTTAAATCATCAAATGATAATTATACTAGAATGGATACGATGGAGAATGAATCTCATCGCATTCATGGAGACTGTAGTCCGTACGTACGCACGAGCGACAATATCATTATTTTGATATTAAAATAATATATAATTGGATGTTATAACATATATACAGAATAATTATCATGTTATATTAATTATTTACATTAATTAAACATCATTATTATTCCCATCTAAATAATAATTTATTTAATAACAATTACACCATGACGTGGAGACGGTAAGCCGTACGTATGCACGTATGGTGACATGTCATTCAAAGGATGGATATAATACTGAATATGGTTGTACCATACTTATAATAACAATAAAATATATATAATATACTGGATTTATTATTTTAGAATGGTAATAACAAATAATGAATAAGTGGAAGAAGAAAAGAACTTGAAAGAGGGTGGTGAAAACATTACCTCTTCTTTGGGTTCTTCATTTTGATTTGCTCAAAAGGACACCTTAGGATGGATTTATGACTAAAGGAAGGCCTCTAATATGAAAAGAGGGAAGTTTAGAGAGTATTTCGGTAGGGGTTGGACGAACCAAAAGGCTTTGGAAATGTGAATAATTGGTTAGAAGTGGTGTCCTTTTATAAGGGGGAGGAGAGGAACCATAAGAAAATCTAGAAATATTATTTTATAATAAATTAATATTCTGTTTCTAATGGATAAAAAGTGTATTATTTAATGGTTAATGTGGGGATAGGTCGAAAAACACTCAACCAATAGAATTTATATAGGATTGGGTCATTATATTAACCTTATGTTTTAGTTTTAACTCTTAGTTAATTAGTTTGACACGTACCATGTCACTTTTTCTTTTTATATTATATAGTTCATAATTTTACTATATACATCCAAGAGACCCTCAAGTGGACCATTAATTATAATCCTATCATGATATAAGTCTCTTGGACGAACCTTATATTTTTAGGAATTGAATATAAATTAATAATATAATATTTGTTTTTAAAAACGCTTTTATATCAATTTGGACACTATTCAACAATTGATTTTTGTAAAACTCGTAACAGAATTATTACTTCAAAAAAAGATAATTAAATCAATCCTATTATGTAATAATAACCTATAAAATTATTCTTATTTATAAAAAGTCTCAAATTACATTTATTTGGGTATTTATAATATCAATTATTATAATTTTTCATCAATTAGGTAATTACGGAATCACCATTGTGTCATAAATAAGTTAAACTATTTAATATCTAAAAATTATAAATAAAATTAAATTATGTATGAAATATTTTTATTTTTCTAATTAATATTTATAGTCGAAAATCCAACATATAAAACCCTATGTAAAAATTGTTTTTCTAAAAGATATATGCTTATGTCATTTTTTATTTATTTTAACTTAATTAATTTAATGTTTCATTATCACTTACAAGTGGCTCAATGGGGTCCCAAAATCGACCCAAAGATTCCCATGGTCTGAAATGTATCAACCAATAAGGTTATGACACGTTTTAGTGTAATTTATTATTATTATAATATTATGTTTTACCCTTATTTAACAGATTTACCCTTTAACAATGGAAAATAATATTTTTACCGAAATAATTATACAAAATGTCTAAAAATAAAAGTTACCTATTTACACAATTTGGAAATCCAGATTCCAAATATGGAATCCATTTTTCCAAATTCAAAACACAGAAGTGGCAGAAATAAATTTCAAATAAATTCCCGCTGTCAAAATAAAAAGCATGTTTTTAAGATATAATAACTATTAAAAGATTGATACTTGTTTATGTCCGGTTTAATTGTGAAATTATGTCCAATGACCAAAATTGTATTAAATGGTAAAAATTTATTCTAAATATAATTTAAAACCGCTCATATTCATAATTTATCACTATTAATTATTTTGATTAAAAAGTTATTTTTAATTAAAATTTAGTAATTTTCTTATTTATCAAAATATAAATGTTATCCGAAAAGTACCAAAATTTCACCTATGGCTAAATTTGACAATCCGAATCCAAAAATGAAGTCCATTTTGAGAGATAAAATTTATAAAACTTCAAAAATTATGTATTACTATTCATAACGGCTAATTTGATTGGTTGTGGTTTGTGTTAGAACTCGAAGTTGCATACAACACACAAATATTGCATTATTCAAAGAGAAGTGTATCGTGGAAGCTTAGTGTGTTAAAAATGTCTCAAAATTGGATAAAATTAAAAATATGGATGATATAGGATTGATTTTTTTTTCATCCAATGGGATTTTTAAATTATAATCTTTTTTTAACACTTCAAATTTTAGTTTAACATATCATTATCAACTTTTAACATTTAATATAGTATTGAATTATTAACATTGGATGTTATTAATAATTGAAAAAATAGTGGATGTTGATAAACAATATTAATTATAAATTTTAAAAACAAGATATCAATTATACATAATTAGTTTAAAAAATTGATAACATAATATTTAAACAAGTATGAAAAAACAAAATATACTTGTTTTTAGAAAAATGCACTTTAAATCCTTAAACTATGCATTCATTAAATAACATCCATGTAAAAATTATTAGTGGAATAACAGAATATTAAAAATTTTATATAATAATTTAATTAATATCATTATTTTTATGATATAAAATTATTTTTCTATGAAAAAAAGTATTTTTCAAAAATATAGAAAATTAATTTCTAACATCAAATAGAATAGTTATAATTTTTAAACAATTGAAAACAATTTAATTAAGTTTTTTACATAGACAAACATTAATTTTTCATTTTTAGTTAGTCTAATTCATACTCACCAACCAAACTACATGGTGATTAATGTAACATTAAAAAATAATAATAATAATTCAATTTAATTAAACAATCAGTTCTAACTTGTTGTTTGATATATATTAATGATTGAAAAAACTAAATTTAAATATAGATAAATATATCATAATTTCTTAGGGGAATATAGTTTCATTCACTATTCCTTTACATGTCATCAAAGGATATATAAATCATTACCTATTTCATTGCAAGGATATATAATTCTTATCCCACCTATCACATAATTCTAAATCATTTATATGTGTGCAATATAGACGTGGTAACATTCATAATTATGACATAAATTAACTAATCCCTGATTAAGAAATGGTTTTCTAAAAAAATATCTATATGATATAATTATAATCATTTATGAGAAATAAATTCCAATGATTCATTAGATCATATCCCAAATATTTAAGAAATCATTAAAAAAAATCAATGGGAAAAACATATTGGATGAACATTTGAAAAATAATTAGGAAATAAGAATAAATATATATTACATTTTTTATAACTAATATTTTAAAATAACATATTATGGGATTTACTGAGTGTTAATACCATCCAATAATTCCATATAATATGAGTATTGAAATTATGTGTGCCTCCCATAGAGGGATTTATAGGCCATTTATATATAATGATATAGTCGTTGATGTGAACATGGGAGTAGATATAGGTACAGAGTGCATGGAATAGGTAGGGGATTTCGGACTAGGATGAATGGGTATTAGGTACATTAAATGGTTGGTAAAAGTTGTTTAATATTATAATGGGATAGTTATTTTATGGTTCAACCATTGAAGGGGGTAGTTATATATCCAAGTTGTCCCATTGGTGCGTGTTATTATGTTTTTATAACTCAAATGCACATAAAATTATTTTATTTCCAAAATTAATATCATATAAGTCTTAGTTTTTTTTTAAATAATGATTATGTTATTAAAACATGCATAATCAAACCATGATAACAATGACTGCATGCTTTATAAAGAAAATTATGAAAACTGTTCAAAAACGTTAGTATAAAGAAAACTAAAGAAATCAATAATTTAAAACTAGATTAATGAAATAATTAATAAATATAAATTTACCTTCATAAATCATAATATTTTATATAGGGGATTTCATAAAAATATTTTTAATATAGGATGTATAAAAAAATTCATAATAAATAATAAGAAAACATTAATTCTACATATAAAAATTATTGTATTTGAGTTACAAAAGAATTGGAAGGTAAATGTTATAATGAAATTAAACCACACAGATAACCAAATTATAGAAAAATATATATTGTTTCATTAAGAAATGATGGAAAATTTCCCCTTTTAAAAATTGTTTTACAAACTATTTGAATTTCATGTAATATTTTAAGAGAAATAATTACAGGTTTCACATGTTTGAATTAAAATACATTGAAAAAAAAACTCTGTTATTTTTCATAAATCCATTTCATAGAATAAATTATATAATTAAAAAATACCTAAGGAAGTTTATTGGGAACATATTAGAAACTTATTAATGATTATGTATCATTGCTCAATTAATGTAAATTAAGATATGGAACACATTCCATTAATTCTAACTTCAATAAATTTTTATTAGTCTTATATAATAAATATTAAAATCATAATAATTAATTTCATGAAATTAAAAATATTTATATAAGTTCAAATTCATCCATTACATTCATTTATTACACATATATTATAATGTTATTGATTATTGTTGTCATCAAATGTTTATACCCTTAATTTGTTCATAATAGTTTCAAAATGGCAATGTTGAATAACATTATTTGATAATAAGCTTACCATTTGTTCCTTATTAATGGTACTCAAATAATTTCCTTTTGATTATCTATGAAGTCCCATGATCATTTTAAAAATGATATTAGAATAGTTCTAGAGGATGGATCCGATGACGAGCATGATTTCTATTAGTTTCCAATACAAAATATTACTTTGTAATTATTTTTTTGTAACTATTCCAGAAACATATTCATATTAGACATTACTCTATATTCTATGTTGTACTTTTCACAAGAATAAGTTGATTTCATAATTTCTAACTACATTTTTTTTGGTTTTGGTCTAGTAGAACCCCATGTATAAGGCCCCAGCCTTAAACCTTACTTAATCTTGAGTTATTACAAGATTACCCATTGAGGATCTTTTTGGGTTTAAAGTTTTAGAGAATTAGATCATAAAACTTGCATTACATTCCACATATAAGCAATGTGGTAACATAAAGATAGAATTCTTCATTCCCATCAATGGAAACACATTTAAAATAAAACATGGATTATTTCTTGACACATCCTTGACTCTATCATCTTATCATGTACCTTTCCCTTGACCTGTGAAAAATATTTCAAAAACTTGGGATGAGCATAAAAACTCAGTATGGGTTATAAAAAAAACATGGAAAGGAAACATGAGTTCATATATACATAAGAATGGAATCATACTTTACCCATAAAACATAGGCACCTTAACATACCTCATAAAATCATGAATAAATCATAGAAATCATAATACATAAAGGTAACTTGAGGCATTCATAACATTCTTACGTAGGGAGTAACCCTCTTGGTTACGTTTGGAATACCCATCACAGTATATTCCCTAAAATCTCTTCGGAGAAACCTTAACGTTTCACTCCTTCGCGTTACCCAATGCATTGGAGAGCTATAACGGGCTCACCCGCCCTTAGTTTATCACGGAACCACCCGTCTTCATAATAATGCCAAAGAACCATAACATAATCATATCACAAAAAACATGTATAAAGGAAACATAAAATTTCGACATTTCAATCACGAGATATCAATACAACACATTGATATAATAAAAACATTATGAAATCCATTTTCAATACCAAAGTAAAACATGGTATTTATTTTTCTTTAAAAAAAAGAAGGTATGGCTTGTAGAGGAAGCCGAAACTCAAATAACGGTCACGACGGCGAAGAAGTCGTTGTCGCCGCATACGTACGACAAAAACATTCCCTTTTGTCGTTTAGTAAACGGTTCATATAAAAAAGATTCCTTTTGAATAAACGTAAAAGTCAAAGGGTTTTATACACCGTATAAACGAAAGTTGTGTATAAAGTAAAATATGCCTCAACGAAAGGATATTGAGACGAAGTCCCATACCTCGTATCCGACTTGAATCGACCGTTCTTTAATCTCCTGAATAATAAACATGAGTTAATCTCTACTTGATTATGAATCTTTAACAAGTTCATTATTCCTTTTATACCATGTTATGAACATCATGTAATCAGTTAAGTTAATAATGTTCATTTTGTCGGTATTTGGTTCTTAAGTCAAAAATAGACTTCTTACACTTACATGTTGTTAATTTGGTCAAAGTTTCATTATATCCAGAATGGTATTCATGATGTAGATATCATATATGTCATATATATCCAGTACATACATGAATTTATAATATTACATAATTTAGAGGTAAGAAATGAAATGCACCGTTCATGGAGACGGTAAGCCGTACGTACGCATGAACGCTACTTCCATGTCTATTTCATATTTTCTGGAATGGAATCATAATTATATAAGAGTATATTATAATTCCAGTATAATAACATATATAATATCATTAACTTTATCCTTTACACATCCCACATATGGTATTAACGAATCAAATCACTTTTAGGGGGCGGTAGTCCGCACTTCCTAAAATGAAGATATCGTGTTTACCCATAATGGAAACCATAAAGGTATGCCTAAAATGAAAAAAACAGAATCTTAAGGAAAACATAAACATATTATATATCATATATAAAAATAGTGACATCATAATGGCCACCTTTGAAGGTGTTAAATGAGTGTTGAACAATCATCGTTTCGGGAGGCAGAATTTCGCCATCCACGGAAACCATATGTTCTTTAACCATTTGATGTAGTTGTGTGAGAGTGTAGCTCAAATAAATCATATAACAACATCCTAGTATATTTAAGATACTGTTGTTGTTACAAAAGAAGTAAATAAAAAGAGTTTAGGGGGTTGGAGAAGCAAAATAAAACAAATGAACATGAGAGAACGAATTACCTTAAAAAGTGTAACTCCTTTTGATTTGAGCCTAAAGGCTTCCTTTGAAAGGATTCTGCCCAAAGGGAATCCTCTAGGATGAGTAGAGGGATGTGGAGAGAGCAAATGAGCAGGGGTTGGCCGAGCCAAAGGCTTGAAGAGTGTGTGAAATGAGGTAGAGGTGGGGGCCTTTTATAAGAGGAGAGGAGGGACACTTTTGGAAAGTAATGAAATATTACTTTATTTGAAAATGTTTTTCGGTTTCAAAAGGTCCCACATTGATATAATTCGTGGATAAGGTGATAAGGGTTCGAAATCCACTCATACAATTGGTTCTGGCCATGTGTAGTTCATAGATTTTACATTATCTTTCAATTTTATTTAAATCGTCAAATAATGATTTCATCGCTGCATCATTATTATGTCATAAATAATTAAATTTATTTAATGTCTAAAAATTATAAAAAAAATACTATGATATAGGAAATCTTTTTAACTTTCCAATGACTATTTATAATCAAAATCTGGACTTGTATAACCCCACTTAAAAATTGATTTCGTAAAACATATTATGTTTGTGTCATTTTCACTTTACCATTAAATAAAAAGTACTTTATGTCATTTCCCAACAAAAGTGGATCCATGGGGTCCCCAAGTTGACCCATGGCATGTCATGGTCGGCCATGACACAACCAATGAGTTTGGGACATGTGTCTAGGTCATTTCATTTTATTAAAGTATTATTTATACCTTAAACTACCCTAATTACCACTAATCACGATTAAAAACTTAATAAGTTACTATTCACCAAAAATTATTATAATCTAATTGAACCACATTTTACATACGAATGACAACTATGTATGTCGGATTTTCAAAATTCAAAACACAATGATGGCAAAATTTCATTTAAACGGAAAATCAGTCTTTATAAGTACAACTTAGTGGTTTCACTATTCATCAAAAATTGAAGTTTTTCAGAAAATTACCAAAACTTCACCCTAAGCTATATTTGATATTCCGAATTCAGAAATGATGTATATTTTACAAAATTAAAATCATATAAGTCACATTAATTAATTTAATAATTAAATCCCACTGCCAAAGCAAATAACGTGTTTTTACAAAACAATAAGTATCAAAAGATTGACACCAGTTTAAGTCTAATTTCAAAGTGAAATTGATTCCAATGACCACCATTGGATAAAATGGTAAAAATATATTCTAATTTAACTTCAAAACCAATTCAAAACATAATCTAATAATATAAATAAATTAGATTAAAAAGCAGTTTTGATGTAAAATGCAGTATTTTTCAATATTCATTAAAAAATGAACATTGTCAGAAAAATACCAAAATTTCACACAAGGTAAATTTTGATGTCCCAATCATAAAGGATAAGTTTATTTTGACGAACATAGTTTATAAAATTGTCAAAATATAGATTCAAAAAGGGTTTCCCATCATAAGGCAGTAAAACAATCTTTTAAGTATATTAGTGTATTACATGCTTAAGATTGTATTTATTTTCATTTTAAGCCTCTATAACACTATCTTAATCATTAATAAACATAGATAAAAATAAATATTATTCATTACTTACTTGGGATGTTACATCCTTCCCCCTTTAGAAAATTGCGTCCCCGCAATTTATTTACTTATCGAATAAATGGGGGTACTTATCCCTCATTGCATTTTCAGATTCCCATGTTGCCTCTTCAATCATGTGGTTTTTTCACAAAACCTTTACCTGATGAATCACCTTATTTCGTAACACTTGCTCCCTGTGGTCAAGAATCTGGACCGGTTGTTCCTCATAAGATAGGTTCTCTTCCAGCTGAACTACCTCTGGACTCAAAACATGAGATGGATCTGGCATATACTTTCTCAACATCGAAATGTGAAAAACATTGCGTACCTGAGATAAACTCAGAGGTAAAGCCACTCGGTATGCAACTGATCCAACTCTTTCCAGAATTTCGTATTGTCCAATGAACCTTGGACTCAACTTTCCTTTCTTACCAAATCTCATCACACTTTCCAAGGATAATCCTTGAGAAAAACATGATCACCTACCTCGAAAGATAGATCCTTCCTCTGGTTATCTGCATAACTCTTCTGCCTGCTCTGAGTTGTTCTCATGTGTTTCTGAATCAGCTGAACTTTTTCTGCCATCTCTTCTACCAATTATGGTCACATCAACTTCCTTTCACCCACTTCATCCCAGCAAGCTAGAGTTCGACACCGCTTCCCATATAATGCCTGAAATGGTGCCATCTGTATACTGGAATGAAAACTGTTATTATATGAAAACTCAACCAAAGAAAGATGTTGGTCCCAACTTCCCTGATAATCCATTGAACAAGATCGTAGCATATCCTCCAATGTCTGAATTGTTCGTTCTGACTGCCCATCTGATTGAGGGTGAAAATCTGTACTAAAATATAACTCAGTACCCAAAGACTTCTGAAGGACTTTCCAAAAGTTAGAAGTAAACCTGGGATCACGATCTGATACAATGGAGAGAGGAACTCCATGTATCCTGACTATCTCTTTAAGATACAAACGGGAAATTTGATCAAGAGAGATCGTATCTCGTATAGCAAGGAAATGAGCAGATTTGGTCAAGCGATCAACCATAACCCAGATTGCATTATTACCTCGAGATGTCTTCGGTAATCCAACAACAAAGTCCATGGATATATTCTCACATTTCCACTCTGGTACTGGTAAAGGCTGAAGCATCCCTTTCGGTAACTGCCGCTCTGCTTTAACCTGCTGACAAGTCAAACACTTCACAGTAAAATCAGCAATGTCTCTTTTCATTCCATCCCACCAGTAATACTCCCGCAGATCTCTATACATCTTTGTACTGCCTGGATGAACTGAAAACGGAGAACTATGAGCTTCACATAACAACTCTCTCTTCAACTGTGAATCACAAGGCACACACAATCTCTTCCCAAATCTCAAAACGCAATCATTATCAATGTTGAATTCAGGCAACTTACCTTTATGAACTAGCTCTACCCTTTTCTGCAACTCACTGTCTCGCTTCTGTGCTTGCTTGATTCTATCTGATAGAGAAGATCTCACTGATACCTGAAACAAAACAGAAGGACTTCCTGCACCAACAACTTCTATGCCAAAGTTCATCAAATCGTTAACCAAAGGATCACTTTCAAAATGCAACATTGTTAATGAAGCATTACTTTTTCGACTCAAAGCATCAGCCACTTTATTTGCTTTTCCCGGATGGTAATGAATTGTACAATCATAATCGTTGATTAATTCCAGCCATCTCCTTTGACTCATGTTTAACTCTTTCTGAGTGAATATATACTTTAAACTTTTGTGATCAGTATATATTTCACACTTTACTCCATACAAATGATACCTCCAAATTTTTAAAGCAAAAACAACAGCAACTAGTTCCAAATCATGTGTAGGGTAATTTACCTCATGAGATTTCAACTGTCGTGAAGCATAAGCAATTACCAGATCATTCTGAATTAGGATGCAACCATGTCCTTTCAATGAAGCATCACTGTATATAAAAAACTCACCATTCCGGGAAGGTAGTTCCAAAACTGGAGCATTCACCAATATTCTTTTCAATTCCTGAAAACAATCGTCACATTCTTTTGTCCAGATAAACTTAACACCCTTCCGAGTTAGCTTAGTCATTAGACTAGATAACCGTGAAAAATTTCTAACAAACCTTCGGTAATTGCCCGCCAAACCAAGGAAGCTACGAATCTCGGTTACATTTGTGGGTCTTGGCCATTCTTCCACAACTTTTGTTTTTGCAGGATCAACAGTTATTCCATCTTTAGAAACAATGTGACCAAGGAAAGAAATTTGTTGCAACCAAAACACACACTTGCTGAATTTCCCATACAATTTATTTTCTTTTAACGTTTGAAAGATAACCCTTAAATGTCTTTCATGCTCCTCTTTACTTTTAGAAAACACCAAAATATCATCAATGAAAACCACCACAAACATATCCAAGAACTCATGGAAAATTCTATTCATTAAATCCATGAATACAGCAGGTGCATTGGTTATCCCAAAAGGCATTACTACAACTTCATAATGTCCATATCTCGTACGGAACGCGGTCTTCGGAATATCTGCCTCCTTGACCTTTAGCTGATGGTACCCCGATCTCAAGTCAATCTTTGAAAAAAACTGAGCTCCCTGGAGCTGATCAAACAAATCATCGATATGAGGCAAAGGATATTTGTTCATAACAGTGATGATATTCAAGGCTCTATAATCAATGCAAAGTCTCATAGAACCATCTTTCTTTTTAACAAATAAAACAGGAGCACCCCACGGTGATGTGCTAGGTCCAATGAAACCTTTTTCTAATAAATCTTGCAATTTCTCCTTCAAATCTAAAAGTTCAATTTGTGCCATTCGATAAGGGGGTTTTGAAATTGTCTTAGCATCAGGAACTAAGTCAACAGTAAACTCAACTTTCTGATCTGGTATTATTCCAGGAAACTCATCCGGAAAAACATCAGGATACTCATTTACCACCGGCACATCATTAGTCTGAACAGTTCATTTATTTTCAACGACATGTGCAAGGTAACATTCATTTCCATATTTTACAAGTTTCTCGGCCTCTTGATATGTTATCAAAAGTAAGGGTTCATTCTTGTAAACAAACTGAAAGTCTTTCTGAAAAGAAAATTCTTTAGCTCTACAGTCAATCATAGCATGGTAAATAGAGAGCCAATCTATACCCAGGATAACATCAAACTCTACTAGAGGTAGAACAATAAGGTTTGCAAGTAGGTTCTTTCCTCAGATAAGGATAGGACGATTCTTATAAATTCTTTTTGCCTCGACACTTCCCCCAGGTGTTTTTACCAAAAGTTCAGGAGTCATTTCTTGAGATGGTATTCCCATTTTACTAGAAAAGGTTTCAGAGATGAAAGAATGTGTAGACCCCGAATCAAACAACACACTGGCATAATCTAAAAAAACAAACAAAGTACCTGATACAACTTCATTTGATGGCCCGACATCTGCTGAAGTAGTTGCAAAGGATTTCACCACCCCTTTCTGCTTGTAGCTTAACTGCTTCCCATCACTCAAGCTCATTGTCGGACACTCATTTGGATAGTGACCCATCTCATTGCACTTAAAACATTTCACTAAATGTAAATCAAATTTGTTCTTACCTTCAGCTTGATCCTTTTCAGTGCATTCACGAGCCTTATGCCCCATCTTACCACATCGGTAGCACTTCCCAGAATTCAGAAGACATTCCCCAGCATGCCTTTTGCCACATTTATCACAAACTGGAAACTTAGTTCTCTTACCATCAGACTTTTTTAAAGAATTCTTACCTTTCTCCTGCCACCTCGGTCTCTTCTTCTGCTGGTTGTTATAGAAAACTTGGTCATCGGAAAACTCCATTTCCACCTTCTCAGCACATCGAACAAGCTTTTCATAACTTTTAATCTCACGAGAAGCTCATTACCTTTGGTATTTTGGCTTTAATCCTGAGTAAAAACGATTGATTTTACTATCAAGGTCCCGAACAAAATATGGAGCATACCTTGCCAATCGAGTGAACCTTTCTTCATAGGCATCCACTGAGTCTTCCTCTTGCCTTAATTCCAAGAATTGCTTTTCCATCCTAAGTCGAACAGCCTTAGGAAAATACTTCTCAAGAAACATACCTTTGAATTCATCCCAGTCAAGAGCCTCAACCGCATCGGCGTCCCTGATATTTTTAACCATAGACCACCACTGATCTGCTTCACCCTCCAAACGGTAAATAGCAAGACTATCCTTTTGATTGTCTGAACACCCCATGACATCAAAAATCTTCTCCAGTTCTTTAATCCACCCTTCAGCTAGCACAGGGTCAGATGATCCTCTGAATGATGGGGGATGTTGCCTCATGAAATGTTCCACCACTGACATGTTTCTCTGCGATTGATCTGCCTGATCTCGTGCATGGATACCACCACCATTTATCGCTTGAGTCAACTGCGCCATTACTGCCACAAACTGTTCAGTTCCAATTCCGACCATTTCTGGATGCTGATTCGGAAGGTTATTTCCTTCTGTATGCCTTCCTAGCACTTCTTCCCTGTTTCCTCTGCGGAAAACCATTCTGAACAAACATGTCATAGATGATGCAACATGGTAATCTTTAAATGCTATATCATTTCAAAAAAAATATTTTTGGATAATCATTTAATAGAATTCTAACTCCTAAAGTTATCTAAACCGACCTCTGATACCAACTATAAGGCCCGAGCCTTAAACCTTACTTAATCTTGAGTTATTACAATATTACACATTGAGGATCTTTTCGGGTTTAGAGTTTTAGAGAATTAGATCATAAAACTTGCATTACATTCCACATATAAAAAAAGTGGTTACATAAAGATAGTATTCTTCATTACCATCAATGGAAACACATTTAAAATAAAACATGGATTATTTCCTGAAACATCCTTGACTCTATCATCTTATCATGTACCTTTCCCTTGACCTGTGAAAAACATTTCAAAAACTTGGGATGAGCATAAAAACTCAGTATGGGTTATAAAAAAACATTGAAAGGAAACATGAGTTCATATATACATAAGAATGGAATCATACTTTACCCATAAAACATAGGCACTTTAACATACCTCATAAAATCATGAATAAATCATAGAAATCATAAGACATAAAGGTAACTTGATGCATTCATAACATTTTTACGTAGGGAGTAACCCTCTTGGTTATGTTTGGAATACCCATCACAGTATATTCCCTAAAATCTCTTCGGAGAAACCTTAACATTTCACTCCTTCGCGTTACCCAATGCATTGGAGAGCTATAACGGGCTCACCCGCCCTTAGTTTATCACGGAACCACCCGTCTTCATAATAATGCCCAAGAACCATAACATAATCATATCACATAAAACATGTATAAAGGAAACATAAAATTTCCTCATTTCAATCACGAGATATCAATACAACACATTGATATAACAAAAACATTATGAAATCCATTTTCAATACCAAAGTAAAACATGGTATTTATTTTTCTTTTAAAAAAAAGAAGGTATGGCTTGTAGAGGAAGCCGAAACTCAAATAACGGTCACGATGGCGGAGAAGTCGTTGTCGCCGCATACGTACGACAAAAACATTCCCTTTTGTCGTTTAGTAAACGCTTCATATAAAAAAGATTCCTTTTGAATAAATGTAAAAGTCAAAAGGTTTTATACACTGTATAAAATAAAGTTGTGTATAAAATAAAATATGCCTCAACGAAAGGAGATTGAGACGAAGTCCCATACCTCTTATCCGACTTGACTCGACCGTTCTTTTATCTCCTGAATAATAAACTTGAGTTAATCTCTACTTGATTATGAATCTTTAACAAGTTCATTATTCCTTTTATACCATGTTATGAACATCATGTAATCAGTTAAGTTAATAATGTTCATTTTGTCGGTATTTGGTTCTTCAGTCAAAAATAGACTTCTTACACTTACATGTTGTTAATTTGATCAATGGTTCATTATATCCAGAATGGTATTCATGATGTAGATATCATATATGTCATATATATCAAGTACATACATGCATTTATAATATTACATAATTTAGAGGTAAGAAATGAAATGCGCCGTTCATGGAGACGGTAAGTCGTACGTAAGCATGAACGCTACTTCCATGTCTATTTCATATTTTCTGGAATGGAATCATAATGATATAAGAGTATATTATAATTCCAATATAATAACATATATAATATCATTAACTTTATCCTTTACACATCCCACATATGGTATTAACGAATCAAATCACTTTTAGGGGGCGGTAGTCCGCACTTCCTAAAATGAAGATATCGTGTTTACCCATAATGGAAACCATAAAGGTATGCCCAAAATGAAAAAAACAGAAGCTTAAGGAAAACATAAACATATTATATATCATATATAAAAATAGTGACATCATAATGGCCACCTTTGAAGGTGTTAAATGATTGTTGAACAATCATCGTTTCGGGAGGCAGAATTTCGCCATCCACGGAAACCATATGTTCTTTAACCATTTGATGTAGTTGTGTGAGATTATAGCTCAAATAAATCATATAACAACATCCTATTATATTGAAGATACTGGTGTTGTTACAAAAGAAGTAAATAAAAAGATTTTAGGGGGTTGGAGAAGAAAAATAAAACAAATGAACATGAGAGAACGAATTACCTTAAAAAGTGTAACTCCTTTTGATTTGAGCCTAAAGGCTTTCTTTGAAAGGATTCTGCCCAAATTGAATCCTCTAGGATGAGGAGATGGATGTGGAGAGATCAAATGGGCAGGGGTTGGCCGATCCAAAGGCATGAAGAGTGTGTGAAATGAGGTAGAGGTGGGGGCCTTTTATAAGAGGAGAGGAGGGGCACTTTTGGAAAGTAATGAAATATTACATTATTTGAAAATGTTTTTCGGTTTCAAAAGGTCCCACATTGATATAATTCGTGGATAAGGTGATAAGGGTTCGAAATAAACTCATCCAATTGGTTTTGGCCATGTGTAGTGCATAGATTTTACATTATCTTTCCATTTAATTTAAATCGTCAAATAATGATGTCATCGCTGTATCATTATTATGTCATAAATAATTAAATTTATTTAGTGTCTAAAAATTATAAAAAAAAATACTATGAAATTGGAAATCTTTTTATATTTCCAATTACTATTTATAATCAAAATTTGGACTTGTATAACCCCACTTAAAAATTGTTTTCGTAAAACATATTATGTTTGTGTCATTTTCACTTTAACATTAAATAAAAAGTAATTTATGTCATTTCCCAAAAAAAGTGGATCCATGGGGTCCCCAAGTTGACCCATGGCATTTCATGGTCGGCCATGACACAACCAATGAGGTTGGGACATGTGTCTAGGTCATTTCATTTTATTAAAGTATTATTTATACCATAAACTACCCTAATTACCACTAATCACGATTATAAACTTAATGAGTTACTATTCACCAAAAAATTATTATAATCTCATTGAACCACATTTTACATACTAATGACAACCATGTATGTTGGATTTTCAAAATTCAAAACACAATTATGGCAAAATTTCATTTAAACGGAAAATCAGTCTTTATAAGTACCACTTAGTGGTTTCACTATTCATCAAAAATTGAAGTTTTTCAGAAAATTACCAAAAATTTACCCTAAGCTATATTTGATTTCCGAATTCAAAAATGAAGTCTATTTTAAAAAATTCAAATCATATAAGTCACATTAATTAATTTAATAATTAATTCCAGCTGCCAGAGCAAATAGCGTGTTTTTACAAAACAATAAGTATCAAAAGATTGACACCAGTTTAAGTCTAATTTCAAAGTGAAATTGATTCCAATGACAACCATTGGATAAAATGGTAAAAATATATTCTAATTTCACTTCAAAAACAATTAAAAACATAATCTAATCATATAAATAAATTAGATTAAAAAGCAGTTTTGATGTAAAATGCAGTATTTTTCACTATTCATTAAAAAATGAACATTGTCAGAAAAATACCAAAAATTCACACAAGGTAAATTTGGATGTCCCAATCATAAAGGATAAGTTTATTTTGACGAACATAGTTTATAAAATTGTCAAAATATAGATTCAAAAAGTGTTTCCCATCATAAGGCAGTAAAACAATCTTTTAAGTATATTTGTGTATTACATGCTTAAGATTGTATTTATTTTCATTTTAAGCCTCTATAACACTATCTTAATCATTAATAAACATAGATAAAAATATATATTATTCATTACTTACTTGGGATGTTACACCATGTCAATGCTAGAGACAAATGAACCTATTATAAAATACACACTAATAATTCCCTTCAATATTTTGATATTTTTTTGTGTGTTTTATAGTATTAAGGACCCTTTTGATGTGTAATATTAGAAACGTATTATATTTAGTCAATTTTTTTTGGGTCTAGTTGTTATTTATTTCAATAAATCGTGCCTTATTTTCCTTTGGATAGTCTCATTCATATTCCCTAAAATCATGTTCAGAAATCACTATCAAACACACACACCTATACCATTGTGTATGTTTTTAGACCCTTGGTATCACAGTGTTATCATGGTTTTTAGCACTGCGAATTGATTACAATTCCAGAATCTATGTCAAAATTATTACAAGGTGGTATTTATGTAGTATTGATATAATATATATTTTATCCTTATCTATATTATCAATACTAAGTGTACGATAGATATAATTAATTCCATAAATGAAAAAATACTCATAAAATAGAATCATGAAGCAATATATACTAGATTCATATGATTATATGGGTTTCAGGTAAAATGGGATGAGACCGCTATAATATATGAGAATCTAGTTTAACCACCTCATCTTTTCATATTCTAATATGAGGACATGACATGTATAGGGGTTATCCAATAACCAAAAATATTTTTATTACATGAAACATGTATAGGAGATAATATATGGTCACTATAAGGTTCCATGTCATGTTGTACACTTTCTTATGATCATTTATGTTATAGGTGGAATCAATTTACATTAGTATTAACAAAAAAATATGATAAATATAAATTTTTTATCTAATATCTTTTTTTGTTGACTTGAATAATATAATTATACAATTTATTCAATTCAATCGAATGATTTACTAAATTTTCCATCAATTTATAACCCTTATGGAGTGTTCGAGTTGATAGTAATTTTATAATTATACCTTTAGTAGCATTATTAAATTATATACTTCTTATTATGTAATTTATTAGATTTAAATAATAATAATTTTTTTTTCATCTACCATTCCTCTAGTTTTGATTTTTAAGAATGCTTTATCTTGATATATTGCTAATATTTTACTTATATTATATTATTTTATACATGTATTATATTGTTATCATGATCATATTGACATGATCATACAAAATTTCCTATTGAAAATGAATTTAATATTTTCATTTTGGTTTTTAGTATATAATGTAAAACCATTTACTGTTATTTGGCTCATAGAATGTCTAGTTGATTACTAAAAATTGTTATTCATTACTAATTACATACCTCTTTATTTTCCACTTGTTTGATTAGGTCTCTATTCATTTTTGGATGTATAATTGGTATTTAGGTGGTACATGATGTTATGGGTATGTTTTGGGATTATTAAAAAATGTCTATGTATCTTAAGAGAATGAATGTAACACCCCATGCTTCAACGGTACGCTTCTCGTTGAATAATATAGTAGTGTGTGTTGCACGCAACATCAAGTTCTAACACACACCACAACCAATGAAAGTAGCCATTATGAATAGTAATTCCTCATTTTTAAAATTTTATAAATTTTATCTCTCAAAATAGACTTCATTTTTCGATTCAGAATATCAAATTTAGCCAAGGGTAAAATTTTGGAACTTTTCGGAAAACTTTTATATTTTGATGAATAGTTTTAATTACCAAATTTTAATTAAAAACAAATTCTTTAATCGAAATAATAAACAGTGATAAATTATGATTTTAAGTGGTTTTAATGTTTATTTATAATATATTTTTACTATTTAATACAATGTTGTTCATTGGACGTAATTTCACATTAAACCGGACATAAACAATTATAAATCATTTGATAGTTATTATATCTTAAAAACACGTTATTTGTTTTGATAGTGGGAATTAATTTTAAATTAATTTCTACCACTTCTGTGTTTTGAATTTGGAAAAATGGATTCCATATATGGAATCAGGATGTCCAAATTGTGTAAATAGGTAAATTTTATTTTTACACATTTTTAATAATTACTTCTGTAAATATTTTATTTACCATGGTTAAAGGGTAAATCCAGTAATAAAGGGTTAAAAATAATATTATAATAATATTAAATTACCCTAAAAAATGTCCTAACCTTATTGGTGGATACATTTCCGACCATGAGAATCTTTGGGTCGATTTTGGGACCCCATGGAGCCACTTGTAGGTGATAGGGACACTTTATTTTAATTAAGTTAATATAAATAAAAAAATTCCATAAGCATATATCTTTTAAAAAACTATTTTTACATACTGTAATATATGTTTAATTTTCTACTATAAATATTTATTATAAATATAAAAATATTTCCTACATATTGGTAGTTTATTTGTAATTTTCGATATTAAATAAATTAATTTATTTATGACACAATGGTGATGCAGTAATTACCTAATAAATGAAAAAATAGAATGATTGATATGATAAATAGCCAAATAAATTTAATTTGAGACTTTTTATAAATTCCAATAAATTTATAGGTTAGTATTACATGTTAGGATTGATTTAATTATCTTTTTTCATTGTAATCATTCGGTTATGATTTTTACAAATATCAATTATTGAATAGTGTCAAAATTGACATAATAGAGTTTTTTTAAAAATATTATATTATTAAATGAAATTAAATTCCTAAAAATCTAAGGTTCGTCCAAGAGACTTATATAATGATATTATTATCATTAATGTACCACTTGGAGGTCTCTTGGATGTATATAGTATGTTTATTAACCATATAATATAAACATACAAAGAGACATTGTAAAAATGAAACTAATTAACTAAGAGTTAATACTTAAATATAAGGTTAATATAGTAAACCAAACCATTCTAAATCCTATTGGTTGAGTGGTTTTCGACCTATCCGCACCATAACCTTTAAATAATCCACTTTGGATCCATTATAAACTGAATATGTATTTATTATAAAATAATATTTCTAGCTTTTCCAAAGGTTTCTCTCACCCCTCTTATAAAAGGGAACTCCCCCTTATCAATAATTCACATCTTCAAATCCTTTTGGTTCAGATAACCCCTAACCAAATACTCTCTCAAATTTTCTCACTTTATCCTAGATGCCTTATTTTGATCAGAAATCCAACCTATGGAGCCCTTTTGATCAAATCACAAGGAAGAACCCGAAGAAGAGGTAATGTTTTCACCACCTTTTTTCAAGTTCCTTTCTTCATCAACTTCTTCTTCTTTGTTATTCCATTTATAAAATAATAACTCTAGTATCTTATATATTCATTTATGTTATTATAAATATATAACAACAAAATTAATTACTCTATCCATCCCTTTAATGACAAGTCAACATACGTGTGTACGTACCACCTATCGTCTCCACGTCGTGGTGTAATTGTTATTCAATATATTATTATTTTCACGGGTATAATAATGATGTATAATTAATGTAAACAATAAATATAACATGATAGTGATTCTGTCTATATGATATGACATCCAATTATATATTATTTTAATATCAAAAGAATGATATTGTCGCTCCTACGTACGTACGGACTACCGTCTCCCCAAATGTGACGAGATTCATTCCCCATTGTATCCATTCGAGAATAAATTTCATTTGATGAATAAAAATAATTTTTAGAGACATGATATCATTCTGGATATGAATAAGATACATCCCATCCATAACAAATACGGCTTGCATAACAAATAATATAATGGAAAACAAATCTGTTAACACCAGAAACGATGATAAGACTAAGATATTATTAACAAATCTATGTAAAAAGATCATATATGATATCATATTAATGTAAATGATTCATTTTTAATCCAATAAAATTTATGTTGTCATTATACAGGAGGTTAACCTACCATCGACCAAGGAAAAAGTACATAGTAAGGGATTTTCTTATCTCACATTCAATTCCGTGAGATTTCCATTGTTTGCCACTAATTTATTGAAAGTGGTGTATTGTTTACTACCATTTGATATATATTATCATGATTATCTTTATATTCATGTTATTATGTGAATCATTTGGTGGTTATTAAATTTTTTTCATACGACTCAGTTGATTACATTGTGGTAAGGGGTTTCTTATCTCACTCTTAATTTCATGAGAATTCCATTGTTCACCACTTATTTATTGCATGTGGTGTATGTGTACTGCCCATGATTGTATTCATTGCGTAATATAATTTAATATATGGGTATTTAAATCATCATTGTATTATCCTTCTTTCATGGGTGTATGTTTCATAAGTTACCTAATCGATAAGAGAATTTGAAATTTCAATTTGCACTCATTCGGCTTTAGGCATACTTAATTTATTATTTTACTCCAAGATTATGTCTGGAATCACTATTCATTTGATTATGTCATAATTTCCACTCCCCTTTATGTGGATATACTTTTTATACACACAATCACTCCGTTGATAAATTCTCATGTCATCGATTTGAACTTGATAAGAGTAATTTTAACTCAATCTCCATTTGTTGTGTTAAATATCCAATTCATTGGTGTTGTTTTTACAAGAATATGTGTGAATTTCATCTTATTTTTTTGCAATAAATATCAAATCATATTGAGTGTATTAATATTTTTCACACATAATTATGTCGTCGATTTATCCTTAACCTAAGGATATGGTATTTATAAGAGAATTCATCTCAATTTACATTCCATTTAGACTTCATTTGTTGTTATACACCAAATAACTTATATATGGTGTATATAATGTACATTGACATAGTATATCATGAATCCATTTATTCTCATGATATTATAAAGTTTTTATTACCTCAATTATTTATATTCATGTGTATTTAGTTTGGTTATGAACTCTAACTAAAATATCATTTTAAATGTTTTAATGATTTATTATTCTAAATCATTCTCATTAATGTCCATGTTATGAAAATTGTTTTAAGAATTTATTTATATGGTAATTAATGTTTTCAAATCAAAATTCTTTTTAAAAGTTTCAAATTGATATGGGATACTTTGATTCAAAAATCTATTTTAAATGGCTTTTGACAGATAGTGTGACTTTTAAATGTTTTCAAGAAAATGGGGGATATTTCTCTCAATAGTTTGATGATGATTTTAATCAACGTCAATATACATAATTATTCTCGATTGAGGCTAATCTAATACAATACAATCTTCCATATTGCATCGAATGAGTTATTTTTGACATTAGATGTGCTATTTTTATACCATTCATGGTTTGTGGTTAAACTATTGACATTTCATATTCTAGTTTTAAAATGAATATTTACGTTCTATTTAAACCTCTTCATATGAGGAATGCATTGGAATTAGTAAGTGACGGGTGGATCTTGATATAGCTACTCAATGCATCGGTAGGTCTAATGAGAAAAACTAGTGTCGTGGGACGAGGCCTCGACAAAATCTTACTTGTAGTGTTGGCACGAGGCCTTGACTATGTGGTTATAAATGTCTGGAATTATTCATTCCATCGTCATTAAAGTGGTTATTGATATTGCATGGAATTATTCGACTAGTAGAATATCCATGTGTATAATTAAATAACATTATTTCATTTTATATTTTCCATTTTATGTTGATGTTCAAGTTTAAAAGGATTTTGTTTTAGTTATACATTTCCTTAAGTGTTTATGATTATCTATGAAAGCTTCTTCTATATTGTTATCCTTACTAAGATTCTGAGCTCACCGCTTTCAATGTTTTCTTTTTCCCAGGATTATGAAGAAGTTAATTATGAATGACCTACAGGGATAGTATGAGTGTAAAATATGGAGAATATGTTGTTTTAGTTTTCATTTTATGATTTAATGTAAACTTTATTAATGTATTTAGTTATTCGAAGGATAACAAACTAATCGGTCTTTGGAGACTTGATCATTTTTGTGATCATGCCAATGTTATGTAATAATGCACCGACTCTGGGTAACTGGGGTCGGGGCATTACAGTTGGTATCAGAGGATGTTTAGGACAAACCTTGGGAGTTATATTTAGATAAAGTCTGATTAGATCACATAGCCATAAGATAGACATTGAGGATTAGTATAGAAGAACATCATAGAATTTTGGTATTGTAGAGATTTTGTGATTTTTCCGAGAAATACATCCCTATCTGGATATGATCAGGTAGAGGCAGCTCTGGCACCGATGTACCTAGGGGTAAACCCCGAAGACACCGCATTGAGCTAGACTCAAACGAGAACAGGTGCACGAAAATGGGCCTTGCTGCACTCTTGGTTACGACACTCCCGGGGGATATGCTTAGGATATTTTACATTTTCTTTAAAACCGATTTGAAGTATTATATAAAAGATGAGAGTAAATGACCATGGTTAATCCTAATGTGTTTCAAATTGAGAATATGGTTACATGATATTATTTAAATAATTTTATGACTACTGTTACTCACACAATGCTTTCTGGTTTTAGTCAATGGCCGGATTCCAAGGAAGTCCTAGAAACGTTGAGAATGATGGTTATGGTGGGAACGATGGTGGAAATGAGAAACAAATTGTAGTGTTGATAGGTGTGAAACATATCATGTTCATGCCAAATCAGTTTTCCAAAAATATGATCAACAAAATATATATTAAACAACTCCTAGACTCAACAAGGAAGAAGAAGGTGATGAATGATAAGAGCTACAGCAGTGGAGACCATGGAAAAATGAATCCTCAATTTCCATCATGCAAGAAATGTGGAAGGAGACACCCGAGAAAGTGTCTCAATGGGACAAAGAAATGATTTATGTGCAGGAAGGAAGGACATAAAGTGAATAATTGCAGATGAAAAATGAAGAGTACTATGTAAAAAGATAAAAATGGTCCCAAGAATCCATTTATAGTCATTTTCCGTGAATGTAGGGGACCTGTCATTTACCCAAGTGAATGCCCTATTCTATAAGATATTTTCATGGTCAAAGAAGAAGCTATGTGGAAATAAATGTTTGGAGAAATGTTTAAAAAGTATTAGTGCTCATTGATGATGTGTTTACATTGGAATAATTTATTCTTGTATTTGTAACCCTACAATTTTCCATGGGATAATGATATTTGAGGAAGCTTTATCTTTTATCTTATGGATATAGTTAAAAATAACCATTTGGTTTTATATGATCATTGGATTTGAGGACATTACATGTTATTATAATTTGGGATGAAAATGAAAGCTATGAGATAACAATTGTGGTTAAATTATGTGATGGTTATTTTGAGGAATTTATCTCATTTTGGTAAGGTTATAAAACATAGTTTTTGAAAAATGGAAACACGCAGACCGTGTGACAACCCGTCGTGTCAGACAAAGATGTGGGAATCGAACCAAAACCAAAGTGCGATTGGGAATTATCACCTACCACTGGACTACGTGAAGTCCTTGGTTAGTGTGAATAATTATTTTTAGTTAAATTATTTTGTTGATCAATAATAAGATGATTTGGGTTCTTATGTCTTTTCAAATTAATACCCTTAGTATAGGAAAATGATTTTGTGATTAAGTGATAAATGTTATTTTGGAAGATGTTCATTTTGTTGGGAACACTAAATGCCTAAGGAAAATAGAATACTATGCGATTTCATTTGAGGAGTAATGGTGGATTTTTATCTATGTTTTTTTTGGATTTATAGTAATTTGGGTTATTTATGAAAATGATTAAACTATAATAGAGAATATGTGATTAGGTTAATCACTTTTAAGTATGTGACTTTAAGATTACTTGATGTCATTTGGAGATACAATTTAACGTGGAAGACTACATAACCAAATTTTTCTAAGTTTTGGGTCTTAATATTAGTTTGGATTATATTGAAGTATTTTAAGGACAAATAATTATTGAATGTTATTTATTTAACATTGGGGTATTGTTGGTTTAATTTTAGAAATTAAGGTTAATGTTTTTTTCTCCTCTAATGGAATATACATTTGGGGGATCATCAGATCTTATAATAACCGTTTTTGTTTTGATTAATCTGTAAAGACAGGGTAAATATATAGTTTATCCTACATGGATCATGTTATTCTATAGAAGCTCTTCCAGTGTGACCAAGTCTTCATGAATACTCATTGTTCAAAAAAAATATTGAGTTAGTGGTAGAAATTTATTAAAGAATGAAACTCTACTTAAAAAGTAAGTCTATATCATTATGTTTTTATTCAATATCATAAATGAATTCCTAATCCTTATCTAATGTAACATAAAACAAAAAATTATGTCTGTTTACTTTTCCTACTGAGAGACTGATGACTGTTTGTCCCAACACAAGTTTGTGGTTTTCTAATTGTTATCTTTCTCCTGATCATGTTTTCTGTCCCATACCATCAGAACTTGTCACTTACTTTATTGTAAATATCCATGTTTTCCTACATGGAATCCTAGTATGGGTTATCTCGGGTTACCTTTGTACTTCTCTTTCTTTCTTTTATAGTGATAGTTTTATTGACCTTTTTTCGATGTGGGATTTCCATTATATTCCCAATCCCAATTTTAGAAATTTTGAGGACGCAATTTATATAAGGAGGCAATAATGTAACACACCAAGCTTTCATGGTACTCTTCTTGTTGATTAATACAGTAGCGTGTGTTGTACGCAACTTTGAGTTCTAACTCACACCACAACCAATCAAACTAGCAGTTATGAATAGTAATACCTACTTTTTGAAATTTTATAAATTTTATCTCAAAATAGACTTCATTTTTGGATTCAAAATATCAAATCTACCCTAGGGTGAAATTTTGGTACTTTTCGGATAACTTTTATATTTTGATGAATATCTAAAAATACTAAATTTTAATTAAAAACAACTTTTTTAATCGAAATAATAAACAGTGATAAATTATTATTTTGAGTGGTTTAAAGTATATTTAGAAATTATTTTTACCATTTAATACAATGTTGGTCATTGGACATAATTTCACATTTAAACCGGACATAAAAAATTGTCATTCTTTTGATAGTTATTATATCTTAAAAACACCCTTTTTATTTTGATAGCGGGAATTAATTTTAAATTAATTTCTGCTACTTCTTTATTTTAAATTTGGAAAAATGGATTCAATATTTGGAATCAGGATGTCCAAATTGTGTAAATAGGTAACTTTTATTTTTACACATTTTGAATAATTACTTCGGTAAATATTTTATTTACCATGGTTAAAGGGTAAATCCGGAAAATAAGGGTTAAAAAATAATATTCTAATAATACTAAATTACCCTAAAACGTGTCCTAACTATATTGGTGGATACATGTCCGACCATGGGCATATTTGGGTCGATTTTGGGACCCCATGGATCCACTTTTAGGTGATAGGGACACATTATTTTAATTAAGTTAAAATAAATACAAAAATTCCATAAGCATATATCTTTTAGGAAAACAATTTATACATAGTGTTATATATGTTAGATTTTCTACTATAAATATTTATTATAAATATAAAAATATTTCCTACGTAATGGTATTTTATTTATAAATTTTAGTTAATATATATTTTAATTTATTTATGTCACTATGGTGATGCAGTAATTGCCTAATTAATGAAAAATTAGAATAATTGATGTTATAAATACCCAAATAAATGTAATTTCAGACTTTTTATAAATACCAAGAATTTTATAGGTTAATATGTCATGTTAGTATTTATTTAATTAACTTTTTTCGAAGTAATCATTCTGTTATGATTTTTACAAAAATCAATTATTGAATAGTGTCAAAATTGACATAAAAGAGTTTTTTAAAAAAATATTATATTATAAATTTATTTTAAATTCCTAAAAATATAATGTTCATCCAAGAGACTTATATTATGATATCTGTATTATTAATGGACCACTTGGGGGGTCGATTGGATGTATATAGTATGTTTATTAAATATATAATATAAAAATAGAAAGAGACATTATAAAAGTGAAACTAATTAACTAAAAGTTAATACTTAAAGATAAGGTTAATATTGTAACCCAAACCTCTCTAAATCCTATTGGATGAGTGTTTATATACCTATCCCCACCTTAACCTTTAAATAATCCACTTTGGAGCCATTAGAAACCGAATAAGAATTTATTATAAAATAATATTTCTAGCTTTTCCAAAGGTGCCCCTCACCGCTCTTTTAAAAGGGAACTCCCCCTTCTCATTCATTCACACATTCAAAGCATTTTGGTTCGGCCAAAACCAGCCCAAATACTCTCTCAACTTCCCTCACTTCATCATATAGGCCTTAGTTTGATCATAAAGCCATCCTAAGGATCCCATTTGATCAAACCAAAAGGAAGAACCCGAAGAAGAGGTAATGTTTTCACCACCCTTTTTCAAGTTCCTTTCTTCTTCAACTTCTTATTCTTTGTTATTCCATTTCTAAAATAATAACTCCAGAATATTATATATTCTGTGATGTTATTATAAATATAGAACAACAAAATTCATTACTCTATCCATCCCTTTAATGACATGTCACTATACGTGCGTACGTACGGCCTAACGTCTCCACGTCGTGGTGTAATTTTTATTCAATATATTATTATTTAGATGGGTATTATAATGATGTATAATTCATGTAAATAATTAATATAACATGATAATTATTCTTTCAATATCATATACCATGCAATTATATATTATTTTAATTTCAAAAGAATGATATTGTCGCTCGTGTGTACGTACAGACTACCATCTCCACGAACGCGATGAGATTCATTCCCCATCGTATCCAATCAAGACTAAATTTCATTTGATGAATAAAAATAATTTTTAAAGACATGATATCATTCTGGGTATGAATAAGATACATCCCATCAATTACAAATACAGTTCGCATAACAAATAATATAAAGGAAAACGAATCTGTTAACACCCGAAACGATGATAATACTAAGATATTATTAACAAATAAATTTTAAAAAATCATATATGATATCATATTAATGTAAATGATTCTTGTGTAATTAAATAACAAATATTTCACCATTATACATGAGTTTAACCTATCATCTACCAAGGAAAGTGTACAAAGTAAGGGATTTTCGTATCTCACTTTCAATTCCATGAGATTTCTATTGTTCACCACTAATTTATTGAATGTGGAATATTGTGTACTATCGTTTGAAGTATATTATAATTATTCTCTTTATATTAATGTTATTATGTGAATCATTTTGTGGTTATTAACTTTTGGTCATACGACTCAGTTTATTACAACGTGGTAAGGGGTTTCTTATCCCACTATTAATTTAATGAGAATTCCATTGTTCACAAATTATTTATTGCATGTGGAGTATGTAAAGACCCATAAATTTCAAGGAAATTTTTTTTTCTTAATTTTATTTGGAATTTTACAAAAGCGCAGTTTCTGACGGCGCCTGATTCCGAGGCCCGGTGTGCCCATAATCATTTTCCGAAGAATGGCTCGGGTACGTTCAGTGAATGGACGAGCGGGTTTTTCTAACTTTTGAACCGGTGCTTGGAATCGAATTCTGAGGGCACCGATGGAATCACAACACCGGCAATTTCTTAGAAACGCCTGTTTCGGAGTTGCGTTTTCTCATGTATGGTTTTTAATTTTCGGGCATAAAGTTAAGAAATAAAATAATTGTATGACAAACTTTATTTTATTTCACTTAAGCCACTTGGAAGCCACTTGAAGCCACTTAAACCGGCTTAAGATGAGTTGATCTGGATAGGGTGCTATCCAAAAATATCCTACCCTCTTGGTAGGATATTTTTGAGGTGGGGCTCGCATGAGCCCCACCGTTTCTTTTCCGCTATGTAACGCACCCGCGAAAACCCGTCATTATGAAAGTCAACTGACGCGTTTTCTTAATTTCTTAATGCACCAATTAATTGGGCGGTTTTCTTCGTGAATTAAATGGGCAGTTTCTTTCGTTGAATTAATTCTATGAATTAATGGGTCGTTACTTACCTCTTTTTTGTTTGTTGGTGTAATAATAATATAAGACCAACGCACGACTTCTGGAGAAAGGTTTTCTGAAAGGATTTGACAGAAACCAAGAGTTCTTCATCCTCCTTCGTGAAGAACGCGAAGAACGCGAAGAACGCGATGAAAGCCGTCCCCAGACGAAGAACACCAAACCCGCGGAAATCGACGACGCGACGCCGTGTGCCGTAAAGCCGACATTTCCTCTCCCACGACGTTCTTCTGAGACGTTCCTTTGTCCGCGACAAAAACCTTCGATCACCCATTGAGACCTCGGAGTTCGTCGACGCAACGCCGGATACCGTGACGACGCGACGATCCCCTCCTTCTGCGACGATCAAATCCGTGAAGAACCCACGTGCAACGAATTGACGAGGTAGGGGTTATTTTGAATATTTTATATTCTCATGAACATTTCTTTAAAATTTAAAGAACCAGATCCATATGAACAATTTTAATTTATTAAAATTGTTGTTTCATGTGTTGAATAAAATTCTCCCATTTTTGTTATCTAACGTGGAGGGTGCGGGCCAAACAAACACGGCCTGACAACCCTACGCCGTTCTTCGTGGTTGTGCGGATTTGGCGGGCGATGGAAAAACATGATGCAAGGGAGATTTTTTGATTCCGCAGTGAAGAACGGCTCCCGGGAGGAGCAACGACACAGACGGGAAGGAAAACGGACCACCGGAGCCACTCCGGTGGCCTGCGGAAGCTGCCGGCGGCGCCCCGCAGGACAGGACTGCCGCGGCTGAAGCTGCGGGGGCGGCAGCCAGCGGACTTGCAGCCGTGCGGGTCCAGCTCTCCCACACGGGACGCGGTAGAATCTGCGCCCATTCAATCAACGCGGCCCCACGCGGGGCCGCAGCCCCTCCAAACCGCGGGGGTGGCGCCCCGCGGCGTCCAGCTGCTCGGCCGCTCGGCCGAGCTGAGCCAGGTTGGTCCGACCGGTAGGGCCGCGCCCTGGCCGGGCCGGACCGGGTCCGTCCGGGTTAGACCGGGTCGGTTCGACCCGGTTTGGCCGACCCAGGGGTGGTCGGCCCGGGCCCGGACCCCCCGTCTTCGGACCATTTTCGGTCTTTTGCCCGTAACTTCTGCTACTGGCCTCTGAACAACGCGCCGTCAGCGGAAACACGATCCTTGGATATCGATAGTCGTTTCGGTATATCGCACTCAAGGTTTCGGAATACTTTGGGTTCGGCCGGGTTGGTTCGTACACGAAACCAACCGGGCCCTCGGAGCGGAAACACTCATATCTTGAGCTATAGACGTCCGATTGACGTGCCGTCATCTTTGGTGGAGTCCGGTCGGGTTGGTTTTGCCTTAAAAACCAACCGGGCCCCTAGGAAGAAAACTCCAATAACTCTCAGACCGGGCGTCCGATTGACGCGACGTCTGTGACATTGAGTTTCTTTTGACGATACAGAACTTTTGGATACATCAACCTCAGACTTTGTGTCAGTTCATGTATCAGCCTCTCGGCTCATGGAGCGGATCCTCCAAAACAAGCTTGCTGTGTGCGGGAACCCTAGAGCTGGCTGCGACTGCTTCTGTGACTTAGACGATGACGACTGTATAGTGATCCTTGGTGGATTCGACTGCGACGATGATGGAAACAGTTCGGGAATCCTCCATGTTTTCGACAGTGACCACTACGGTACATCTTGGGATACATCAACTTCGGACTACATGTCAATTGATGCATCGACATCTTAGCTCATGGAGTGGACCCTCCCGGAACGATCATGCTCTGTGTGGAAACCCTGAAGCCAGTTGAGACTTGATGACTGCTGATCGAACGAGTCGGTGTGATTGGTTGTAGTGGCACAGGGGAGCGCTTTGTTGTAGCGGCTAACCCACGACAGAGGTGCACTTGGTTGTAGCGGCACAGGGGAGCGCTTGGTTGTAGCGGCAGACCCACGACAGAGGTGCGCATGGTTGTAGTGGCACAGGGGAGCGCTTGGTTGTAGCGGTAGATTCATGACAAAGGTGCACTTGGTTGTAGCGGCACAGAGGTGCGCTTGGTTGTAGCGGAAGACCCATTACAGAGGTGCGCTTGGTTGTAGTGTCATAGGGGAGTGCTTGGTTGTAGCGGTAGACCCACGACGGAAGAGCGCTTGGTTGTAGCAGTAGGCGCACAGTACCCGATAGGTGGAGAACTACAACAGTCCAAGGTAAGAGGGAAGCGCTTGGTTGTAGAGGCAGAACCACTGTACTTGATGGAGAAGGAGTTTCCCAATAGCTTTGGGTTCAACTTCATGATCGATCCTATGTGGGTCATTGCGAGGGTTAGTACCTACAGATCCTTTGTGGGTCCGATGGCTTAGATGAATCAGTGGTTACATCTGATCATCTCTAACATCATACGAAGAAGTATCTGTGTGAGATGAATCTTGTGTTACTCTCCTTTGTGGATTGTGTTGAACTACCCTGTGTGGATTTACTATTTACTCTCCTTTGTGGATTGTGTTGAACTATCCTGTGTGGATTTACTTTTTACCCTCCTTGTGGATTGTGTTTAACTATCCTGTGTGGATTTACTGTTTACCCTCCTTTGTGGATTGTGTTGAACTATCCTGTGTGGATTTACTGTTTACTCTCCTTTTTGGATTGCGTCGTGCTATCCTGTGTGGGTATACGTTTTGCTTTCCTTTGTGGACTGGGTTGTGCTTGGGCTCGGATGTTGGAGCTGATCGGGAATTGATGACTTAGGTATCTGTATGCCCATATACCTAAGCAGTGTCGGTTGTTTCTTCATGATTTCATCTTTCCTTTTTCGTTTATCCTTTGTGGATTTCGGGAGACCTTCGGGGGTCTCGGGTCCCTACTGGGTAGCTTATACTCACCCCTGCACGGGCTTTTCCCGCACTTCGTTGTGTTGGTTGTAGATGATGGACAACACTGATCGTGGTGGAGGCTTGCAGAGCAGAACGGTACCTGGAGGTGGACCACTGGGCGGGACGTACTCGGAGCAGATAGCTGGACCGAGGATCTGTGGAGGCTATTTGTGCTCACCCTTCAGGTGGGACTTCCAGAGGATGGCTCGACGCTGCGGCTTTTCTTTTCAGTTGCTGTTTTTCCCTTTCAGTTTTACTTTACATTTGGGATTGTATTTCCGGCCCCCTTTACTTTCAGCACAGCTTGTTACAGTTTTTACTTAGTGTTTACTTTTCTGCTTGCTTACTCTGTGGTGCTTGTTTACTTTTCAAAGGCAATGCCTTCCCTTTTTCCGGGATTTACTCCTTGGTGCTAGTCGCCAGCCCCTGGCCTATGGAAGGCGGGCTTGGGGTAGTCACGGAACGGGCCCCGTGGACGGGTCGTGACAAATTGGTATCAAAGATGGTCGGTTCTACCGCAGACTCTGATCTTTCTTCTAGGTGTAGCAATAGTGTTAAGCGTATTGAGTATGGTTATCAGTCTAGGGAGTCTAGTGTTGGTGCAGCGGCCGATGTATCCGTACAGCAGGACCCTGACTTCTGATTTCTGATTTAATGCACGAAAACATTGATTGCATGTGTTTTTCAAGTTTTCTTTGTGATTACTTGTGTCAGCTCACCAGTTATACTATTCTAACCCTAGCACACCTGTTTCTTTTCAGGATGGCCCCACGACGGCAGCCAGCTAGGGTTCCGCGAGTGGAACGTGATGACAGCCCACCGAGCGACGGGGCCTCGGTGCAGGGCTCCTTATCAGCAGAGGCACCGTCGATACCTTTACCCGCCGAGCCACCGATTCTTCCCGCCACGACCACTGATGATGCGCGTCGCCTTGGAGCTCTGCATGAGTTCCAGCGCCAGCGACCACCCAGGTTTCGTGGGGAGACGGACCACCAGGAAACCGGGGACTACCTGGAGAAGGTCGTACGAGTTTTCAGATTAGTGAGGACACCGGCAGATCTTATGGTGGTCCTTGCAGCGAGCCTCCTACACGCAGCAGCGGTCCGATGGTTGAGCTTGATGCTCCAGGTGCACGACGAGGCATATATTCTCTGGACGGACTTCGAGAGCCTCTTTCGCTCAGAGTTCGTCCCGGCCACCCTCCGTGCGGTGCACATTCAGGAGCTACTACAGCTGCGGCATGGCAGTAGGACAACAGCCCAGTACGCGGAGAGGTTTACTAATCTCTCGCGCTACTCCACAGATATGGTACGTGACCCATTCTTTCGGGCCCAGACCATTGAGTTGGGACTGAGGCACGATATCGGGGCTTCGATGGTCTCCCTCAACATTCCAACTCAGGCTGGGGTGTTGGAGCGAGCCCTCTTAGTGGAGAGTTTCCTTGATGAGCAGTCTCCAGCAGCAGGACCCACCACTTGCCGGCATGCGGCAGAGTCTTCTGCAGCGGGAAGTAGACAGATGACGCAGGGGTCCAAGAGGACTAGACCTGCGGGTGGTCGACAGCATGACTCGGGATCGTTTGTGCGAGGCACTTGGGGTGGACAACGACTTTCCATGAGAGGGAAGTGTTACTCCTGCAGCGGGATTGGTCACATGGCTCGTGACTCTCCGACCCGGCATACGGATGACCAAGATATGAACAAAGGACCCCCCAGGTAGAGGCAGAGGATCAATCAGGGCGGGCCGCAAGGAGCAGGCAGCCGTTGCAGGGGAGCTGGCCGTGCAGCTAGAGGTGGACGACGCTTCGGGGTGTTGCCACCACACCACCAGGAGGTCCACCCCGACCGCAGGGAGTTGGTGGACATCCGAGATCTCAGATTCAGGAAGCTGAGGCCTTCGATCATGGATCTACAAGAGAAGAAGGACAGGAGCTGGACTAGTTCCAGACCCGAAAACTTTTGTTCATGTTGCTTCTAGTTTTGTTGATGAATGTTTGTATATGCTTGGTGTCTTTGTACTTGAGCTGCAGTAATAAAAGACACCTTTTCTTGTGGTATTTACTTTCCTGCCCTCTCTCGAGTTGTTACTAAGAGGTTCCGATTTAGACTGTTGACTTGACCCTCACTTGTGAGACATCTACTGGAGGAGACCCAGTTACCACACACTGATTCCGACAGTGTGACTCAACCTTTGGAGGCGAGAGTAACGGTTAGATCTTTTGGTAGTAGAGTCGAGGCCTTACGACGTCATCCATGGTATGGATTAGTACCATCCATGCCGGGATTGACTGTACTAGGCAAAGGAAGTGGTTCATCCAGGGGGGATGAGACCCGATTTCTCTTATCGGCAAGGAAGAAATCTTAGCAGCTCTTGTGGGATCGGAGAGGGTCCAGGCCACAACAGAGAAGGTCCAGGTCATCCAGGGGCGGATGAGTATAGCTCAGAGCCGACAGAAGTCCTATGCTGACAGGAGGCGGAGGCCAATAGAGTTCGAGGATGGCGACCACGTCTTCTTGCGTGTCTCACCTCGACGTGGTTTACCGAGATTTGGCAGAGGCGGCAGGTTGTCTCCACGCTTCATCAGACCTTTCCAGGTCCTCAGCAGGATTGGCAAGGTGGCTTATCGCCTGGCTCTACCACCACAGTTGCGTCGGGTGCACGACGTCTTCCACGTATCTCAACAGAGGAGATACATGCACGACCCGATAAAAATATTTGACCATGGAGAGTTTGTCTTTGATGATGGGGCGACTTTTGGCGAGGTCCCAGTGGAGATCATGGATCGACAGGAGTGGGTCCTACGTGTATGATCGATTCCTCTAGTGCACTTTAGATAGCAGCTCGGGAACCTCCAGGAGAGCACATGGGAGCATGAGGCTTAGATGTGTGCTCAGTACCGCATTTGTATCCCTATGTTTGTGGTGAAGCTTTACGGGGACGTAAAGCCCTGTGGTGGGAGTAATGTAAATACCCGTAAATATGAAGGAAAATTTTTTTCTTCATTTTCTTTGGAATTTTACAAGAGCGCAGTTTTTGATGGCACCTGATTCCGAGGCCCAGTGTGCCCAGAATCATTTTCTGAACATTGGCTCGGGTACATTCAGTGAACGGACGAGCGGGTTATTCTAACTTTTGAATTGGTGCTCAGAATCGAATTCTGAGGGAACCGATGGAATCGCAGCGCCAGTACTTTCTTAGAAACGCCTCTTCCAGAGTTGCGTTTGCTCGGGTGTGGTTTTTAATTTTCGGGCATAAAGTTAAGAAATAAAATAATTGTATGACAAAATTTATTTTACTTCACTTAAGCCACATGAAGACACTTGAAGCCACTTAAATCGGCTTAATCTGAGTTGATCCGGATAGGGTGTTATCCAAAAATATCCTACCCTCTTGGTAGGATATTTGTGAGGTGGGGCCCGCACGAGCCCCACCGTTTCTTTTCCACTAAGTAATGCACCCGCGAAAACCCGTCATTATGAAAGTCAACTGACGCGTTTTCTTAATTTCTTAACGCACCAATTAATTCGGCGATTTTCTTCATGAAATAAATGGGCAGTTTCTTTTGTTGAATTAATTCTACGAATTAATGGGATGTTACTTACCTCTTTTTCGTTTGTTGGCGTAATAATAAAATAAGACCAATGCATGACTTTTGGAGAAAGGTTCGTTGAAAGGATTTGACAGAAACCAAGAGTTCTTCAACCTCCTTCGCGATGAACATGAAGAACGCGAAGAACGCCGACCCCCAACAAAGAACGCCAAACCCGCGGAAATCGACGATGCGACGACGTGTGCCGCAACGCCGACGTTTCCTCTCCCGCGACGTTCTTCTGCGACGTTTCTTCCTCCGTGACAAAAACCTTCGATCACCCATTGAAAAATCGGAGTTCGTCTACGCAACGCCGGATACCGCGACGACGCGACGATCCCCTCTTATGCGACGATCAAATCTGCGAAGAACCTGCGTGCAACGACTTGACGAGGTAGGGGTTGTTTTGAATATTTTATATTCCCGTGAACGTTTCATTCAAATTTAAAGAACCGGATTCATATGAACAATTTTAATTTATTAAAATTTTTGTTTCATGTGATGAATAAAATTCTCCCATTGTTATTATCTAACGCGGAGGGTGCGGTCCAAACAAACATGGCCCGACAACCCTCCGCTGTTCTTCGTGGTTGTGCGGATTTGGCGGGCGAGGGAAAAACGTGACGCAAGGGCGATATGTTGATTCTGCAGTGAAGAACGGGTCCCGGGAGGAGCAACGACACAGACGGGAAGGAAAACGGACTACCGGAGCAACTTCGGTGGCCCGCGGAATCTGCCGGCGGCGCGGGTCGCCGGCGCGGCGGCCAGCGGACCCCCGGCCTCGCGGGTCCGGCTCGCCCGCACGGGACGCGGCAAAAGCCGCGTCCGTTCAATCGATGTGGCCCCACGCGGGGCTGCGACACCTCCAAACCGTGGGTGCGGCGCCCTGCGGCGTCCATCTCCACGGCCGCTCGGCCGAGCCGGACCGGGTCAGGCCGGGTTCGACCGGGTCGGGTCGACCCGGTTCGTCCGACCCAGGGGGGGTCGGCCCGGGCCCGGACCCCCCGTCTTCGGACCATTTTCGGTCTTTTGCTCGTAACTTGAGCTACGGGTCTCCGAACGACGCACCATCAGCGGAAACGCGATCCTTGGATCAAGTCGGTCATTTCAGTATATCACACTCAAGGTTTCAGAATAATTTGTGTTCGGCCGGGTTGGTTTGTACACGAAACCAACTGGGCCCTCGGAGCGGAAACGCTCATATCTTGAGCTACGGACGTCTGATTGACGTGCCGTCAGCTTTGGTGGATTCCTATAAGTGAGACAGATCTTTTGGCTCACTCCACCCGAGGTTTGTACGCATGTGGCGTACGGTCAGGTTGGTTTTTCCTTAAAAACCAACCGGGCCCCTGGGACGAAAAGGCCAATAACTCTCAGACCGGGCGTCCGATTGACGGGCCGTCTGCGACGTTGAGTACCTGTTGACTATACGGAACTTTTGGATCCATCAACCTTGGGCTTTGTGTCATTTGATGCATCAGCCTCTCGGCTCGTGGAGTGGACCCTCCCGAACGAGCTTGTTGTGTGCGGGAACCCTAGAGCTGGCTGCGACTGGTTCTGTGACTTCGACGATGACGACTGTACAGTGATCCTCGGTGGATTCGACTGCGACGATGATTGAAACAGTACGGTAATCCTCCGTGTTTTCGACAGTGACAACTACGGTACATCTTGGGATACATCAACTCCGGACTACATGTGACTTGATGCATCGACCTCTTAGCTCATGGAGTGGACCCTCCCGGAACGAGCATGCTGTGTGCGGAAACCCTGAAGACGGTTGGGACTTGACGACTACTGATCGAACGACTCGGTGTGCTTGGTTGTAGCGGCACAGGGGAGCGCATGGTTGTACCGGCTGACCCACGACATAGGTGCGCTTGGTTGTAGCGGCACAGGGGAGCGCTTGGTTGTAGCAGCAGACCCACGACAGAGGTGCGCTTGGTTGTAGCGGCATAGGGGAGCGCTTGGTTGTAGCGGCAGACCCACGACAGAGGTTCGCTTTGTTGTAGCGGCACAGAGGTGCGCTTGGTTGTAGTGGCAGACCCATGACAGAGGCGCGCTTGGATGTAGCGGCAAAGGGGAGCGCTTGGTTGTAGCGGCAGACCCACGGCGGATAAGCGCTTGGTTGTAGCAGCAGGCCCACAGTACCCGATAGGTGGAGAACTACAGCAGTCCAAGGTAAGAGGGAAGCACTTGGTTGTAGCGGCAGAACCACTGTACATGAAGGAGAAGGAGTTTTCCAATAGCCTTGGGTTCAACTTCATGATCGATCCTATGTGGGTCATTGCGAGGGTCAGTACCTACAGATCCTTTGTGGGTCCGACGGCTTAGATGAATCAGTGGTTACATATGATCATCCCTAACGTCATACGAAGAAGTAACTGTGTGAGCTGAATCTTATGTTACTCTCCTTTGTGGATTCTGTTGAACTATCCTGTGTGGATTTACTGTTTACTATCCTTTGTGGATTGTGTTGAACTATCCTGTGTGGATTTACGGTTTACCCTCCTTGTGGATTGTGGTGAACTATCCTGTGTGGATTTACTGTTTACACTCCTTTGTGGATTGTGTTGAACTATCCTGTGTGGATTTACTGTTTACTCTCCATTGTAGATTGCGTTGTTCTATCCTGTGTGGGTATACGTTTTTCTTTCCTGTGTGGTCTGGGTTGTGCTTGGGCTCGGACGTTGGAGCTGATCTGGAATTGATGACTTAGGTATATGTATGGGCATATACCTAAGCAGTGTCGGTTGTTGCTTCGTGATTGCATCTTTCCATTGTGGTTTATCCTTTGTGGATTTCGGGAGACCTTCGGGGGTCTCGGGGTCCCTAGTGAGTAGCTTATACTCACCCCTGCACGGGCTTTGCCCGCACTTCATTCTGTTGGTTGCAGACGATGGACAACACTGATCGTGGTGGAGGCTTGCGGAGTAGGACAGTACCTAGAGGTGGACCACTGGGCGGGACGTACTCGGAGCGGACGGCTGGGCCGAGGAGCTGTGGAGGCTATCTGTGCTCACCCTTCAGGTGGGACTTCCAGAGGATGCCTCGACGCTGCGACTTTTCTTTTTCAGTTGCTGTTTTTCCCTTTCAGTTGTACTTTACAGTTGGGCTTGAATTTCTGGCCCCCATTACTTTCAGCACAGCTTGTTTCAATTTTTACTTAGTGTTTACTTTTCCTTTTTCTTACTCTGTGGTGCTTGTTTACTTTTCAAAGGAAATTCCTTCCCTTTTTCCGGGATTTACGCCTTGGTGCTAGTCGCTAGCCCCTGGCCTATGGAAGGCGGGCTTGGGGTAGTCACGGCACGGGCCCCAAGGATGGGTCATGACAGAGTATGTGTACTACCCATGATTGTATTAATTGTGTAACATACATTAATTTATGGGTATTTAAATCATCATTTTATGATCCTTCTTTCATGGATGTATGTTTCATAAGTTACCTAATCGATAGGGTAATTTAAAATTTCAATTTTCACTCATTCAACTTTAGGCATATTTCATTGATTATTTTACTCCAAGATTATGTGTGGAATCACTATTCATTTGATTATGTCATAATTTCTACTCCTCTTTCTGTGGATATAACTTTTATACACATAATCACACCATTGATAAATTCTCAAGTCATCGATTTGAACTTGATAAGAGTAATTTTAACTCAATCTCTATTTGTTGAGTTAAATATCCAATTCATTTGTGTTGTTTTTACAAGAATATGTGTGAATGTCATATGATTGATATACACTAAATATCAAATCATATTTAGTGTATTTATATTTATCACACATAATTATGTTTTTGATTTATCCTTAACCTAAGGATATGGTCTTTATAAGAGAATTCATCTCAATTTACATTCCATTGAGACTTCTTTGTTGTTATACACCAAATCACTTTTATATGGTGTATATAATGTACTTTGACATAGTATATCATTAATCCCTTTATTATAATGATATTATAAAATTTTGATTACGTCAATTATTTATATTCATGTTTCTTTATTTTGGTTAGTAACTCTAACTAAAATATCATTTTAAATGTTTTAAAGATTTATTATTCTAAATCTTTCTCATTAATTTCCTTGTTTTAAAAACAGTTTAAAGGATTTATTTATATGGACAATAATGTTTTCAAATCCAAATTCATTTTAAAACATTCAAAGTGGTATGGGACACTTTTATTCAAAATTATATTTTAAATGGCTTCTTGACAAATATTGTCACTTTTAAATGTTTTCATGAAAATAGGGGATATTTCTCTCAATACTTTGATAATGATTTTAGTCTATGTCAATATACTTCATTATTCTCGATTGAGGATAATCTGATACAATACAATCTTCTATATTGTATCGAATGAGTTATGTTTGACAGTGTATGTGCTATTTTTATACCATTCATGGTTTGTGGTTAAAGTATTGACATTTAGTATGCTAGTTTTAATACGAATGTTTATGATCTATTTAAACATGTATATATGAGGAATTCATTGGACTTAGTATGTGACGGGTGGAGCCCGCTATATCTCCTCGATGCATTGGTAGGTCTCATGAGGCAAACTAGTTTCTTAGCATGAGGCCATGATAAAATCTTATTTGTAGTCTTGGCACGAGGCCTTGACTGTGTGGTTTTGATAGTCTGGCATTATGCATTCCATCATCATGAAAGTGGTTATTGATATTTCATGTGATTATTCGACTAGTTGAATATCCATGTGAATAACTAAATGGAATTATTTCATTTTATCTATTCCATTTTATGCTGAAATTCATGTTTAAAAGGATTTTGTTTTAGTTATACATTTCCTTAAGTGTTTATTCTTATCTATGAAAACTTTTACTATATTGTTATCCTTACTGAGTATCTGAGCTCACCCATTTCGATGTTTTATTTTTCCTAGAATTATGAAGAAGTAAATTATGAATGACCTGCATGGATAATATGAGGGTGGACTATGGAGAATATGTTGTTGTAGTTTTCATTTTATGATGTAATGTAAACATTATTAATGAATCTATTAATTCAAGGATACTAAACTAATTGGTCATTGGAAACTTGATCTTTCTTTAGATCATGACAATGTTATGTAATAATGCACTGACTCTGGGTAACTGGGGTTGGGGCGTTACAATGAACCCCTTGGTTTCATAATGTGAAAGTACTTATGATTTCAAAGATTATTTTGAAATTAATTTTATTAAATATTTTCTTTAATGTATTTATAGAAGCATTGTTTTATAAATTGAATTTATTTATGAAATTTCTTATTGAAATTTTAATTTAATAATTGAAATCTAAAATGGATTTGAATATTGATTCTCATAAAATTGTAATTTGTAAATTGTAATTTTAGTTGAAATTTGGAAACTATTTGAATATAAAGAAAATGTTTTTTTATGAATATATATCTTTGATGAATCATAGAAACCCATGTTGGATTATCTACTATGTAGTACCACAATTAGTTTTATACCAACAGATTCTTTTTAGAAAATATTTAGGATTTTTCGTACTCCTATGAGTGTTGAAATAACAATTAAACTTGAAATTGATATAATTTTAAGGGGTTATACCATTGTTGAAGGACATTGATTTAGAATGAAATGTTAACTTTGTTACATAATTGATTTTATGTATATTGATTTCTATTTTTTGTGAATAATATATTTTACATTAGCGAGTTTAAAGTAAATTTGAACCTATTTATGATATTTTATGGATTATTTATAAGTGTGTTCGTAGAATATTTGAATTAATTGGTTGTAGATAGGGGGATGATATCCATTTTATATATTTACTATTAAAAAATGATTAATTGTACTAAAATGTGAGTTTATTCAGTTTTAATTTTATAGATAAAATTCGATTTCAAATGTTCATTTGATTCTCTAACCTAACTCCATAAGCCTTGTATAAAGTGCCGCATTACCATAAAATATACATCCCATATGTTATAGTTTTCCGATTATTGGAGAGGGTCTATAATATCGTTGGGGAGACTAGGTACTCATATCAATGTCTAAAATAGTTATATAAATAACTCGATAATGGATATTATTAATAATAATAATCAAAATTTGTTTTAAATGTACTGAACATAATTCTCTATAAAATAATTATATTATATTAAAAAAGAACTGATCACCCATTATAATGAGGCATATATAGATAGGAATAATATTTAACCAGAAGTTGGAGACCTTATAACATGGGCCTCATCCCAATCCCAATAACAACTTACCCATTGATCTTCACACCCATAATCCACTACCCAACCAATGAACTGAAATGAAAAGTAAATAAAATGATCATACATGCTCGGAGATTCCCAAGATTGATGTTAGCATAAAATATTAAGAGTATCACCAATAAACTATTATATACACCTTTTTATTTGTGTGTATGGATGCATCAAATAATCATACAAATAAAAATTCTCCCCATGCCATCATGTACTAACCATGCCACTGTGACACTTAATGAGATACACTTGCAGGTTTAGTTGTTGGGTGAAAAAGAGTTGACCCTAACACATAACAATGAATAATTTGGATCTATTGCTGAAAGGGATGTATCATGCATAATGTATTCTAAGATATGAATACATGTCTAATATTTTCATCTATTATATTTGGAAGAATGTAGAACACTTGACATTGAACAAATCCCCATGGCCAATTGAGCCACTGGTTAGTCCACAAGGCCGCCAAACCCGAGGAACATCCTTACAGTCATCCATAAGGCCAACGTACACATATTTCTATAGTTATAGAAGAAATGGACAATCAAGCGTTGAGTCAGGTCCCCATACATTCACATCCAATCATCAACCTTAGGTCAATCAGTATTTCTATTTTACCTCTACCATATCTATACGTCCCATCATCATCATTATTATACATCACAATAGAATACGCCCCCTATGGGGGCTAACCATATCATGTCAATCTTCAGGTCACACTTATTCTGGAATGAAAACCCCTAATGTCAATGAATTTACACACAATAGTATATGTAATAGAATTTCATAATCATTACACAAAATTTTTAGGTCTCATGGGCCAAAAACACAAAGTATATGAATATATTACGCATAAAGTAGCACATAATGGTCCTCATGGATATACACATATTCACACAAATGAGAATAATTTATATCCACATTATTAAAAAAAACGTATATGGTATTGAAATCCAAATGTTACAACACAAATCGACGTTTCACCATGATCAGAGCCTCCGATAGTGGGGGCTAGGTAATATTGAAAATATCCTTGAAATCCAAATTCCTACTCATTAAAAGATTCCGTAATAATATGATAAGGTCACATATCATGTCACTCTATGGAGAATAAGTATCTCTCACCCACAACCCTCTTATAACCTCCCAAAAGGATCAAGGGGAAAAATATAGGCTACATATGTCACCCATATTACATTTGAAGATAGCTAGTGTAACTCGTTATTGAATAAGAAATAATTTTCCTTGGAACAATAGTTTCCAGTTGAATTTGAGAATATTATGTTATTTATAGAACTTATCCAAGGATTAAGGATACATTATACCCCTATAATCTAACATTAGGGTCTCTATTCCTTCATATATTCTATATGATCCCATGAATAATGAAAACACAAATTCGATGTTATTTATAAATATATGTATGATTTTGTATGATAGGGACCACAAACCTCAAAATACATTATCTTCTTCATATAGATCCACTAACAGTATTCCATTACCATCTAAACAATGTCTATGTCTATAACCCTACATGAGAATCTATTTTTAATTTTAAATTTAGAGTAATTATATTTTATAAATTATAATTAATTATTAAATTTAACATATTGTTGCTTATTTTCAAGAAATATCACCAAACACCAAACAAAAAACAAATCCTATACCAACAATACCTGAAGTGTATAGGACAAACACTTCATATTGTACACATATAATCAAAATTTTCAACATTTATTAAAACATAAATTTGATTTAAAGATGATAAAAACCATATATAATTATAGGTAAGTTGATTACCTCCACCAAAATGAATATGGAGACTTGCATATAAAATCGTGGTATGTCCTCTATTCTAGGGGCATAAAATCACCCAAATAATATGTTTATTCTTTTATATTCTAGATCAATTGAAAAAAAATCATAAATTAAAATTATTCAATTTAGAAGAAATATATGGGAGGTTCATGAATGGTTGAATAGAAACTGTCATTCCTTGATTAGACATCAAAACACGAAAAGATTCTCCCCAATAAAAAATGATTATGGGAGAGTGATGTGAGGTAAAATTCATCTAAAGAATATATTTTCATAATCCCCCTCCTAGAATAATATCAAGATCCACATCATTGTAAAATAATAATAAAACCCATGATTAAATTGATCCATTTTCAATCCCACTATTGAGCATCTGGGTATGAAGCGTAGGATGATGATCCTAGAGGTGGATTTAGACCACCGTCTATCAAAAAAACGATCATAGGGATACATTATCACCTAGGATGGCCTGAAAATTCAACATCTTCTTCAAAAATACTCATTGTCTCCCTAATTCTTCACAAAATGTCTAAAGATACATGTTATGATGAAATTATCTCAGTCCTTCAAAAATGAACCTATGTTATCGAAATGGATAATCCACCATATGTAATGATAGAATATCCATGGTAATTTCCAATCCTAAAAGGCATGGTCCTTAAAATATCCCCACCATTAGGATTTTTATCATCATGAATTTGGGGTTTTTCATGAGTGATGATTCTTGATTTTCACTTTTATATATGTCATTTAAAACTCAAAACATTCCATATTTAAATTCAAAATCACTTATACTTTGTAACTCATAAAATAAAATGATTTTTTTTGAATGATAAGACAATATACCAAATCCAACATGAAAACGTAGATGACACTCAATAAATTCATCACTCCTAACAAACATTGAAATATTCTACTTGATCATATTAAATATTATGGTTATCTATATTATAATTATTCATTTCTAATGGAAAATTCTAAGCTATGGTTCTCCCCATCATAGTAATCGCCTGCCAAAAATGAACCTCAAATTATCCACTAACCCAGAGGACATGATTAAAAATCATTTATAAGTTTTTTTTAATTTTATTTGATCAAATTTTGTTTAAAAAATCCAAAACCAAAACACCACTTGTTTGTTCCATAAAAATGTAGGGGCTTTATTGTTGATAAACCATAAAGCTAGCAGATCCCGATACCCAAACTAAAAATATCATCAACTGATCACCCAATAAAATGTTGAATTCATAACACAATAATTAATATAATACCTTGGATGTATCACAACCCACATTCTTTATTAATTTTCCTCTCACCCGGAGCACCGAAGAACCCCTGATCCAACTTATCAATAGGTCAGAACAATCCACTCTACTCTAGAAGATAAATAACATACATTCTTTAAAAAATATTAGTATTTTTATTTTTTTGTTTAGTAAATAAACCAATTATATTGGCGGTATCGCAACTCAATACAATTATGACACCTCAAATATTCACTGAATGGTTATGGATCACCTCTATGGTCAATGAAACCTGAGGTTTTGAACCAATTATTGATACAATTTTCCCCTCTATAAGTGTATTGTAATCATAAATTTATAAATTCAAACACTGATGTCCAATGAAAATAGTCCATAACTCAACATAAATGATGACCTAGAAGTGTCCTCCCATTCAAACCTATGTACGAACTATATAATTAATTACCACCCAATCATGTTTCATCTGGAACATTGTTATCGATATCATAAAAATTCATCCTAAATGAGGGTCACACCATCTAATAGTTCAATGGTACTCTGCCATCCAGAAAAATCCCATACATTACTCATACATATCCGACCCCAATATTGTCAAGACACCACCTTCCTAACACTCATCTGGAGAAACTCTCACCCATGCATACACACCATGACACATATCCAGTGATAAACATGGATTGATTGTTCCACCACATTCGATATTACAGTAATGTTTAATCTTAATTTGGGGATATTTTTTATTTTAACAAAAAGATTTTTTTTTCATTTAGTTCTCAAATGAATATAATAAACCCATAAGAAAAGTAACCATGAAAACAACAACAAACATTAACCACCGCTTCACTGAGATCGTAGATTCAACAATATTCATTCATAACCTAAAAAATAATATATAAACCAAAAAAATATCTACTCACTAATTAAAAAGATTCCAAGAATCCACATTCATCTAGAAAAAACATACACCAGTACTGTGAAAAAATTCACATCTATAAATGCTGAAAATCACACCCCTCCAACCAAAGAGTTACCAACTGAGAACCCACTCACATGTACTCTCCCAAGGTCCTATTTTCTCTATGATGAACCTAATGAATGAATTCTTAATTTACAAGTAATTAAAAGCATGATTCACATTATAATGATTCATGTCTCACAAAAAATAGAGACATGAACTAATCTAATAGACCATTCTGACGAACATCTGACCTAAATCCAATTTAGAGAACCCTATGGGATCCTATTTAAAATCACCATATACATGGTGATATAAATAACCATGAACCACGAACTAATGTGTTGTTTATAAAAAACCATAAATTATCCTTCCATGCTCTAACCATATGATATATAAACATCTAGGGTCTTCACCCACCTTCCAATGAGAAACAAAAATTAATACCAACGGTTCATGCATCCACTGAGTCAACACTCGAGACCACTCTTCAATGCCAAAATTTACTATGTTATCCATAACAAGATTATAATTCATATTTCTCATTATTTTCACCACAACCATATTGGTGTTTTATCATCCTAAGGGCACCCCATTCACTACATCTAATCACTTCACATTCATTCAATTACCTCACTAAAACTATCAAGATTTGTATACAATGTCATAAAATTCCTCTATATACCATAGTATTATATCCAAACATCCATATATCAAGGAAATACATTCCAAAAAATTTATCATCTGTCATTCATATCAATAACACCTACCATTTGTACAGGAAAAAAACCACAGAAAACATGCACAGTTAATTTGAGTCCTACATTGCTAGTATGATGCACGAAAATGAGTCTCATTGCAATGTTGCGGATCGAAAACCATAAATAATATCATTGGATAGCCCCTAAAAATCAATTAAAACTATACTAGAAAATAAACCTATACCCATGGTTTTAGGAGGAAACTTGGTATAGGATTGGTAGGAAATAACATTTCATGGGAAAAACCAATGCAGAATGATCTAGTAGAATAGTGGGTATAGGTCAACCCTATATCCACTATTTCTGAGAACCATGTGTATAGGTTTCATGGGACATTTTTTTTCATGGAATACCTATACCCAGAGTTCAAACAAACTGTAGGTATAGGTAGGACTATACCAATGGTTTTTCTTAACTGTGGCAATAGGTTTCATGTGGAAAAAATAAATTTTGACATATAACCATGGTTTTCCCAAACAGTGCGTATAGAATGACTAATTATTATTTTTCATAAAATTAAAAAATATTTAAATTTTAAAATATATATATATAAGAAGATAATATATGTGATAGAGTATTAGTGAAGTGTTTGGAATGTAAGGGGGAAGGTGTTCTGATCAAATCTGTGCATGTATTTTTTTTAATAAATGTCCTATACACATGGTATTCCAAACCTTGGGTATAGGTATGTACTTATAAAATTCCTATAATGATAGTTTAAAAAAGTGGGTATAGGCCACTTATACCCATGGTTTTACAAAACAATGTGTATAGGTCTATACTTATGTATTGGTCCCTAATGGTACATATAACTATGGGTATAGCCAATATACATAGTTTTTGGGGTTATTTTCATGGTTTTGAACCATGGGAATATGTACAAATTCAATTAGTGAATATAAATAAAAATATATCATTCCTAGAGAAATAATACTATTAACATGGTAAATAGTACTTCCCACTAGAAACATGTTCATGTCCTACCATTATAAGGTCCATCACTAATACAAACACTTTTATTTATATATTGTATAAATACCCTAAAAATCATTAAAACCCCCCTCGTTTGAGACAAATTTGTGATTACTTGAAAGGAATTTCTTGTTCATGGATGGAGTTCCATGAAACCAAAGGCACAAATACCCAAATTTTAGATGCTTTTGACTATTTAATACACTGTAAACTAATATATTAGAGACTATAACATTATATATAAGTCTATAATAGTTTTGGAAACAACTCAACATTGAGAATAAACTACAACAATAATCAAATTTTGTAGTAAAATATCTAAAATGAATTATATATGAAATAATGATGTGATTGAAAGTCAAAAACAAATTCCCACTTATATTACTATATATTAAAACAAGTAGAAAATGTAAATTCAATGTGTCACTCTGAGAACACAATGAAACAAAAAAATGTTTAATATATGAATATCATATTTCATAACTTGTATGACATGGGACTCCAAGATTATAAGGGAATATAATTTTTCGTGACATTATAATGTAATTAAAATTTTAAATAATTTATATCTACTATATAGATTGATCTATAAGGAACACTGTTTTTATCTTCCGCAACACATATCAATGAGTTTCTTTGATAGCTTCTGTCACACAAAAGATAGAGTTTTACCAAATATTATAAATATTATTATTCAAAATAAATAATATATACTAAAAATTAATTTGGTAGTTATTAATTTGATTAACTAAATATTTAAAAAATACCATAGAATATTTTTTATTCCAATTAATAATGTATATAAAACTGAATTGAATATAATGGAATTATATATATAAGAAATAGTTTTTATGCACAAAATGAGTTCTATCCTTATAAATTATATTAGTTACTACTAGTAAATTATCTTATTGAAATTTATATATATTTAATAATTTTTTTCATTTTTCAAATATACATTTTATACATAATATAATTATATGTCCTATTTTACTCTTAAGAAGAAATATTTTTATAAAGGTTGTTTTCTGCCTAATAATGGCGTAATTATTTTAAAAATAGATACTGTAACATTTATAAATTTTATTTAAAAAAAATTTAACATTTTTCAAAATAAAAATCAATATATTATCTTAGTTTTAATTCTTTATGTTCTTATATGATGTTTAAATTCTTGATGAATATTGAAAGATACTAAATTTCAATGAAAAATTCGATTTTAATGAAATATATTTATATATATTAGTTATATATTATGTTATTTTAAATGATAAATAAGATAAATTTTATATATATTAATTTTATTTAGTTCATTGGATTAATTTTTTATGGAATTTATATATAAACACTTAGTAACCATTTGTACATTTTCACATTGAAAATCATATTTCTCATCGCATCTGCAAGACTAATTTAAAATAAAACACTACCACATTTGTGAATAGGTGTTGGAAAATGGATTTAATATTAAGTATCAGAATAGTTTATATAATATAATTATTTAATATTAATTTATACCATTATTATTATTTAAACTAGTTACAATAATTAATTTGTTTAATGTAAAAATAAGGGTTTTCACATTACATGAATTTTTATTAAATTTATTTTTACACACTTATAAAGTTTTAATTAATTAAAATAGGCCTAATATTTAGAATAATATTTTAAAAATTATCTAATATGTATATGTTAATTATCATACTCAATTAAAAATTACCTAGTTAAATAAAGATATACAAGTTACCTTTTTAAAAACTATATAGAATAAATTATGTAAATGATAATACTATAGAATAAATTGATAATAATGTGTTTCTTTCAAGAACTGGATGTATTTATTATTGAATCATTCCATAACCCGATTATTTTCTATTTTCGATCATTATTTAAGAATGATATCCCAATATTGAATTCTTTTGGTATTTACAAGAATGACACTGATCCTCCAATATAAAAGTGAATTAACTATTTATATTTTTTCACATATCTAATTCCATGTTGATTAAAAAAACAAGAGATAATCAATTAACAACATCCCATCTATCAACCTAAAATCCTTAAATGGTTCTTAAATCCAATAGAGGATGTCTATTGTTGAAAACCAAAAAGATATACCGAATGAAGATTCCACATTCTTCAACGAGCATTTTATTATTTATTCCTCAAACAAATAAATTTTTTATATCATTATTATATAAAACTAAAAGTATCATCCTTAATGTGATATTTTTTTATGTTATGGGTACATATCATAAATACTCACACATACATCAAATGGGCTATGAAATATTCATTTGTGTTTATAGATGACTACAACCATACAAATCGATGTTTTTCTTTTTTACATTACCACCTATCAGGGATGGGAATAATGATTAAGTAAAATTTATAAATGATATTTATGATATTTATGATTTCCTAATACTTCATGTATTAGCATATAACATATAACATCATGATTTTTATATTGTCAGAAATTGATTCCACCATTTGTGTGTATGGTAGACAACCGCCTCGTGAAGCGATGTGATTCCTCAACTCGTTACATGGAATGTATTATGGAAGAGATTATTTATAATATGAAATATATACTAATTAAAAAATATACATAAATGATAATATATATATATATAATATAATTTTATTCTTTTAATACAACTGGAAAATAGAAGGACTTTTAGTTACACCCCAATCTTCAACAGTATGATTCCCTTAGAAGAATACAATAGCTTGTGTTGTACGCAACTTCGAGTTCAAACACACCACAACCAATCAAACTAGCCATTAAGAATAGTAATAACCAGTTTTATAAATTTTATAAACTTTTTATTTCAAAATGGGCTTCATTTTAGAATTTGGAATATCGAAATTATCTTAGGGATATGTTTTGGTATTTATTTGAAAACTTTCAATTTTTCATGAATAGTGAGAAAACAATGCATTATTGGTTAAAATCGACTTTTTATAAAAATAATTAGTTATGTAATAGCAATTTATTTTAGGTCAAAATAGATATATAATACTTATATTGTTTAACGTAATTCATTTGAGCAATTTTATAATAATTTTAGATATATAAAATTTTATCGAACTTTTTACTGTTTTGTACCCACCTCATATGAGCATTTGAAAATATGTATAAAAAATAATTTTCCTGCTTCTGTGAGTTGAATTTAAAAACTTATAGAGACGTGGTTAATATCAGTGTTAAATATTTGGTTTAATAAGATGAAAATATTTTTTGGTGAATAGTAACTTTTGACTTTTATTTACCACGTTTAAAAGTAAATAGGGTAATTAAGGGTATAAATGATAACATAATTACACTCAAACATGTATTAATTCTATTGGATAAGAATAATTGGACTAAAACAACCTTTGAATGAAAATATTATCTTCTTTGGTCCACATTTATTAGATTAGGGCATTCATTATTATTTTATTTAAAGAAGAGTTAAAAGAGTTAAATTCAATGTTTAATAACTAAAATTTTTTTAATATAGGGTTAACTCAAAATAAATTTGACTATAAATATTAACTTGAAATTTAAAAAGATTTCCTAAATAATGGTATTTTATTTATAATTTTTAGACAATATATAATTTAATTTATTTATGACACAATGATGATGCAGTAATTACCTTATTAATGAAATATCAAAATAATTTATATTAGAAATTACAAAATAAATGCAAATTGAGACATAAAATGAATAAAACTAATTTAATAGGTTAATATAATATGTTAGGGGTTGTTAAAAAAATATTATTCAATGTTATTATGTTTCAATGGCTTTCAAAAAAATGAAATACTAAATAGTGTCAAAATTGACATAATTGAGTTTTTAATAAAAATATTATATTAGTAATTTATATAATTTTCCTAAATATAAATGGTTTGACTAGAGGACTTATATAAGGTTATATATATTAATAATTAACCTCATGGGGTTCTCTTGGCATGTTATAGAATGTTTATTTACCATATAATATAAAAATAAAAAGAGACATGGTAAATGACAAACTATTTAAAAAAGAGTTAAATCTAAAAGATAAGGTTTATATGATGAAATAAACCTATATAAAACCTATTGACTGAGAGGTTTTCAACCCATCCCCAACATAGCCTTTAATTTTTTTTGAGCAATTAGAATCCGAAAATAATTTTATTATAATATAATATTTCAAGATTTCTCTAAAGTGAACCTCACCTCTATTATAAAAGTTTTGTTCCCCTTATCTTAATTTCACACCTCCAAAGCCTTTTAGATCGGCCAAACCGTAACCAAATATCCTCCCAAATATCCTCCCTTTATCCTATTGTCCTTACTTTGGTCATAAAGCCAATCTATGGAGCCCTTTTGATCAAATCAAAAAGAAGAACCGAAAAAGTGGTAAATATTTCATCACCTCATTAAAGTTATTTTCATCATCCACATCCTCTATCATTGTTTTTTTACATTCTAAAATAATAACACTAGAATCTTCCATATACTTTTATTTTATTATAAAAATGGTACAACCATATTCATTATTCTATCCATCCTATAAATGACAATGTCACCATACATGTGTAAGTACAGATTATCGTCTCCACGTCGTGGTGTGTTTGTTATTCAATCAATTCATTATATAGATGTGTATAATAATGAGTATAACTGATGTAAATAATAAATATATAATTTTAATGATTATTTATATATGATATACCATCCAATTACATACTATTTCTCCATCAATATATTGATACTGTCTCTCGTGCGTACGTAAAGATTACGGTCTCCATTAATGCGATAAGATTCATTTTCCATCCTAGTCATTCAAAAATAATTATCATTTTATGATTAAAAATAATGGTTCGGAAAATAATATAATTATTTATATTGATTAAATACATCCTTTCTATAACAATCATGGATTACGTAAGTAGATACTGGGACCTCTTTATCAACCAGAACAATGTAATCATAAAAAAAATGTATTTCAATTTTTTTACGGTTTACTATAAAATGGTTTAAATCCATTTATAACCTTATTTGAGTTTATCTGTTTTGAATGGAGTCTTTTCGTCTTTTTCCAATCAATGTACTTTCTGAACTATTCGGAAAAATTAAGGTAAGAATGTTTTTTTAACTTATACGATGAGTGAAACTATTTTCCACCATTAAAACATCATCAAAGCTTCCCTTACCAAATTATGAGAGAAAAATGTTTTCTTTTATAATTACATGATTTATAAATGATTTCAAAATAGATAGAGATATTTCTCTCAAAAAGTTTAGATTTCAACTATGTCGACATCCTTTGATGAATTTTAAGCTTGTTTAAGTTGATTTATTGTGATACAAACCATCCATATTGTATTGATGGTTTTGTGATATGTTTGACTATGGATTTGTTATTTTTACACCATTTATTGGTTATGGATAATTTATTGACATTTCTTATGTTAGTTTTAAAATGAATGTTTATATTATGTTTAAACCTATTCATATAGGGAATGCATTGGATATAGTATGTGATGGGTGGAGCCTGCCTTATCTCCTCAATGCATCAGTAGGTCTAATGAGACAAACTAGTGTTCTGGCATAATGATGTGATGAAATTTTATTTGTTGTCTTGGAACACGGCCATTGCTATGTGGGTATGAAATCTAGTATTATGCATTCCATCGTTATGATAGTGGATATTGATTTCTCATGTGATTATTTGATTATTATAATATCCATGTGAATTATAAATGGAATTATACGACTTTATCATTGCCCTATAATGCTGAATATTAAGTTGAAAAGGATTTTGTTTTAGTCTAATACATTTCCTTGAATGTTTATAATTATTTATGAATGTTTCCGCAATATTGTCATCCTTACTGGGCATCTGAGCTCACCCCATTCTATGTTTTATTTTTTCCATGATGTGAAGAAGTACTTTATTGTTGAACTATAGAGATAGGATAAGGATATAAGTATGTTCAAAAGTGGAAAAAATGTTGTTGATATTTTTATTTCATGATGTAATGTAAGACTTATGAATGTATCTAGTAATTCCATGGAAACTAAACTGATCTATATTTCAGGTCATTATTCCTTATATCTTTCAAATTTTATTTAATAATTACCTGACTCTATGTAACTGGGTACGGGCCGTAATATTTGGTATCATAGGAAGTTTATTACAAACCTTGGAAACTATATTTAGAAAAAGTCTGATTAGAAAACATTACCCTAAGATAGACATTGAGGATTAGTATAAAAGAACATCCAAGAATTTTGGTACTATATGGTTTTTTTTGAGTTTTCCAAGTAGTACATACCTATCTGGATATGGGCAGGTAGAGGCAGCTCTAACACAGATGTACTCTGGGGTAAAACTTGATAACCCCACCTTGAGCTAGACTCGAATGGGAACTGGTGCATGACAACAGGAATTGCTACAGTATTGCTTACAACACTCATGGGGGATATACTTAGGATAATTCTCATTTTCTTTACAATACATTATGAAGGGTTTATGAGTATATACATCCTCAATGGAAACATTTTTATGATTATGGATTATTTATATAAACTGTTCAGTTTATGTTATCTATTTTATAAGTTTGGAATTATGTATTTCGATTCATAAACTAATCTAGTGTATTCCATTATTTAAAAATTTCTCCTAGTGGAAGGAATGGAAAATTTATCAATGCACCTAATCAATGTAAATACTTCCCTCCTACTCAAGAAAATTATATTGGAGCTGGTGAAACAACCGGTGTTGATCAACTTATCAAGATATAGGGAAAAGACACTCAGGTTATGGATAATAAACTTGCAAATATGGAGCACTCTCATCCACAATATAGATGATCAATGTTAGATATCTCCATGAGGAAACGACCAAAAACATTCAATCGGAGTAAAAATCCATCAGTTGTTGAGAAAAGGATAAATTCCTTACAGAAAACATTTTAAACTTTCGGGAGTAGTGAAAGTGAAAATGTTGTCATGAAAGTTTATCACCTCATGAAAGATACTGATCAATGTTTTTTAATGATTCAAAACTCAAAGGAAGTTGATAAAGTATAAAATATTGAATTGAGGGAGTCTAAAGAGATTTTCTTAAAAAAAATACTTTCCTCATGTCCATCGAGAGTATTTGGAAAGGCAATTTCTGAGTCTGAGGAAAAAGGATGATGAGAATGTCTCAAAATAAGTAGCTAGCTTTACAAGGCTAACAAGGTTTACAACATATTATATACATAACCCAAGGAGTAAGATTGATTGATTATTTTATGGACTAAAACCAGTTCATCATCAATCATTAGTCTCGTAATCCTTCTCATCATAGAATGATATTGTCACATGTGCTATCAATATAGAAAAAATAATTCTATATGTCCTATGACTTTAATGAAAATCCATAAAAGGAGATATCTGTTGAACACTCGGGAAATGGAAATAAGGGGAATAAGGGAAGGGATGAATATCTATCCTACGGGAAATAAGGGAAGAACACCATGGTACTTGCCTAATAAGAATGGGAGTTTGTTACACGTTTGGTGAAAAAGGCCACAAAGCATGTGATTGCAAGCTGAAGAAAGAGGTTGTTGAATGCTACAATTGTAGAGAAAAGTATAATTATGCAACTGAAAGTCCTATTCACCAAGGGAACATACCTAAAAAGGACAAGGGAGAAAGGCCAAGCTTATGCGATTACTACAACTGAGTTTGAAGCTCCAAAAGATATGGTGGCAGGTAATTTAATGGTTTCCTCAAGTTTAGCCAAAGATTTATGGACTCTGGATCATCACATTTATTCATATCTTTCCATTTTTCTATGATAATTAGATATTTTCAATTTGACTTAACAATGGAGTTGTCAATAAAAACACTTAATGGAAGTATCATCGCAAAAAAATGTGAATTAGTTCCAATTAGGGTATATAAATGTTCATTATCTGCTCATCTCCTCATCCTACCCATGATTATATTTGATATAATCCTCCGTATGGATTTTCTTTTAGACCATGATGTGAAAAATTATTTTAAAAATATGGAGGTTATAATTTCGGAAGATGATTAGAAGTACCTTGTCATTAGAGTAGAAACGTCACCACTTGATTCTTATAAAGATCCACCCATAGTAGCTCCACTAAATTCAATTATTGTGTAATAATATAATGAAATAACTACGCATGAGGAAATTTTTTTTAATAGAGTCCATACATTTTGTGCATGAATATGTTGATGTGTTTCCAGAGGATTTACCTCAACATCCTGTAGAACTCGAAATTGAGTTTCTATTGACATAATTCTTTGTTGAAGGCCAATATCAAAGACCCCTTATTTAATGGGCATTCTGGAAATAGTGGAACTAAAGAAACAACTAGTGGAATTGAGTAATAAGTGACTTATTATCTCTATTTTCTCTCCATGGGGTGCCCCATTCTTTTTTGATAAGATAAAATATAGATCTATGAGGTTACACATTTACCACTCGGTGATCAATGTTATAACAATAATGACAAATATCCCCTACCTCATAGTATTGATATATTTGACCAACTTCATAGAGCTCAATATTTTTTGAAGATTCACATGTGATCTAGATATCATCAGTTGTGAGTGATGAAGGAAGAAATTCTTAAAACAACATTTCCAATTGGGTATGGGCATTACATGTTTACAATAATTCCTTTTTGTTTGACTAATGCATCCTCTGTCTTCATGGATCTAATGAATAGTTTTTTCATGTAATATCATGATGACTTTGTAGTGGTATTTATTGATGATATTTTGGTATACTCAAAAGGCTACGATGATTATGAAAATCAATTACGCCTTATCCTAAGGACTCTTAGAAGAAGTGATTTATATGGGAAATTTAGAAAATGTAAATTCTTTCTTTAGGAGATTTCTTTTCATGGCCATATTGTCCTTAAGGATGGAATATTTGTTGATCCTTCAAAGGCCAAGGCAATCCAGGAATGGCTATCACCGACCAGTACAAATGACATATGAAATTGTATTGGTTTAGTAGGTTATTATCGGCTTTTTGTCCAAAATCATGCCCGATAAGAAATCCCATTATCCAAGATCACAAGAAAAGGGGATAAATTTGTTTGGACAAAATAATGTGAAGAATTTTTTGGAAAACAGAAGAGATGATTAGTCAATTTTCTTATCTTCAATCTACCATCTAGGAATGATTGGTTTTTTATTTATTATGATGCTTAAAATAAAGGACTTGGTCGAGTCGTAATGCAGAATGATATAGTTATTTCCTATTCAGCATGACAACTAAAAATCCATGAGTAAAACCATCCCACTCAAGATTGTGAGTTAGAAGCTGTAATATTTTTCTTTGATTTTATGGAGACACTATCTCTATGTTGAAAAATGTGAGATTTATTATGATCATAAGAGTTTGAAATATATTTTCTCACAAAAAAAACTCAACATGAAGAAAATTAGACGACGTAAACTACTCATGGAATATGATTTCACAATACACTACCACCCTTGGATGGTAAATAAGGTGGAATAGTCTTCGAGATGAAAGGATCATGGTGTTTTGAAAAACTTAAGCGTTTAAAGGGATCCTATTTTCATGGATCTAGTAAAAATGGATATGGTAATAATAATTGTAGGTGGAATGTCAATACTTTTTCAAATGGTTTCCAAACCATCATTACTAAAAAGAATAATAAGTACTCAGACTGATGATGATGAATTTCAAAAGGAAATTAAAACTGTGAAGGATGGGAGATTTATCGACATCGTATATGAAGATGGAATTTTGAAATTTGGGAAGAGACTTTGTGTTCTCTATATAACATATCTAAAAATGGAATTGTTGGATTATGATCATAGCTCCAATTTATCTATACCCCTAGGTAGCAGTATGATGAATAGAGATTTGAAGGAACATTTTTGGTTGGACAACATGATGTGGGATATTTCTCATTTTGTGTCATGATGTATGGTGTGTTAACAACTAAAAGCTGGAAGGAAACAACCTGAAAGAGTCATGCAACCTCTTCTAATACCAGAGATGAAATGGGATGATATATTATGGACTTTGTCATGGGACTACCAACAATTACTAGAGGACTGATTTAATATGGATCATTGTTGATGTTCATTCCATTTCATCAAATTTTCTTGATATAAGAGAATATTTACCAGTTGAATTTTTAGCCAGACTGTATACTAATGAAGTTGTAAGACTTCATGGAGTACCCCTATCGATTGTTTCTGCTTGTGATCCTTGTTTTACATCATGATTTTGGAAATGCCTTCAAAAATCACTAGATTCTGAACTTCATTTCATCACTTCCTACCACCATAAAACTGATGGAAAGTTATAGTGGACTATGTAATGCTAAGAAGACCTGTTTAGATCTTTTTCACTAGAAATTAATGGTATGTGGGATCAATATTTACCTATGGTAGAATTTTCCCATAACAATATCTTTCATTCAAGTATTCTGATGGAAACATATGACGTGTTATATGGAATGAGATGTTGCAGACCAACTTTTTGGGATGAAGTTGGTGAAAAAAAAAATTGTAGGATCAAAACATGATTAGGAAATGATGAAAAGGTGAAGGTTATCCAAACCAACATCCAAGAAGATCAATGTAGCTAGAAGAGCTATGTCAATAAATGAAGGGAGGATTTGGAATTTCTGGTAAGGGATCATGTTTTTTTGAAGTTATCTCCTTGGAAGGGAGTTATAAGATTTGATAAGAAGGGTAAATTATGTGATAGGTACATTGTGCCATTCAAAATTATAGAATGAATTGGGGTTGTGGCTTACCGTTCGGAAATGCCACCATGTATCTCCAAAGATGACGATGTGTTCCACGTATCACTATTGAGAAAATACATTCTTGACGCAATGCATGTGCTAACCTATGAGGAAATTGAACTGGAACCTGATCTATCTTATTGGGAAGAGACTATCAAGATTCTTGATACAAGAGAACAAATGTTGAGAAACAGTATGACTTGTCCTGTAAATGTTCTTTGGAAAAACCATTAGATAGAAGAGGCAAGGTGGAATCTCGAGGAACATATGATGAAGAACCAACCAAATCATTTTATGAAGAAGTATTCTAGAAATTTTGATGAATAAATTATTTTATGGCGGGGAGAATGTAACACACCAAGCATCCATGGTACATTTCCCTTTGTATAATACAATAGCTTTTGTTTTACGCAACTTCTAGTTCTAAAACACCACAACCAGTCAAACTAGCTGGTATGAATAGTAATACCGACTTTAGAAAATTTTATAAAATTTACCTTTCAAAATGAAATTATTTTTTGGATTTGAAATATTGAAATTTTCTTAGGGTGAATTTTTGGTATTTTTCTGAAAACATTCAATTTCCGATTAATAGTGAAAAAAACATTGCGTCATTGCATAACACCGGATTTTTATTAAAATAATTTGTTATTTTAATTTAATTGATTTTAGATAAAAATAGATATATAATACCTATATATGTTCGACTTAATTCTTTGGAATCATTTTATAATATGTTTATATATATAAAAATCTATAGAACGTTTTACCGTTTTTTACCCACCATCTTCGAGCATTTGAAAATTTGACAAAAACCATAATTTCACCACTTATGTGAGTTGAATTTCATAAATCTGAGAGTCACAGTTAATATTAGAAATTAAAAAGTGGTTCAATAAGGTGAAAATAATTTCTTGTGAATAGTGTCTTTTTACATTTAATTACCACTTTTAAAAGTATGTATGGTATTTAAGGGTAAATATGATATCATAATTACACAAAACATGTCCAAAATATTTTGGATAAGTAATATTAGACCAAAAACAACCTTAGAAATAAAATATTATCCACTTTTCTCCACATGGATTAGATTAGGATATTTGTTATTAATTTATTTAAACGTGATTTAAAAGAAAATAATTCCATGTTTATTAACTAAACTATTTTTAAAATAGGGTTACATATAATATAAAAGTGACTCCAAATATTCATTATAAAGAAAAAAAGAATTACTACATAGTAGTATTTTAAAAAAAATCTTTGATATTAAATAATTTAATTTATATATGACACAATAATGATGCAGTAATTCCCTATTAATGAAATATAACGATAATTTATATTATAAATCCCCAAATAGATGTACATTGAATCTTCTGATGAATTCCACTAATTTTATAGGTTAATTTGATATTTTGGGGTTGGATAAATAAATATTATTTGAAGTGATAATGTTTTTAAGGCTTTCAAAAAAATCAAATACTAAATAGTTTCAGAATTGACATAATTGAGTTCTAAAAACAAATATTATATTATTAATTGATATAATATTTCTAAAAATATAAGGTTCGGCCAAAATACATAGAGAATGTTATATATATTAATATTTAACCACATGGAATTCATTTGGCATGTAATTGTAAGTTTATTAACCAAATAATATAAACATACAAAGAGACATGGTAAATGAATAATTATTTAACTAAGAGTAAAGTCTATATGTTAGGTTAATATGATGACCTAAACCTATCTAAAACCTATTGGATGAAAAATTGTGAACCCATACACACCTTATACTTTAAATAATTATTTTTGGAGACATTAGAAACCGAAATTTATTTTATTATACAATAATAATTCAATAATTTCCTAAAGTGTCACTCACCATTTTTATAAAGTTTCACTTCCCCTTCACTTAATTTCACACCTCCAAATCCTTTTGACTCGGCCAAAACCTACCCAAATATCCTTCCAAGATTCATCCATTCATCCTAGAGGTCTTCCTATGGTAAGAAATCCAATCTATGGATCCCTTTTGATCAAATCAAAAGGAAGAACCTGAAGAAGAGGTAAACATTGCATCACCTCATTCAAGTTATTTTCATCTTCCACTTCCTTTTTCATTGTTGTTTATATTCTAAAATAATAACTCTAGAATATTATATATATAGTGATTTTATTATAAAAATGGTACAACCATATTCATTATTCTGTCCAACCTATAAATTAAAAAGTCACCATATGTGCGTACGTACGGATTATTGTCTCCACGTCGTGGTGTGTTTGTGATTCAATCATATCATTATTTTGATGGGTATAATAATGTGTATAAATGAGGTAAATAATAAATATAACATGTTATTTATTAGTTATATAATATATACCATCCAATTACATAATATTTCTCCATCAATATAATGATATTTTCGCTTGTGCGTACATACAGATTACCGTCTTCACAAACGCGATGAGATTCATTCCACGTCATAGTCATTAAATAATAATTTTCATTTTGTGATCAAAAATATTTTTTATTAAAAAAATATAATTTAGTATATTAATAAAATAAATCCTATCCATAACAATAATGTCTTCCATAACCAAACATATAAAAGAAAAAAAATCAATTAACACCCGCAACGATGATACTACTAAAATATAATTAGAAAAGCAATATTATAAAAGCATATATGGTATCATAATTCTATATATAGTTTTTATATAATTTAAAAACAATGTTTAAACTATTATAAAAGAGGTTAAAATAACATCAAATAAGGAAAACTACATGTTAAGGGTTAATATTACAATCTAATTATCACTTGAGGTTGTTTTTATGTAAGTATCTACTATGACCTCTTTTTCATCCACATCTGAGTATTAATAAAAAATGTTTTTCAAATTTTTTCTTTATAATTACTATTTAATGTTTTAATGTCATTTATACTCTTATTTGACCTTATATGTTTTTAATAAATCTTTTTATCATTTTCCAATCAAAGTACTTTATGAACTTTTTGACAAAAATAATGTAAGAATGTTTTTTTTAACTTATACGGTGTGTGAAGCTATTTTATGCCACTATAAAATCATAGAAGCTTCCATTTAAAATATTATAAGAATAAATGTTTACTTTTATAATTACATGAATTATAAATTATTTCAAAATATAAAGAGATATTTCTCTCAAAATGTTTATATTTCATCTATGTCAACATCCTTTGATGGATTTTAGGCTTGTTTGAGTTGATTTATTATGATACAAAACATCCATGTTGTATTGATGGTTTTGTGAAATTTTTATCTGTGGTTGTGTTAATTGTTCACCATTCTTGGTTTATAGATAATTTATTGACATTTCTTATGACAGTTTTGATATGATGGATAATGTTATGTTTAAAAATTTTCATATGAGGAATGTATTAGACTTAGTAAGTGATGGGTGGAACCCACTAGAGCTCCTCGTTGCATCAGTAGGTCTCATGAGACAATATAGTGTCTTGGAATAAGGACTTGACAAAATAATATTTTTATTCTTGTAACAAGGCCATGACTATATAGTAATGAAATATGGTATTATATATTCCATCACTATGAAAGTGGCTATTTATATTGCAAGTGATTATTCGACTAATAGAATATCCATTTGAATGAGTAAATGGGGTTATTTAATTTTACCATTTCCATTTTATGCTGATGTTTATGTTTAATAGTCTTTTGTTTTATTCTAATCCATTGCCTTAAATATTTATACTTATTTATGAAATTTTCTGCTATATGGTTATCCTTACTGAGCAACTGAGCTCATCCGTTTCTATGTTTTATTTTTCCCAGGATGTGAAGATGATTTTTATGGTTGACCTGTAGAGAAAGGCTAAGGATATATGTGTGTTAAAAGGGGGAAAAATGTTGTTGATGTTTGTATTTAATTATTTAATGTAAGACTTATGAATGTATCTAGTACATCTAAGGCTACTAAAATGATCAATCTTTTGGAACATGATTTCTTATATCATGCCAATGTTATGTAATAAAGCACAGACCTTAGGTAATTGGGGTCCGGAAATTTTACTTTTGATGTGTAAATACTGCCTTCTGTCTCCCTAAATAGGGTATTTGATTTCATATAACCAAAATTTATGGATTAATAAAAAAATATATATACTAAATACTCAATATTTAGAAAAATTATTTAATTTTATATATAATATTACATCATTATCAATGTTAGTGAATCAAAAATTAACAATTCTATATATATTAAAAAAGGCAATTAAACCTAGAAACAATGAAAATATTGGAATATTGTTTAAAAATGGAAGATAAGATGATTTAAAAAGATTATATAACATATTATAATTAATAATATGGTTCTATTATAAATTAATAACATGTTTATAACCAATATACATTAGTTTAAATAATTTTCATCCAAATAGATGGTATAATTTAATTCAGAATTTTTTTTTCATATAAATGGTTTATATAAATAAAATATACTTTATTATTAAAAAAATTATAATTAGATATATTATAAATCTGTTAACCCAATTTAGGTAGTTTAAATATTTTTATAAGTGACTTAGATATAAATACATTGTAAATATTTGTACATTGTCACATTAAAAACTGACCTCCTCATTACATTTATGTGATTTATTTTATTTTAAATTATAAAAACATATATGAGAGGAACATGAAATAATAGATTAAAATTTTGGAATCATAATAAATTATATTATAAAATATGGTAAAATTTATTTTTTTACTATAATGATTACTAAAAATAGTATAAATCAAATACCACAATTAAGATTTAAATGGCATTTTGTGCATTGAATTAATTTTAATTAAAATTCATATTACACAAATGTAATAATTTACTTTTAAAAAATTTGAAATAAATTTTTATTAATTTTTTCTAAATTTTATAATAAATACCTTTTAATTATTTTTTGAATGGATTAATTAGAGGGAAAAATAAAATGATAAGAGTTCCTTTCATAAAAAGTATAATGATATAATTGAGTAATCATAAAAACTAATGAATAAATTGACAAATAAGTTTTTTTTTAGTATATATTGAAAAATAAATCCCTAAAATACATTATATTTCAATTTTTCAATCACCTGAAGGAAGGGAGACCTCCCAATTTTGATTACTTTTGGGTATTTATTACATTTCCACTCACCCCACTATAAAGTGGGTTAAATCTCTTTACATATTCATAGATATAATGATATTTTTATTGATCAAAATTTGAATAATTAACATCAATATTTACCAAATTTCATCATATAAACATTACACTACGTATATAAACAACCGAGTTTGTCCATTGGTGCATACAAATAGAGGATACCTAAAGAAGTGGAAATTTTCAATGTCACACATTTTCATATTATTTATCTCCCTAACACCTTTAATTGTATTTATATCATTATTATATAATAAAATAATTACATATATATACTCATATGTTATTATGATAGGGTTATAAGATACAACCACACACACATTCATCAAATGGGTGACCGAGTCATCGTTCCTATGTATGGAAAACTATCTCTTTGCTAACCAATGTAGAATAGTTTCATTTACAACTAATAATGGCTAGGATTAATGAAATAAATACTATTTAAATGTAATATTTATTTTATTAATGATGTATTTATTAGTATACAGTTATTATATATCATTTACCATCATCATTTTCATTTTTTGGAAATGTTATAACGTACTTCGTGTGTATGGTTGACTACTACCTCTAGAGGTGATGTGATTCATTCATTAATTACATAGAATTGTTTAGGAATTATTTAATCATCAAATGTGATATATATGACACGAAAATTATACAATTAGGATAATCTATATTTAAATTTTCATTTTTTTAAAATGATAAGAATGTTTAATCTGGGTTCATGTGTACGTATGGAATACTAACCCAATTAGTAGTGTTTTTCATTACCTAACACAAATATGTTGAGGATTAACATAAATTAATATATGTTAAATATATATAATATGTAATTTTTTTACAATGTCTATATGTCTAAATCATGGTCAATTTTAAAGGAACAAAAATATAACATGTCAAAATATGCTTTAAAACATGGAAACTAACACCGAAAACAATGAAAATAATGAATGATTATTAAAAAAAGATTTTTTATATTTTATAAAACAATAATATATGATATCATAAAATTAATATGGTTATGGAATATGTTAATAACACATTACAAACCACCATAAAGTAGTTTAAACCATGTATGACAAAAATTAAGGAACAATATAGTATTTTTCTATCCTAACATTTCATTCCCTTAGACATACCCGAAATTTACCACTTATATCATTCATGTGGTGTGTATAATGAATTTTGTGTATAATATATCATGAATTCGTATTTCATAATGGTATATAATGTTTTATTTATGTTATTTCTTCAGTGGGTATTTCAATACATAATTAACCAAGGTGCTAAAATTTTATTTCAAAATATCATCATTATTTGATATGTTATATGTTTACATCTCCTTTGGGTGAATTGAATGATATTTACATCTTGAAATCAATATATATTAATCTACTATTATTATTGATGATATAATTAAGCAATATTAATTTTTTACAATTTTTTGTAATAATTATAATTGTCAATCATCTTTAATTAAAGATGATTTAATTTATCTATATGGTTGGTAAAATGTATTCCCAAAAAACAGTGTTTTCATAATATATTTTAAAAATTAGATTCATTAAATGTTTTAAAATAATTAGCTAAAATAAAATTTAAACAATTGAGTTTTTTAATATATTTTTTCAAATGAATTTTCTTAGCGCTTTCCAACCAAGGAACATTACTATGATTTCTTAAATGAAAAAGGAATATTATTTATGACATGTAAATAATTACTCACCAATATAACAATCATTCTGTTGAGTATTAATTTTCTTGTTTTTAAATATATTATTAATGATTTTTTTTAAAATTATTTTCAATTTAAAGGATTTTCAAAATGTTTTTCAAAGTGGGAATGATATTTTCTTCAATAAAAAATTAAATATTCATTAATATTATTTATATTCTTTTGTGAAAAAGTCCCATTACCTACACTGATATTGTTATATATTGTAATGATATCATCCTTATTATTTTTTTCGATGATTTATGATCTGATTGACTAGGATTGTATATTTTGATACCATTTACAATATCTTGTATGGGGTATTATTATTGGTTAGGGAACATATTTTTAATTTAATATGTAATTTTTAAAAATAATGATTATATTTATAATTTTTTAACCCTTTCAGAAGATGAATGGAAAAAAACGTAGTGTGTGAAGTCCATGGACCTTTATTTAGCTGTGACACATCAGTAGGTTTAATGAGACATCCCATGTATTGTTTTTCTCTGGCATCACCCATTTTTCAAATTATTGGCATAAATCATTCAAGTAATTATATTCGGTACTTGAATCCTTGGAAATAATATAATATTGGAATGATGCCATGATAGTATTTGAGGTCTTTGAATGAATCATTGAAGTAATGTTTTAGATATTCATATATATTATTTCCATAATTAAGAAATTATTCAATGTTATTCTATGGTATTATTCAATTATATAGAATATCCAATGTTATAGATCATGATAATGTGATTATTTTTATGGATTTATTTTATCATTGTTTATTACATCAATGTTATAACCATGTTTTTGATAAAATTAACTTTTCGTTTATTTACATATCAATATTTAATATTCTCTAACCTCATTTGTAATCATATTCTTAATGAGAATTTGTAAAGACCCCATTTTTATGATTTAGTTTCCACAGTATTCCAAGATGTTTACTATAAATGTTATGTATGGATACACTATATGTAATAATATTATTCTAGAATGAAATTAAAAATATATTGTAATTTTTGTATTCAACCATAAAAAAAGACTCGTGCATATATCTAGATTTCCAATAGTGCTTCACTATTTTCTGCATTAGAATAATATTTTCCAATATCTTTTGTCAATATAATGGTTTTAGTCACTGGCTCTAGGATTCTTGGTTTGGAAACACTACACAATGAGATTCGTTCCAATCCTAGTTGTTTCCAACATATCAAGCATTAAAATCCCATTCCACTTTACATCACATACTCTTACATGAAATAAAAATATAATTTTTGGACACACACTGAGATTCCAATGAATACATGAGCATAATCTTAGTAGGGTATCACCATGAACTATTAAAATACAAAGACATATGAATGTGTAACCATGTGGAAATTAAATTATTTTAAAATCATGTTTATTAAATCATCATGTTATAACTAGGGAAATATATCAGATGATGGGATATACATTACCATTTGATTGTATGTTTCAATCTAGTAGACCATGAACCCCCACAACACATAATTATTCTACTTTATGGAAGTGATTTGTAAAAATTAATCAGCTATCAAATAAAAACACTAGGAAAACATCATCATATATTGAATCAGGTTGAATAAAAAACACATTCATTAGATACAGAAACATACCCAATCAATCCTGAATCAGAAAACATGGTAGACACACCACTATATTATCATAAAGTCCAACCATATGGCTATCGTAAACCTATTTTTACTAGGTTATACTACAAAGACAATCAATATTTGGGTCTGCCCAAAATCTCATCACACCCCCTCGACTTTCATGGGTTAGGTATCAAGTTCATCAATCCCATTAATTATCTTCAGGTCCCATTATCTCCATTTTCACCCATATAATTAGAAATAAAACCTCCCATATGGGATAAAAAATTCAAGAAAATACATTGGTCCCTTTAATTCCATATAAAAACCTCACAGGATAATCATTCACACACAACTCTCCGTAACACACAAGGGTAAAATCATAGAAAATAATTCATTGGAATTCAAATCTATAAATTCCCAAGATATGAATGTCATATATATACCATATCATGAAATGGTTATCTTGAGTACACATACATTCATACCCATGAAAATTAGCATTTAAAATTGAACATACAATACAAAAAACAATTAGATTATACCAAAAAAATTAGTGACATATAAAAATACCTTGGTAAAAACACGTAATTCCAATAGAGATAATTTCCTTTGATACTAATTACCATTACGAAAACATATTATTACCGAAAAATACATATGTTGATATTAACTATTTATTAATAACAAATATTTTAATAACAGTGGGATCTATTACATTATCATGATTGTACAAACATTTTTTCCAACAAATAAATTTTATATAATCACATATTCAATTTTTTATTTTTCATAACATTATATTTTTAATAATTATTGAAAAGAAATATTTAATTTAAATGATATCAAACAAACATTATAAAACCCTACCCCATGCCCCAAACCCAACCAACAAATTTTTTTATCGAAGAACCCATATACCAGTTTGACGGGTTCGCCTTGTGTGTCATGCTTCTTCATGACACCATTAATCTCTCATAGGTTCATCCCCCTCCCCTTTAGGTCACCACCTCTTCATCATCACTCCAATCGTTACAATTTATGTTTCCTTTCTCCAGTCATCCCTTCAGTTCTACGATGTCATTGATTCTTTGTCTTCTATGAATATCATCAAATTTAGTATGGAATATTTATTTCAAAGATAAATTTATTTTAATACACTCAAATTATTGATTAAACATGGTAAATTGTGAATTTTAGGTTAAATGAAAATTAATTAGGATATGAATAACTCATTGGATGAAAAAAATGAAATATCTATCACTTCATCCAAATTTCTATTTGTAAATGCTGATTGAGTACCTCTATTGTAAATTTCATCTATCATATATTAAATCATCCTAAATCACTCTATTTATTAATAAAATATTTCTCATCTGGATTATTGGATTCCATAAATATTTGTCCTTATGTGAGACATATTTGAGTTTTGGAAAATCATTGAAGATAAATTCACTTAATCAATTATAATATGGTGTCTTCCCTGAGATAGAGGTTTTGCAACCACTCTATGGATAATCCTTCTAGAGATCTTGGAAATACTCTTTATGTATCTTCATCCCTTATGAAACCTCATGGATTCAATGATACATAGACAATAGAAAACATATTGATGTGTTTATTGAAATATTTTCTTATATGGACTCTAAACAATTGCACTTGTAGAATCATTCGAATTTTCAATTTAAAATGTTCCATACATGTAGAATATAACATATAATTCTTTGTATTTCAATAATGAGCTATAGTTATGTCTCCTAATGTTTAATTCTATGAGATTTTAAATTGACTTCATAATGACCACTTTGAGTTTCACATGGTCCATTGAATGGAATAACCTCTAATTTAGTGTGTTGAATATCAATGTATCTCAATTATTTATTTATAGATAGAATAGTTATATCCATATCTATATCATGATTTAAAATTATCCATAAGGATAATATTTCATGAAATTCTAAGATAGATAATAGGTGTTTTGAAATTGTGCCCATAATCCCATTATAATGTTGTTAGTGATTCAACATAAGAACATGACATAATTAGGAGGTTGAATAAAAAATAGAATACAAGGTTGAAAATAATGTATTTATATATTATATTGTGACCAAATATGGGTGAAATTTTATAGTTTTAATGAATTTAAGGGTTAAAATGGGCTTTTCAAGATTTCAGTGAAATTTATTGAAGTATTATTTAGTAACCATGATTAACAATTAGATGATTGATTATTGACTAAAAATGTACTACAAAAACTACTAGATTATTGGTTATGCATGTTTTGGTTACACTGAGGTGTAAATTTGCATTCTAAATTAGTGTTAATTCCCATGATATGGTCATTTTTTGTTGAAAAATACTATGATAATTTATTAACATGAACCAATTTTTTGAATATCAAAATTTTTAATTTTTTTGAACATTTTTTCATGCATCATTTTACTAACTCATTAATTGAGCGATGTGTAGGTTTGATTTATGGAATTATTCAGTTATACATACTTTAATTGAATTTCCTAGTTGTTTAAAATGATGATATACTATATAATACTATTTTATATCAATGATTGTGAAATACATAATAAAATATATGAAAAATATAGTTATCATGAATTATTTTCAATCTAAATTTTACCACGACAGATTTAGGGACCTCAACTCATTAACCTATTAAAATTTTGGTTATATTTTTAATTGAAATCAAGTATTGTTCTTAATGTTACAAATACCGTTTTTCGGAATATCAATAGCTGCAACTAGATTATTTTCTGTAATTTGGAAGGGTGAATTTCTTATGGCTGAATTAATAAGTCAAATAGGCATATATAAGGGGAGTTATCATTTTAATTATGCACATTTTCAGTGAAATTACACAACTTTATTGATTTTTATGGGAATTGTATACTAAAAATAGTTTAAAGTGCTTTGGCATGATGATTTTAATTCTTGAATGAGAAATCCTTTTAAAATTTCATCAAAATAATTAAATTCCTTAAATTAGATGATACATCATTGGCTAAACCAAGTACTAAAATTTCCAGTGTTATTTTATAAAAATTCCAAAAATTATGAACCCTTTCTCCATCTCTTGATAATTTATAGGGTCATTATCAAAATTATCTCACATCTGGTTTCTAGTTATGTAGAGTTATAATATTACAATGTTCACTTTATGAATAGTTTTTCAAATATTAGAATAAACATAGTAGAAAATAATTATCCAATTCATCAATAGAGGTATCATATATAATTATGAAGGAAACTCGTGATTATAGGACATTAATCATGATTATATTAGGGAGGTATTCATTCTTCCACACATGTTCCAACAATGACCATCTACTTTACAACCATGTCTCTCATATAACGTCATAATCATGATTGATTGATTGGAGGGAAAAAAATTATTAATGAATAATGTATTAAATAGACAATTGAAATGAACATTTATCACAATCACATTCAACAACATATCACTATCTATAAAGTAATATAATTAGATTAAGGAGGAATATAAAACGGTTTTGGAAAATCATCTATAAAATGTATCTCCATCTTTTGATCACTGAGTAATTTTCAATCTGTAAATGTGATAGATCAAAATGACAATCATCATGATATAGAGACTGCCAAATTTTTACAACCAAAATCGTAATTACGGAAAAAATACTCCATTAATTAAGATGTTTTTACCATTTATTTCATTTCCCCCAATCCCATGTAATTCCTTGGGCAATTTAGATGCTACTAATTTTTTACAAATGGATTAGGTTATTCAATATTGAATACATAGGTAAAGGATTGACTCCTATCAATTCATTGGATTTTTTATGCCTTCTTAAATCATCCACAACTTTCCTAATTCATTATCTAATTTAATAATTTAGTTTGAAATTTCTATTGAATATTCCACTTTTCTAGGTTTCCATTATATGATTTCTATGTGAAAATTATACCGATTTCTCACTCATCCAGCTTCATGTATTTCCTTTCTTGCATTTTGGATTAGACAACATCTGGGGTTTAACATGGTCTTCACTGAGGGTTGATGTTTCTTTTGATGTTAATTTTTTCAAGATAGTCCATTAACATGGACTCTAAAACATGTAGTCACATAGAAATATGTGTTTTATAGATTTTGTATGTGTTTTTTACTTCCTACCAATCTGTTAGGCATGATGTAATGTCATTATTTAGCCACATAGACTATTTTCAGTCGTAAAGCCTATGATGAATACCCACAAGAGGTGTACTAATCATATGTAATGTTAGGTGATGATGAGACATTCCATTAATTTCTAGTAATATACTATTTTGAATGATTATTATAATTCAAAAAAATCTAGGTATCATAATGCTCATTATATTTATCATCTAGTTGAATCTAATGTGACATCATGGCACTATGTTGGTGTTAGTATAATGTCTGAGGTAGTAGTAGTATGGAAATTCATTAAACCTAGAATACTGTCAATTGTACTTCCTTCCATTAGAGACATTATTTTTTTGGCTTCTGAGATAGACTTGGGTCCAAAATTCACATTAGATTAGACAAAGTATCATAATGTATACTTCTTTTTATTTATATGTCCAATATATTACCAAGGGAAATTTCCAGAAAGTGTTTCAACATGACATAGTTAGAGGATAAAGCATAAAAATACATTGTATTAACAATATATTATTCTAACATAAAAAAGAATCATTATCCTTCCGAGGTTTTCTTTATTTGAAATGTAGTTTCATCATGATTTTTCAGATCTGAAACTCATTCCTACTCAAAACCACTTATTGGATAACATTCTATCCATTAAATATATAAAATAAAGGATGCATTATAATCAACCATTAATATTATTCCCAATAAATTATTAATAAATAATATTCACAGTTTTTCCGAATCCAGAAGTATTTACTACTAAAAAATTTAGGTGTTGCACTAAAAACATCATAGAATTCTCATGAATAAAATGTTTAAGGGGATGTAATTAATATATTATATATAAATATTTTTATATCATAGTTACCATTTTAATTTTATTATTTAAAACATAATTCTATGTCTTCCTTTTATATATATAGAAAACTGTTTTTGAATGATTATTTCCCTATTGTGTAGATACTACCTTTATTAAAAATCAAAATGAAGTTCACCTCTACCTTTGACTAATTATAGGATGAGGTTAACCATAATGGTTGATCCATTTATTCAAAAGAAGCATCGAATTAATTTTCTCTACTAGGATATTTAGTTGAAATTTGGATCCCCATGAGGAAGCCATAACTTTGACATTTGATTAGTTGGGCCCTTTGTACCCTAGAATACTTGGCTCGGAATGAATACCTAGGTAGTGAAAATGAATTTCAGGTAGTATCTATTGATTTTTCATAATTAATTATATTGATGGGTTTAAATTATATATTGTAATGGAAGGTTGATATTCCTTAGTATGTTGATTTTGATTTATTTTTTATGTTCTGAAATGCAATTTTCTTATTTTTATTGAAAATGTAATTTTTTTTGTAGAGAACATTTCTTGGATTTAAAGGAAGCTATCTAATATGGATGGTTCGGTGATTATCATTTTTCATTGAAGTTGTATTAACAAAATTGATTGGTTGTTTCTGTAGACAACTCACTAGCACGAATGGGTCACTTGTGCTCACTAGCATGTAGGGTTGGTGCTGGAGCTATGGATTGGTTTTTTTAGAGCTGGATTACTAGAATGGATGAGATTTTCCATAATGGCTTGGATATGATACTTCTATGATATCATGGCATGGAAGGATCCCTGGTGCTACTAATTGGACGCTAGTGTGGGAGCTGGTTCACTGGCATGGATGGGTTGCTACTGCGATGGCATATATGAGTAGTGGGGTAGGGGGGTCCTGTCTTTGTGTACATGGAGTGTGATGAATACTATTTGATTAAATTTCATTATTAATATTTTTTTCTATGATCAGAAATGTCAAAATAATCTTAATATTTATTATAACACATAAATTAATTAATAAATATAATATGAACTTTTACTATAAAAAATTTATAATTTTTATTCAAATATAATTTATAAACATATTAAATGTTGGTAATATTATTTCCAATTGAATTTTTTTTCATTATAACCTATTGAAAAACATTTTAACCAAAAAATATATATATAATATGTTGGTATTATTATAATTGTACCCAAATTATTTTATCTATCACAGAATCATTTATTGACAGAGTTTTAACCTACGGTTTAGTGATAGGGAAATATGTGTCGGTAAAAAATTTTACCAATAGAAAATATTCTTCTCCCAACATGTATGCCCATGTTTGAAAAAGTGAAATATTTTGTAATAAGATATAGTTCAAAATCATGTATTTTCACCAAAACTAATGGATTTCCCCATATATAGTCTCATAGAGAACAATCTTGGTCTTACTCAAATTTCCTTGGGCATATGAAATCCAATTCCCTGAGAGATTCTATTTTCAAAAGTATTGGTCACATCTCACATATCACTTGGAAAACCATGAAGTGCATGGTCTCATCCTATTAATTCCAACATAAAATTACCAAGAATAAATAACAAGTATATTATCATAATTTTTATCAAATTATGAGTCCTCCCATGATCCATTTCCTTTTAATCTATAATAGTTTTTTATTGGAGTGATAGTTTTCAAACAAATTCAAACACCCCATGTTATTGAATGAACTATTCCATGGGTTGGGGAAAAATTCATCAACCATCATCGATCATAAAGTCCATGTTGTCCTCATACCATATATCTTAGACCATGAAAAATTATCTCTAAATGAACTCCAATTCCATAAAATATATATGGTTTTTTTATATGTCAAAAATAACTGAAAAGGGGTTATCATCCCTACTAATGACCATCATGACTATACCATTATTTTCAATTCCATTTCATATATCATACCCCCAATAAAACTACAATTTTACATTAAATCACATAAATAAATAATTATTATCCCTTATAATTAAAAATATAATTAAATTCAATGAATCACAATTATCCGAATGAACATTATGCTTTATTTTCTCTTTAAAATTACTACTATCCATCCCAAATTTTTCTATGTCTCACCCTACAAACCATTCCATATTAAAGAACACATTATTTACATATTTAAAATCATTAATTTCATCTAATTATAATTGAACCTTAAATATTAATAGGGTTGTATATTACCTCTACAAAGATAATGAAAAATGATATATATACATCATTTTGAGATGTCCTCATTGAAAGTCAGATAAATCCATGCCATATTTAGCCATTCCCATCACACATTGAGGAATTAATAAAAAGTACATAAAATATATTTAAAAAAATTTGGGGAATGTAATGAGTTGTTCAATAATGGAATAATACAATTGATCTTATGTTTAATCGCTATCAAAATTCACCCAAATTGTTCCTGAATTGAATTCTATATAAGTAGATATTTTAGTAGGAGAATTCATCAACAGAAAGACCTTCACTGAGGCCTATAACTAGCTAAATAAATTGATTATGACACAAAAAAACATGTCAAAACCTAAAATTAATGTGTATATAACTTATTCCCACTAACTAACTACTATGTCTAACAAACTTGTTGTTGACCCCCCTAGATTTCTTTTTCACCAAACATGGGCATTAAACCACGAGATATAGTTATGGAAGGTCAGTGGATTCTACATCCTCTAGGTTATTTCATAACATATATAAACTTTTCTGGAACCCGTATAGTCTCCATGATATTAATATAATAAAAATTATTTCTATAAATCTACACCATGAGACATTAAAAATAATCCTTTGTTCAGAACATGGATCATCTATAAAAAGTATCGTTTAAATTAAACAGAAATTTCTAACATGCATCAAATTGTTTTTTACAGTTCAAGTGTATATTATTATTGGTTACACTTGTATTTTAATATAACAAGTTTGATTGAGTGATAAATGTATGTCACTGGGTAATGCATAGGTGTCGATGTTGGAAAAGTGACATGGGGTTCAACAAGGAACCCAGTGGACCAAACTAGGTAAATTTTTTCCTTATCCATTGTTTATTAAATTTGATTTTTAAATTTAGTGCATTTAAAAATTAATTTATTAGCTACCCTAAAACTAAACCCTCATTAATTCATCACATCCATGAGGGTCCTCCATAAATATCTCTGTTCCTCCTCTCTTTAACCTCTTAGCTCTATGAATCATGATGGAATCATCATTTTTTCTAGATAATGAAAAGTATCTCACGATATTATTTACGCTTCTATTATACAATATTATTTTAAATATTTTCTTTTCTATAAAAAAATATCATCATGTTTTATTTCATCAATCCTAGGGTAAAATTTATGCTAATGTTTACATTTATTCTATCATCATTTAGAGAATAAATATGATCCTTTTATTCCTATTATATTAAAATATATTGATATATATCTAATTTAGAAAACTATTTTAGGGTTTTACTGAAACCATAAATTGATTTAGGGAAACATATGAACATTTAAATTTGTGATTTAGTTGGTTAAAGTAGTATTATAATTAATGGGTTAATTTTCCAAGGGGTTTACAAGTTTTCATTGTGTTTTCATATTAGTTCATTTTAGATTAGATAATGATTTTAAATGATATTGAAATTTTATTTGAGGGACTTTATAAGCCCTTATAGAGTTATTGGTGTATATGTATGGGTTCTTTTAGGATAAATAAACTGTAGGTTTTTTTATCTTAGATAAAAACTTTTTCGTGTATTTTATGATTCATCTACCATTATTTATCATAAAATTATTAATACTTTTAAAAATGTTTTTTAATTAAACTGATTTATTTATATTTATGATCAACCTTGTTATTCATTTAAATATATTTTATATATTAACACATCTTTACTCTTGTAAGAAATACAATTTAATACATTTTTGTATTTAATACTGGTTTAATTGGTGTATGAATGATTTAAAAAATCAATTCATGTTTATTGGGAAGAGATTCAAATTGTTCATATTGGAATAAAAATTTATTCATTCATACATTATATCCATATTTTTTCTTTAAAACATATATATTTATATAAATCTTTTTAATTGTTAGAGAATAATAAATATAATTCTTATCATTTAAATAATTCATAAATAATGACATGAGAATATTTTATCTAATGTTAAAATGAATATTCAAATCACATTGATGGGTGAATGTGGTTTTGATGTTATAAAATGGATAGTTGACAATATATATATGAATTAAAATACATATTTAGAAAAAATCAAATGGGAGTCCCATTATATTGGGAATATATACCATTAGTTCATTTATTTTTTAAATAAAAGTTGTGATGTGAAACTATATATCCATTTTTATATAAATTGAATATAGTTTGTCAGGGTATCTAACATGAACTTATTTATATTTCATTCACCTAATACATAGATTTTACCAATCCTCTTTATTGTGACTCAACCAATAGAACACATCATTTTTTCTTGTAGACCTCAACATGAGGCCAAAAAATGAGTAGAATTTGGTTTTTTAATTTTGAAAAAAGAACATAACAATATAATTGGGGAGTCCTGATGATCCGAATGTTTTGGTTATGTATTATAATTAATAGAAGTTAAATATTATAGATGAGTTAAATGTATAAAATTTATATTATAGGTTGTTTTACTAGGATAATTAGTTGATCAATTTTCATTGCATGGCCTAGCTGGTTAATGAATTCATTTGAAGAATCATAAAATAATGTGTTTAAATGAAACCATACAACTCATTAAGATGGTAAATGTGATTCCATGATCAATATGAAAGATATATACTTAAATAAATTTGTCTTATAAAATAGGTGACTTTATACTCTCGTGGTTGAACCTATGTAAATTGTAATAGAGATAATATATTTTATATAGTAGCATCAAATTAACATGGTATCACTATAATTATCCTGAAAAAAAATACTATGTGAATGTTATTGATTGGTAATGTGATATTTTATAATAAAAAATTAGGCCCCCATTACTAGAATTATATTTCAAATAATAAACCACACCTAATCATTATTAAGGTGGAATCATCAGTTGTCAATTAATTACAATATAAGATACCATAGTGGAAATTAAGATACCGTGGAATTATAATGATTAATTAAATAAATATGGAAAAGACCTAATATGTGTATTCCATATGTGTCTATTTGGAGATTGGATATTTTTTTGGTCTGTACACGAGTACAGGAACACATTTTTGTGATACATAATTGTGTTCTCCTATGAATGGAATTCACTCTATTTGAATATTTATAATTCTATAAGATATAAATTCATAAAATTTCTTATTTTGAGAAAGATTTTCTAAAAAATTTTAGAATCTAATACATGTTATTTAAGTGATACATATATTTATATTCTAATAATCTATGAATTAAAATTATTTATTTTTTAGCTTGACCACTATTGTATATAGTGCATTTAAAACTATTATATGTCATGTGGTGAATTTGTTTCATTATAATGGGATTGCTACATGACTATAACTGCTTATTTTATATAGTATCAGAATTTATAATTTATTTTTAGATAATTTTTAAAGTTATTATATGTATAATTTCTATTGCATTTATATGTATATAAATATATTTATAACATATACTGCAATATATGTTCTGGCTAAATACTTTTTATGTATGAATACAAGGCCCTAGTGGATTGATTCATTAATGAGATGGGACCAAAATCTGAATATCATTTTATGTGAGAGTTGATAAGAAGATATAATTGTTCCATAACAATATAATAACCAATCCCATATGCTTGAAGAGATGAGAACATCATCACCTTGACCTTTGAATATTTTATCCCAAATCACATGTCGGATGAATAGTTCTCCCAATTAACATTAAGCAAATTTTTTTCACTACAAAATTTCAGAGTCATAAATTTCATATATCTTGATAATTTGGAAAAAATCGTTTTATTAGGTATATATACTACAAGTAAAGGTGTAAATATTTAAAAAATACTCTAATTTTATGTTTTGTTTTTATTATAGTTATTTTTTTATAAATTATTATTATACAATTGAATTTATATATATGAAAAATATTATAATACTCTAATGAATATAGAAATTTTGTTTTCATATTTGTTATATAATTGATGGTTTCATATTTAGTATTTTCACTCTCACAACATGAAATCCCTTCAAGGAAGAGATGATGATTTATTGTTTCTGTTTTAGCTTGTTAAGTAGATATATAAGAATTTTTTAGTTATTTTAATATTTATATAGAAAACTATTTTTATTATATAATATATGATTTTTTATTTTTAACATTCATGTATATAATTTTTCAATAAATTAGACATCCCTATTTTTTAGTTTTATAATTTATATTGTAATATTTTTATTTTCCAATATTCATTTATTATATATAATATTTTTTTACCTTTTAGTCAAATTAATTTTTTTATTTGACAATATCTCATTATTTTTTTATGTAATAAATATAGTTTTTGATTTTATTTCCATATTAAGTTGCATCATATAAATAATATATTCATAAGGATATTATAGAATATGAAAGTGTCATATTTTCTACGGAAGAATAATTTTTTCTTACGTATGAATTGGTTAATTTAATTATAAAGGAATGAATGAATATTTTATTTTCAACGGAATTTAATGATTGATAATACATTAGAATCATTATATTAGAACATAATAATTATATTTATGATTTATCCACTGCATAATGAGACACAATGTGGAACTAAACTACAAATAAGTTAGATAAATTATCATTGTGTATTACTGATATTGTTTTGATTATGAATTATTTATGATGACATACTCCATGAATTCATTATATATTATGAAGAGAATTTCATGAATTAATAGATCATATAAAAATATTAGTCTAATTGTCTTTGATTATCCCAATTAGATTTGATGGAATATCATATTAAATAGACCGCATCTGCATATAAATAATGAGTAATGTTATTAAATTACATTACTCCCTAAACCACTAGGTTCTTTATTTAGTTAACTCTATAATAAATCAAATGTGTAACATAGTATTTTCATGAATATTTCGATAAGGATAATTTGAATATTAGAAGACTATTTTTAGGGAACATTTTGAATTTATATTATAAAAATAATTTTATATTAAAATTTATTATATAATTTAAAATATATTTTCACAGAATGATAATGTGAATTATTACAAAAAATAGAATGTTTTGACCATCAGATAATTATGGAAAATGATGTATTTCCAAGTAGATGAAGGGAAAAATTTGATTTATATTTTTGATAGTATATTAAAGTTTATAATTTATATGTTATTTTAGTCTTATCTATATAATGTTAAAATAATAAGAGCAATGACTCGGAGTATATAAAAATATATGATAAATGGTTTAAATAATAAATTCATCTTTAAATGTTTATACCGAATCACTCAAAAAAGGTTTATCCCAATGTATTTATCATTATACATTTACTTCTATTAGTAGAATATAATTTGTTTCATAAAAAAAATACATTCCATGATCTTAACCCATTTTATTATTCTAATTATTTCAGTATATTGTAGTTGTTTTTCACATTAATGTTGTTATCAAGTTGTAACATTAATCAGACACTGCTATACCACTATTAATAATTAATTGTTCTTTTATTCTTACGTATCCAAAAATCAATAAAATAAGGTTCTTAAAATTTATATAAACTGTATGAATTTTTGATTCTCCACTACAAAATGATGTTTCTGGGTTTTTCCTTAGGTTGTTAAAAGGAAGGGTTTTTGTTTGAAATTATTGCTACATAAAAGAAAAGGATGGTAGTGTTATAAATATCATTCAATTGCCATGTAACTATATAATAAATTCATACTCTTGGATTGTGAATTTAAAGGGTATTATTATGATATTTTAGATCTAGATAATATAAAAATCATTTTCCTCGATTTTGTTCATTATTGTTATCAATAAAATATTAACACTCACTAAACATACTATTTATTACTATATTGTTTTTAATTAAATTCCAAATGATAAATTCTATTTTTTAGTTAATATATGATCTCTAAAATAGATAATTTACACCTCATGTATAATAATGTCTATATTATTGGACCTATTAATTGGTATCATATCCCTCACTTTTAATAATTTTTTCTTCCTCAGTGTTTGGTCTGATTCATATATCTAAATATGAGAGTCAGTTTTAATTTTTTTATTCATCAATTTCTAATATATTTTTTGATAGTTATCCCTTTTCTTGTTAATTATATTCTAATCCTTAATAAAACTTTGGGAAATGCCTATTTTCAACTGTGAAAACTCATGAGATGATTACCGACACAAATCCAATGAGGCCAATATATTTCATTTAAAATAAATATCATAATAAGAGATATATAATAAAGGTATTTTTAAATATCATCAGTAATTTATACCAGAATATTATTTCTAAACTATATAAATTACATGAAATTGTTATTGATTCCTTTTCTAGAAATTTTTCTACTAAATATATTTTAAAATAATATTTTATGAATTATTTTTATTATTCCAAAAGTAAAAGTTATTATTAAAATATATATATTTTAGAAATTTATAAATAGATTCTGTGGAACTAAAAATTTAATAATATTAAATATAAAGACTTTTAGAATATTAATTTTGGATTATAATAAGAAATGTTTTACTTATTAATGATGATAATTAATAGGAGGGTAAATGAAATTCTCCATAGTTATAAAAAAATCAAAAAATATAACTACAAAATATAATACAATGAAAAAATGATGTGATTATTAAAAGGATTTTTAGGAAAAAAATATTAAATGAAATTAGAAAAAGTTAATATTAACGAATTCCATGAATACATGACATATGATATTATTACATCACTTGTATTATATGAATTTAAATGAATAATTCTGGTAATGATGATTCCAAAATTGAAATTTTTATTTATTTAAAAGCACTTATTTATTGTTTTGTATCATCTATGGATGATTCATGTTCCTTAACTATTGAAAAGAAAAATCTATCTCAAATTATGATATGAGTTTCAAATATAACTGGAAATATTTTAATCATTGATAATACAAGGGATGTACATAAATCAACAAATTATTTAGAATATTTTTATAAATTTTCTTATGATTAAAATAATCATTGTATTTAAGAGTTTGATGAAAATTGTATGAAATATAAAGATAATATCTCTAGAATGAGAGGGAACTATCCAGGAAAATCAAGAAAAAAATATGAATTTGTGTACTATAAATAAGACTGAAGATTATGATATTATTAATTATGGATTAATAATTCCATAAATTAATGATGATTATGTAATTTTTAAATAATAATTCTCTAAAATATTAAATGAAAGTGAATGATTTAGAAATAAAATGGTTGGTAAGATATATTTGATGGTTACCACTAAACATAACATTCATTTATTGAAATAAGATGATACAAAAATGGGTTTTATTCTACTCTTAATTTTATTAAGTGTATTATACATAAAAATTATACATAATATTTTTATAAAGGGATTAGAATAACACTTGTGTACCATAACATGTTTATAGATACATCTTTGGAAAGTTACAATGTTTGGAATGTTCACTCAGATTGGGCTCCCTATGGCACCATGTTAGACATAGGGGTACCAAAACCACAACACATTCCTAGACGATGAATTTATTTTTTTGAGGTAATTCAAAAAATAATATCATTTTTTGGATACGTAAAATGATCATTGACGATATTATTCTTGGTTATGTATTTGTTCACCCATTCTATAATTTTTAATTAAAAGATTCTTATCCAACGATGGAAATAATTAAATATTTTTTTATTAATTATTTAAATATCATCAAACTATTTTTTGGCTCCTTGGAGAAGACTATTTTTAACATGTGGTGGTAACATGATGGGTTTTCACTATCGTAACATTTTAAGAATGATATCCTGAATTAATAGTTAGAATATATATTAATGATTAAATATTTAATTATTCCTTACATGTTAGAGTTTCATGTTTTTAAGAATGTATTTTCGGGGAGTTACTTATATTATGAATTGAACTCATTTTTTAAGATTATTCTATTTCAGGGAGTTCCATGTTTTTATGAAGGTTTTTATTCATAGAGTTGGTTCCTAAATTAACAGTTATATTATGAATTGGTATAATGTGATGATGGTGTGATGATGGTAGTATTGAATAGATTATAATGGTTTTGAACCCCCCCCCCAATTAGGATTAGGCATGTGAATGATGATGGTGGTGTTTTGTGGTGATTCTCAGTCATTTGAGATTTCCAGAAACCTATTTTCTATCGATGGTAGAACTCATTATATATAGATTATAGTTCTACTAGATAAATTGGAGTCACATTTGGGGGATCCAGATAGGAGAGAATTGGAAAGAAACATGGATTCCAAAAATGTGCTTTTGGTATTTATTGTGAAACATGACATGTAACCTAGGACCAAAAACTGTGTAGTCCCACCCCCTTACAGTGGTTTGGTTTTTGGGACATTGTAATCTATCAGATGGAATGTGACCCTATCACGTGGTCTGTGACCTCATCTCGATGACTCAATATGTACCTCAGAGTGTATATAGAATTGGGTTTATAACATGGGTTAGAGAACACCATTTACTCCTATAAACATACTAGTCTTGGAAAAATTCATAGGATATGCCATGTACTAGTACATGGGTATGGTAAACTAGTATCTGAAATTCTATGTACTTTTATATTGTTATAGTCATATCTTGAGATATGGTCCATTTACAGGGGCACGACTCATCGTCAGGGGACAAGGTTTGGAACCCTTCTACATGCCTTGTACATTCAATGAAATGGAATGGATCCCTTTTCCTCTATATATTGGACATGTCTCATTATGTTTCATTCTAGATATCATTTCTATGTATGTTAGTAAGGAATTCCATCCTACATACAAGAAATTGATCCATTCAGAATGAATTTGTTGATAGAGTCTTTGGAATCTGTCCCTGTGACCTTGAGTGAGCTCATTTATTTATTTTCATTCCCTAGGTGGAGTTTTTGTTATCATCATTAACAACACAGAATTGGTGTTGATCCTTTACAAATAAGGTTAATTCATATCGAGTTTTTAGTATTACCCAATCACTTTGGGAGTGATCCTCAAATGTTTGTCATATCTCTTCAATCCATCAGCATTTAATTCTTATGGAAATGCCCATAAAACATTACCACTATAAAGGATGAAATCATTACATTCAAACTCCAATATTTATCCGATGGGATGAGTGTTTTATGGAAACATCTATGTGGAATTATGGGTTTGAATTATACATTTTTACTTTCTTTTTGATTGCCTATATTTTATTGATTATATCTATATATTCTGGTTATATGTCATTCTAAAAAACACCTATGTATAGATGACAATATATTCCTTGTTGTATGATTTAGGGTTTTGGGTTGTACCATAGGGTATTGAAATAATCACCCCAATACAGGATTTCCTTTCAGTGTGAAATATTTTCTATAAGATTGGCCTTTTCATAGAATCAATGACAGACTAGGGATATATGATTCTTAGTGAGAACAAATAGACTGATTATTGTTCCTATCATTTTCTGATGGCAGTACTATTTTTATTTTCTAGTTGAAATTGTTTTCATGTGCATCTGGTGAGCATTTATTTGAACTTGTTTTGTTAATTTTACATCCTTTTATACTCTAGATGTCATATTTAATTATATGAATTCATTGTAGTTCACTTTATTAGCATTTCATCATTATATAGGCATGGATATGTATGCGTGTTTATATGTAATGTGGCTATGTCCACCCACATTTGTTATATTCCTACTCAGTTCTTGTCAGTAGACCCTGTCCTACTATATACAGGCATGGGGAGTCGGGACATCTCCCCTATGGATGGGTCTAGACACATTCATTTTTAATTTATAGTTTTTTATAAGATACATTCAATATTTTCATATCATTTTAATCATTTGAAAAGGGTATAGGTGTTCAGATTTTTTAATTATTCAAATGGGGGATAATGTTGAGTGGATCCTTTCCACATTTCTTTATTTATTTATTATAATTAAATTATCCACACTTTATTTATTGTGTTAAATATTTAATTATTATATATTATATTTATGTGTGGATTTTTTCAGTTCAATATATTTATTTTATTCAATTTTTTAAAATATATTGTTTTTTCTTTAGATGATAATTTTAATTATATTTATATTATCTTATAATTTTTTTAATATTGTTTAATTATTTTTTAATATTATCTGTTTTTATGTATATGAAGTTTATCATATATTTATTTAGGATTATTTCATATTATCTTTATTTAATAAATATTGTTTTGAATTATATTATTGAGTTTAATATACATGTTTCATAAGAAATTTGGATAAGTATGTCGTATATTATATTAGAATCATACAAGCTATGGATGAAATATTTTTTTTCTATTAGTTAATTAGTTTTCGGATGAAAAATGTATTGTGTTAATCATTCTGTTATAATGTTTGGTTATGTTTGATGATATGTCAGAAACATTATATAATCTCATTAGAATAATATATTTCAAGAGCAAAATACGTATTGATATTTCACATTCAATTATATCATATATGAATTACAGAATCTATAATAGTGAGTTTTTTAATATAATATTTATTTTCCACTTCATAATGAGATATCACCAACATATTTTCCCCTCATAAGATTGAATTTGAGTAACTGGGATGCTCTTGTATGTATTTTTAATTTATCATCCATTATTAACACATTTAGATGTGACTTCATGTTTTATTAAATAGAATGGATATGTGTATGAAAGACGAGTTATGAAAAAATATTAATCTTAGACATCAGCTTCTTAGAGCACTTTTTATCACTCACAACAGTAAATAAAAATAGGAATATATTATTTATGTGGATATTTTTATAGAGAATATTAAAATATTATAATCTAGTTTTTATATTATATTTTTATTTATTATTGAATTTATATTTCTTTAGGTGAATTTAATAATTAACATTAGGAAATTTCAATTGAAAATTTGGATTGAAAAAATGTTACAACCCTTATGAAAATTATAATAAAATTACATATTATTCATTTATCATGGTAACCACACACACACACATATATATTTAAATGATTCAAGTTATAATAATTTATAGATTATTATACTCATATATTTATAAAGGAAATTAAAACTATTAAGGAATCTTATTATATACCAATCTAAATTGACAGGTTGAAAGAAAATACTATTCTTGTTTCATTCAATATGATTTACTATATAAGTCATTGTTTCTACATCGAATCATTATTTTATATTTATTTTTATGGGATTAAGTGTAAATTATTCAACACCAGAACCTATTTACATATACATTATTTAGGTTCATTGATATGAGTATTTAAATGTACACAAATAATCTTGTACTATTAAGTTACTATAGTGTTATAAACTAATTTACAAGTTGGGTATACCACCATTAAAAGGTAGTTGTATGGTTGTACATATGTAACCAAAAACCACATACACTTGTGCATTCCTATTTCACCAAAAGGCATGTTTGGTTATACCCCCACTTAAAAAAGTAGTTTATAGTTTGTATCTTTGATTGGTAAAAGGTGTTGTTTGTGTTTATACCTCTAGGCGTGAAATAGGTCCATTTGTAATGGATAAATGTCTTCATAAAATGTTTATTTTCTATGGTACAGATAAATTCCCATGCGTTATGTTTGTGAATGGTATATATAGTATTATATTAAACATAACTAATATATAATCATTGTTTTCTCTTTTTGTCATTATTACTTTTAATACATGTCAAACACTTTTTGTAAAATCCAATGATTCATTAATTTTTAACCTTTTCATCCAAAATTTTCAATATTTTTTGTTTTAATTAATATAATATTTTTTAATGATATATAATTCACCCCCTCTTATATCTTTTTATCTCGAATGAATTACAAGAAACATAGTTTCAGAACCTTCAATTTTATGATTTCATCATTACCAATACTTTTATTGATACCAAACTCTTAGTATCTATGTAAGATCTTCATTTGGATATTATAGTTAGATTAATTATATGTTGGTGTTTTTTATCTCTTTTGTCTAAATATGTTTCCAATCTATAACAAGATTATTGTTGATATTGGTTTTATTTTATTCAATTAAAGTGAGTATTGATAAATAATTTCCAATGAAATCACAAAATTTATGTGGATATGAATATTATTACTGAAGATAGATATTGAATTGATTTTTTATGAATATAGGTATTGTGTGAGGTAAAATTATTTTTATTAAGGTATAAATTACCTAAAGGTCATATTGATTATTTGGTTAAGGATGATGCTTCTAAATACATTTGGAATCAAACTACTTTCAGACATATTTTTTCTTTTAATAATAATGTTTATGGAGATATTCATACATGTATAACCAAATAAATTAATTGGAATAAATTACTAGTCACTCATTATGGAATGGAAGAGTTTCGTTGAACTGAGTTTGGCTTCTATATGATTGAGTTTTAATAATTGTAGAGTATTTATCATGATAATGTTAGTGAAATTTATAAAAAGATTAAAAAATAGCTAGACAAATTGACTAAACATGGAGTGAAAATGATGAATGAATTGATGATTGAAATATTCCTTGATCACTACCAAGAAAATGACATTCAAAAAATGTATTTATTAAGAAATTAAATTTTTTTACTAAATATGAAATAGGAGAGTGTGTTTGTTTACTTATATAATATGAATTTTAGTGGATAAATATTTATATATATTATCATGATAATAACAAATGTATTTCATTAAAAAAGATTATTACTTATTCAAGTTTCTCTTATGTGGATTTAGGTTCCAAAAATTATGAGATCAATAAGATAGAAACTATCAGGATATAATTTTAAAAATGAATTTTAAATATTTATTTCATGGATAATATGAATGTTAGTAGATTAACTTAATAAATAATTTGGATTATAATTTTAATTTTGATCCTATATAATATAATATATTTATTGAATAGTTTGAAGAGTATATTGTGAAATATGAATAATTAATATCATAAAACAACTAATAAGTATTATAATGTCTGGATGTAAAATAAAAAACTATTATAGTATATTAATAACGATGTTTATGATATTTGGAGGATTATTGTAGAAGATAAGAAGCATACGAAAGGTAATTGATATTAGAAAAAGGATCTAGATAATTGTGTGTCATAATTTCTGAATAGGGTAGTTAGAATCATGAAAACTAATCACATTAAACTCTACTTAAAACTAGACTAGTAATGATCAGATGTTAATCAACAGGGAAAGACTAGCGGTATGTGACTTAAGTGTATGGCCAAGAATTTAAAAAAATATATAAACAAAAAAATGATGAATGGGGATTCATTAGTGAATCCTTAATGTGAGTTGACATTTTTTGGGAATAAAGTGTAATAGAAAGAAGAAGTTGAGATAAAAGAGGGGGTATAAATCAAATCTATTGAGGTAGAGATCATTAGATACAATATGTGGGAATTTGAAGGAAACTTTTTTAAAATGATTTATCATTGTACATGTAATTTAATTAAACTAAATGATACTAATTTAAGGTGGGTAAATAAATTTTTTGATTAGTTTATAATGTTATTGAATAGATTCTATATATTATCAACTGTAGAAGTTACCTGATCAAAATTAGAGAAAATTAGTTTTCCTTGAGATTTATTTTGTATACGAACTCAGTATGTGAATCTCTGTTATTCAAGATTTATTTTTCATTGAAATCCACAGATAAAAGAAATTTTTCAATTTTAATGTTGAAGACTTGTTTTTACCATACAACATGTTTTCAAAAAAAAATCAACAAAAAAAAACATCGGATATGTATCTATTTTTGAAAATGAATGAATAATTCTAAAGGATTATCCATCAAAACCTAATACACATGAAATTTTTATCCAAAAATAATGGATGTTTTAGTCATTTAAAAAGGGTTTTTAGCATAACAATCCTTCTAAAAAATAAAAACATAAAAGTGGAGGGGTAGTATATTATCTCTACCCCCCAGCAGCCACTAATCAACAAAAATAAATCTCGATGTCTCAGGTTTCCCTCTATTAGGATTTCTCCCCCATGTGTCTCTCTATTAAAATGAGTATATTAAAAAAATAACATATTCATGATTCTTTTTCATCGTTAAATATTCCACATAAATTCAATTAAATTACTATTAAAATGTTTATAGATCCATAATGAACTCCCTATCTTTTGCATGGATCCCATAACATCGTACAATTTCCTCAAATGTTATCCAAAGTCCTTTTCCCTCCAATAGAATTCACATCTCCTCAATACACATTTCCAGGGGACAATCAAGATGAAATTCATATAATCATTATATGTGGTTAGATTAATTATCATGATCACTAGATTAGGATTCTCATTTCAACCACATTAACTATTTTATTCACATATCCATTTCTCCCTGTTGGGATTGATATTGACAAAGATGGTTTTCACATAGGTATTTCTATTGAAACAGTCATTTTTTGATATCATCAAATTAATAGACATATGTGTTCTATCATACAACTGTATCATGATGTATCTAATCTTCCCATATACCTAACAAAGTATACATTTGAAATTACAAACATAGAACATTAATGAAATAAGGGAGTTGATCAATGTATGTGAATTCTCCATGTAGCTATTTTTATTGATGTAAATCAATTTTCAAGTACTTTTTTAATTTATATAGTTTAATCCATTCACCAATGTGATCAATCCAAATTGATTTTTTTGTTTACATAGTTGAATGAAATGAATTAACCAAATCCAAATGTAGTATTCCAACTCTCATAACTGATTTGTCATTACAACATCATATTTGAATGATGCATACTTGACCATTGTATTTATTGTGACATGTTACATTTGCACCACCATTGGAGAGATCATAATGACCTTTATCCGACTTTCACTCACTTTAGATGCATATCTAGCACAACATCTATCACAAAAATATGAAAACGCTAATGAAAACAAAGTGGAATGGAAAAAATGCCTGATATGGGATTTCGAGGAAGTGCATATATAATGCATGAGATAAAATACCCTCATCTACTAGTGTTTCAAAATAAATATAACCTCAATAACATCAATAATGACATCACAAAACATGTGAATCACTCATGGTGAAAATCAAATCAATAGTAAAATTTCAAAACCAGGAAAATTTCTATAATCGAGGAAGATAGGCATTTCCCTATACATGGGTTAGCTACTCCTGGGTATAACTTATTACCAAGTACCAATTCCTTCATATCTCTACATATAGTCTCCAAATATTATTTAAATAGAAAATAATATTGCAGATACACCTTTTTAACATCTTGGATCAAGAAGCTGCCTAGAGGTTCCCCATAGCTGGTTCGTCACATGGACTGAAGCACATTTACACTCCAGCCAGAGGTTGCCGACTATTAGCAAGGGAATTAGGTGGGATAGTGTGGAATCTATTCCCTCATTAGCAGAGTAAAACAAAAAAAGATAAACTAATAAAAAAATAGGAATTAGTAATAATATCAATCAATAAGAAACAACAGAAGACTGAAGAAATAAATAGCTGGAACACATATATAAAAATGATGCATGATACATATGTCCAGGATAGAATCCAAACAAGTCACAATGATGAAAATACATTACAAAACTAATGTAAAAGAAAAATAGTAAATATATACAAAGAATCACAAGACAAATCTTGGTCCCATGCTCTCAAGCTCTAAGAAGTCATGTACCAGAAGTAGAAGGGCACATACCCTTATCTATACCTACGATAATATAATCTGTTTCGGCCCAAAAGCATGGCCCAAATAGAATGTGAGACTATATCCCAGTAGGAAAATACCACAATTTCTGTACCTAAAAATCTATGAATATATATGGTAGATAATAAGCAAAAGGATGTAGTAAACAGGGAAGTACTCATTAGTAATCATTCCTACATTTCAAAGCATTCAATACCAGAGAGTAAGTAAATAAATAATTACAAACAGGTAACCCTCTAATATGTACTCATATACTATCCCCTCTGATTTAACATAGAAACCACAAACAACCCTCTGGGAAGTCCACATTGTCTAACCCCTATGGTTTAACTTTTATAAAGTCTCTCTTAGAAAGCACTCCACGTCAATTCCCCTTATAGCCATGTATGAATAGTGACTCTTTGAGGAAGCACTCATTGTCAATTTACCCTAAATTCTATTAACGAAAACTACATGCACTCTAAGGAAACACGCAACCTCAATTTGAACATGTGGCCTCGTAACGTATCTATATACACTCTAGGGAAGAAATCAACATAAATTCCCCATATTTGTCTCGCTGCGTGATAAAAATAAGAGAAACTCTGGAGAAACACTTACGTATATTCTTTCTATTGTCCACTACACCAGGTTCTCATGGACCTGTGTATGTGAAAAAGTAGGGTAAAGCCTATCAGCCAATGTAAACCTCAATAACTACATGGCAAAGAGTATATATCATAAGAACATAGAATATAAGAAAAATCAATCCATCCTAAAATATTAGGCATGGAAAGAAAATATCATCCTAATATGTAAACTATACCAATCAATCATAAAAAAATATGCATGGGTAAACACATCCCAAGAATATCAATTAACCCTATTCCCATTTAATTAAACTCTATTCAAGCATACAAGCATAGCAGGAAAACAACATGGCCAAATCAGTAAACACGCAATACCCCATTCAAGGGTATGGGGAACTTTTTCACATATAACTCAATGATGTTCAATGGAAAGGTACAGACCACCTACCTAGGTGTTGGAAGATCGCTACACCTGAACCACAAGCCTTGAATCGCCCAAGAACACCGTAGATCTACAAAAACTTCAAAAATGTTCAATAGTGGATAACATGAGAAATATGAGGAATCAGGAAATGAATCTGAAGAAGAAGGAAAAGTGTATCATGAAGATCCAAACGCAATCAGCGATGACTGATTCAGAGAATAGACTCTTTCTCAGGGGCTCGGAGAATATTCATGGACTTATGAGTTATCTCGGAAGAACCAGAACTAAAAATTATGTCTTTCTAGTGATTAAATGCGACCTTGATACATTAAATGAAAAATAATACATGACGTGTAGTTTAGAATTACACTACATGTACATGCCTTTTTCATACTCTACTTTATGCGGTCTCCAGGTCACCACATGGTGTTGTGCAGGACCACTACACAACTAGAACATGACTACCCATGGTAACTGAGTACACGACATGTACTCATAAAGTACATGACATGTCAATAATTGTTTTTTGAGAAACTCCTCTTCTTATCAAAAAATGACCAGAAAAGGATAACATACCTAAAAAGAAGATCTGGGTTCTTACAATCATGAAGGTATTAGGTCGTACACACCCATGAGCAACATTTCCATTTTTCAATGTTCATTTTAGAAAGAAAGAAATAATTATTTTAAATTAATATAATGATCATCCTATCATAGATATAATATTATTTGATTTATTATTATTTAATATATATATATAATTAATGTGATGTGGAAATGAAATACGAAACAAATTTCTTCGTAGAGGTGGCAGTCCTGACATATCGAGGAACAATGTTATTAATTTTAAATGAATGGAAAGGTACGCAAAGTATATGGTATTTCATTATTTATAAACTATATATATCTTAAGATTATTATTTATAAATATTAAATCTATCATTATAAGTCGTTGTGATAGGAATAAATGGAAAAAAATTATATTTGTTTATGTTGTGGTGGTCCTCTGTACAAATGAACGCTAAATTCCTCTTCCATTTGGTGGAGTTCAGAGATGGATATTGGTTATTGCATTAACATAAAAATATATTGTTATATGTGGTCTATTTTTCTATTTTAATATTATTAAATAATATTTAAAACAGTTGGAATAATACATAAAACTAAAAAAACATTTAAAAACTATACCTTTTCATTGGAAAATTACATTTTCGTAATACCTTACACCCTATAAGTTTACTATTTTTCCTAAAAAGGTCCAATATATTTTTCAAATAGATTCACTTAATCTATTATTAATGGTCATGGAGGATCCATGAGACATTTTAAGTGTGATGAAATGAGAATAGATGTTATGAGGTACTGTTTTACTAATTATGATGGTCTTGTGAGGACTCCAGATCTGAATGGCATCTTCAGCACAGAGGAATGCTACAAGCCTCTTTGTCGTGCTTTGATACACTTCCCTGGATGGGTTATGGACTTTACTCAGCCCTTTATTCCCCTTGAGAGTTTTCTACTTTTATGGAAAATATAGAAAAACATGCTGCCCTTGCAGTCCATGTTGCAGTGCACTGGGCTGTTTCTTGCCCCGGTCTTCCATGTCTTCTTGGAAGCAGATGACACAATCTATCATGTTTTTTCTCCGAGAACTTTTCTCGCAAACTATGGTTTTACAAGAAACATATTTTTCAAATATTCCTATATTTTCATTCAGTTTAATAATTAATGTAGGCCATTGGCATGGCCAGTTTTAGTGAGCAAGTGCATGCTCTTCTATTGGCTATAATGGCGGCTATTATTGACTTCATATGGAAGTCCGAAAATGATATTCTTTTTAATAACATTCATTCGCGGTTTCAAAATGGTGTCTTAACAATGCATCATTCCATTCACATGGCTTCCAATATCCATACCAACTATATGAGAAATGATATTTCTGACCTGGTTTTGTAGTGATCTCTTGGTCTAGATGGAAGGACCGAGATGCCACTGATGGTGAAATACATCCAATGGATTCCGCCTCTTCCACGGTGGATAACGATTAATGTTGATTGGGCTGCCTCTGGTGCTCCAGGTCCCTCTAGATGTTGCGGTGTTTTCGGTACCTCTCGAGGGTTTATCAAAGGACGAATCATTCATTTTATTGGAAAAGTATTTTCCATTGAAGCTGATCTCTGGGATATTATTACGACAATTAGGTATCCTAACCATTTAGGTTTGGAATGATTTTTGGGTAGAATCAGATTAATCTGTTGCAGTTAAACTTTTGAAAGAGTGTTCGAGGAATGTGAAATGGAGGATTCTATCTGCCTAGATTGATTGTCTTCGGCTTCATGGCTCACTTTCCATTGATGTCACACATGTTTACCGTGATTCTAATCAAGTGGTAGATGCTCTTGTGAAAATGTAAAATAAGGAGGTCACCTTATTTTGGTCATTTGTGTCGTCAGATTACTGTGATAGTCGTGTTCATGCAAATCATTGTGGTGAGGTTTATTGTCATCTTTTTAGAGTGACATTTTGATACCTTGTACGGTACTTTTATTTTTATTTTGATTTCATTTCCTCAAGAGCAGATTCGACCGTCTCCAAGATTTCTTTTCATACCCCTTTAATTTTTATGAATATATATTTTTTATTATCTTTAAATAATTTTAAAAAATAGTATATATTGTAGAATATCATTATTATTATTAATTATTAAGACAATTCATATACATAGACCTTAATAACATTAATTATAAAATAGAAATATAATAAAATTCATGAAAACATATATAATGTTTAATTTGTATTTAATATTTTTGAACAAAATATTCATTCAAATTATATTATTTTTATCATTTTTATATTTATTGATTTAATTTTTTCATTAATGGAGTATTTACTACTTCACTATTGCATATTCTTATAATGTAATTATTTCTTCACAAAAAATTAAAAATAATTGAACATGTTAAGAAATTATTTTAAAATTAAATATATTATTTATAATATAATATATCATCATTTTATAATATTATAAAAATATAATAGATATTAAATGCAATAATGTGACATATTGGGATTTATATTGACATAATAATATATAATTCAAAATCATGATAAAAATAAGAATAGGACATAAATTACACAATTTGATGATTATGGAATATATATACTGAGAAAAAATCAATGAAATTGTTATGTTTTTATTTTGGTCGTTATAAGTTTATTTTTAACTTTAAATACATGATTTACACTTTAACGTTGTTACAAAAATTACTAGTTACTATTCATAATATTATAAAATAAAAGGGAACTATTTACCATGTTTTTTCCACTTGATTCCTAATATTGAATACTTTTTTAAAATTCCAAACATATAATTGGAATTATTTAATTTAAAATTAATCTTGTAAATGATAGTGAAAAATATTCTCCTAAAAATTTGTTTTGCGATTTTAATTGTCTTAATACAAAAATAAATAATAAAGGTAATTAACATGTAATTAGTTAAATTATATATAACTAAATGGTAAATGTTTTACTTTGATATCAAACTCTAATAACAAATTTCATTATTTAATGAGAATAAATGATACATTTATAAAATTAGCATTTTTACCATTCACTAACAACCCAATCTTATTTTGGGAAAATATCATAATTCAACCTAATATATTTTTTAAATTAGTAATTAAAAAATTTTATTTTATTTTCCAAATTCAATTTCTATTTATTTGGAACCTATTAATTCACGAAAAAATTTTTTTTATAGAAATAATGACTTTTTCTTTTTAACAAAATCTAATTTCATTAATATTTCATAATGATTTTAACTCAAAATAATATAACTAAAAAATATATTGAAATATATTATATCAATAGAAATTATATTGTTACATCCTTCCCCATTTTGGAAATTTATTCATTTCAACTTCCTTTTATTTTTAAATATTTGATGAAATTATTCCGTAAAAATAATTTTTGATTCCAAAAATTGCTTCTTCAATGAAATTATTTATCTACCAATCATTATACATGTGAATTCTCTTATTCCAAAATACATTTTATATTTGATAATGAATTTTAAATATATGATCCATATATGAAATTTTATCATCCACCTGAACTACCACAAGGCTCGTTACCAAAGATGAAAATCAATCGTATTTTCTTAACATTGAAACCAAAAAAATGCATTATAACTAGGATCAACATGGAGGTAGGTATACTCGGTAATAAAATTACCAAAATTCCTCCAAAATATCATATGGTCCAATTAAATTTGTACATTCATTTACATGTCGAAAAAAATTAACAACATTTTTTCATAAATATACCTTCAGAAAAGCATCATTGCATACCTCAACAGAAAGATGATTCCTATGATTATATATATAAATATTCATCATTATCTATTAAATAATTCTATGTGACTAATGTAACATCACCTCCTAAAATATTTCTTATAAAAAAATTCATATAAACTTCCTTTATCAAAAATCATCCCAAAATTATGGAGTCTAAAAATCATTTTCATATATTGCCTCTAAAGCATCAATCTTCATATTTGAATGAAATTTATTATTCATAGAAAAATAATGTAATGAAATATGATTATCCGAACTTCTATTATATTATATTGAATAGTCAAGAATAATTAATTCCATGATCTGAATATTTACATAGTACTATTCATCTTATTGGGGATGGAATCATGTAATGAAATTTTATTTAGTGAACAATGACATCAAAAGTCCTTTCAAAAAATTTGATGTGAACATGGGATAAAGGACATATACAATGTATTAATGAAACCCATGTATCGATACTCTCCCCATATTATACTACTAATAATGTTGACATAAATATAGATAATCTCAAATGCAATGGGAAGGTTCATATTTAGATATTTTTTCAGTTATAACCAAAATTTCATTTGCCATGAGACATCGTTGGGAATCTCAGTATGAATTCCTGAGATATATTTTCCCATTTAGAATATGGTACTAGAATAGGATAAATAACACACAAAAAAACTCTCACTTTATATTAGACTAATGAAATGTTAAACATTCAATGGTAAAATCCACAATATCATATTAAATTTTATCCTACCATTATTAGAGATGAAGGCCTATATAGAGCTTAGTGCAACTAGAATGAATTCAAAACAGGGAACAATGAGCTTCTATAAACAATTCTCAATTCAATAATGATTCATGAAACACACATAAAATCTTTCAAAATCTCCATATAAAAGACTTAATAATCATAAGTTCAAGGAACTTACCCTTATTAAATGAATATTCCATTTTCTATAACTCCTATTGACATTTCTTATCCTTCTTAATTAATTATCCAAATTATGGTTTTATTGACACATAAAAAAAATGGAATATCATGCGTCCATAAATTGTAGTCCAAAATTCATCAAATCGTTATCTAAATGGTCATGCTTAAAACATTAAATTTTAAAAACAACATTACATTTCTAATTTAAATCAACAACTACATTTTTTTCTTTTCTATGATAATAATGAATTGTTTATCTATAATCCTTAAATAGTTTCATCTATATTCTATACCACATCTTCAAACATTTCAATGTAAATATATAGTTAAATTTTTTATTATGTTATATATTTTAAAATTGGATAAATATGACTAATTTCTTAATATTATTTTTGAAAACACCATAGTTGGATGTTGAAGGTTGTGTCAAGGTTAATTTTTATCATCATGATTTAATTAATGGAAATTATAAGAAATTACCTAATGATATTAAATCATTACACAACTAATTACTATTAATAAAGTACTATTGTAGATTAAAAAGTCACCCTTTTTGAAGTGTAGATATAAAACTATAGTATTAACTAATCTTCTTTTTTGTTCAAGGAAACAATCATCCCATTATTTTTTCTAGTTGAATTTAAATCATTTTTAATTAACTTAGTCTGTGGGCTAGATATTCGTGCTATATTTCTCAAAACCCAATTGTAATAACATGTTAATATATCAAATATATGATTCTCAATAATACGTTTAGGTAATTTCCATTCCACAATAAGTTTTAATTTAGTAGGATCAACTATTATTTGATCTTTATTAAATAATTTTAAGGGAATAAAATACTTTATAAAAAATTCCCATTTTTTAAATCATCCATATAACATCATTTCTTTTAGGTTTTGCAGAATATTATTTAGATGAATTTCAGTATCCGTATAAAATTATTAATAAATTATGATATTATCAATTAAAATAATGACACAATTATATTAACAATCATGGATATTTCTATTTATAGTATTCATAAAAAAAATTTGGGGATTTTTCCACACAATGTGAATAATTAGAAACACATAATCCAAATAACTATTCTGAAATAGTATTTTCATAGTTTCATCTTATATCACCATCATATAAACGTATCGAGAACATGTGTAATAATAAAAAAAATTATGAGCCTTCAGGAGCTGATTAAAAAAATTATCGAGATGAGGTACTAAGAATTTCTTCTCAAAAGTAATGTTATTCAATGATCTAAAATAAATGTAAATCCCCAATTAACAACATTCCATTTTAATAAGGAAATAGTGAAATAAATGGTGATGGGATGTGATGAATGAATTAATATTCATGAATCTCCTATATATTATTTTCCAATTCAAAAACCTCAACATGAGCAATTTGATAAGGGAATTTTAAAAATAGGTTATCATTCATAACAAATTCAGTAGTAAATACAATTTTGTGATCATGTATATCCCCATGATACTCATAAAGAAAAAAATTATAAAGAATCATTTTCAATTGGAACATGTTTACTCTAATAAATTCCATTATTTTCAATAGTATAGGAAAGATAAAATCCATTTCATTATTTTACTAGTTCTGCATCTTATAGATAAGTCAGCAAAAGTATTGGTTCACTGAAGCATACAAACTGGAAAAATTTCATAAAAGAATACTATTTAGAATTTTAAAAAAATTTAATATAGTAAGTGAAGATAAAATCTAAACCAAAAATAAAATTAAACTCTTATAAGGGAAATACAAACCAATTTTCATGTAATGTGTTTCCACATATAATGGAAAGAAGAATCTTCTAATTTCTTTATTTTATAATGATTCCCTAAGTATTTATACTTTATGTTCTAGATTAATTACATGAGGTGTAATTTCAAATTTACAAAAACATTCTCAGAAATGATATTCTATGTTGACCATGAATCAAACAATATATTATGATAATATTAATAAATAAGAAATGTATCTAATACAACTATGTTAGATAGTCAAATATACAATGATGCTATTGAAATTGTTTCCATCAAACAATTTTTATTATAGCTATGAATAATCCTATAATTTGGGTTCATATTTGGACACACATGTGCTTAATTTCACATATCATTGCATTTAGAAAAATTTATTGAATGTTTAACAGAATTAGACTTTATGAAACAAGGATCAATTTCATTTTAATAATGATACTTATTCGAAAAATAACCACATAATAATCCCTTTCCATACATCCTAGGGAATTCCCTGGTATTATTTCTTACAATACTCAGTCAAAATAAAATTTTAAATTTATTAATTCATGGATCTATTCTTCCCCATTTCCTACCACCCTTATAAAACTTTCCAATAGTAGTGAAATTATTCATTCACATAAAAAACATCATTTCAACCATCCCAAAACATCACATGTGTTTCCTATAATATATAATTCATAAATATCTAAATCCATTCATATCTCGAAATAAATCATGAGTGAAACCAAATAATGTTTTATCAACACAGAGTATATAAAGATTGGTGTGATCCTTGAAAATCAGGTTATTTTTTCATTTAAAACAACGACTAAATCCCCAAATCATGAACACTATTCCTTGAACATATTTTGTAGTACAGGTCTAATATCATTAGGGAAATATTTCACAATGAATTTATTTATAAATTCAAACCATTATATAGAATAAATATCAACTATTTTCAATATATTATTTCATATTAACATCCACTAGTTAGATTTAACTTTAAAAATTACCATAATTAGATGTACAATTTTTTGATCCAAATATCTCATTACATCAATGATATTTTATAATATATTAATCTTTTTATATGATACCATTCAGTTAGAAGATCACTTGAATGATAGAGGATGATAACACATATAATTCTACATTAAATTCATTTATCTCATTAGTAGACATGGAAACTCTCCTTAATGGATACCACCACCATTTACAGATTATGTCAACTAATCCATCAAATTAACAAAATAATAAAATAAAATTACAACCATTCTTGGATCATGATACTGAAGTATATCATCCAATCGATTTCATCTTACATCATATTCCCTATTAACTCTATGAAATTATATTCACAAAATATATATTTTAAATAATTTAAAATGGTAATCTAAAAATTATATATTATTTTATCAAAAACACAATGTATTATGTTTTTAGGGTTTTCTACTAACATTGTGGTAAACCATAATGTTACCTAATCCTTGATCTAATACCAATACTAACGAACTAGTCATGTACATTACATATTAAAGTGACATCATGTACGAATTTAAATTCATACATTCCAAAATATCAATTATATATATAGTTTTAGAGAGGTAGATCACAACTCTTAAATAAATGATCTATTTTTTACAAATTAAATAATTCAATTCAGTATCTATTTTCGGATTACATTAACCATTTAAATAGAAACATGTTCTATTTTTATATAAAATAATAAATAATTTCATCTTGATCACATCTATGTTACAAATCATCATGTAATTATTTTTTAAAAAACATGGGATGAGTACATATATCACAATTAAGAACAAAAAAATATATAAACAAACCAATATTCTATAAATAATGATAAAATCTTTCCATTATTGAATTAAAAATTAGGTTACAAAACATTTTTTTACTGAGGAAATAAACTTATAAATCCAAATAAATTCATAAAAATATTACATAAATAATAAAAATGGAAATATAAAACTGATAATTATTTAATTAAAATCATGAAAGACATATAATAATTTTCTTACAAAAGAATACTATTAAAAAACACGAAGGATCTCATACAGTTATTACCTTGTGAAATCATATGAATTTCATAAAACCCCTTAGAAATCATAGATAAATAACATAGGTAACATGTGGAATAATGTTCATATAACTATTATTAATGGCTTAACATTAATGCTGTCATGTAGAATATCATTCTTGATTATACATAAAATAATCATCTAGATTAAAAAGAGAATAAACATTAGAGTATAATCTAATATTTTCCAAGGAGAAACATAATTAGTTTGTTAAATTCACAAACCCAATTTATTAGTAATCTATATCAAGCTCATATGAAAAAATTTTATAATGTAACAACCCATCATCAAATAAATTACAACACACCATAATAAAATACATAAAATATTGTCTCATAATAATTTTCATTAAACTGATAAGTGAAGATTTACTGATAAATAATTATCCATTTGATATTAATCATATTTTTTCAATTAAAAAACATTTTAATGGAGGGGTTTTCATTAAATGAATAATGAAATCTTATAAGGGAATCTGAAAATAAAATAACCATTATATCATCGGTTAATGGCATTATCACAATATATATTAAATTTTAAAACTCCTTTAGTCTTTTAAAATAAATGTAAATACAATTTATAAAATAATGTTTTTTGAAAAAACATTAATAGAAATATAAAATAAACATAAAACTTCCTTTATAATTGTCTTATTAACATATTATTGTATTAATAAAACAATTTTCAAAAATAAATACTTGGATACAAAGAGTTGGAAGAAAAAAAATAAGTGAAGAATTTTTAGATAAAGTCTATGACCTTGAGTCATACTCATCATTAACATTCTATATAATTTATATTAATAAATTCAAGTTTAATATTTTAATTAATAAGATAATTTTTCTTGATAATTATAGAATTTATTTAATCTCTTAAAAAGACATATTTAATTATTTAATATATTAAATTCACATTTGATGTTTGGACAGTATTCATTTCATGAGTCCAAAATGGTTTGGTTATCAAAACTATAGTCAACGAGGTCATTGTTAAATTATCCAAAAAATAATACTCATAAAAAAATACAATATTTATTTATCACTTACACTTCTGATATCAATAATGAATGATGATTATAATAAATGAACAATGTCATAATCTTGAATATAGTTGGTCGTACATATGCATTAGTAACGCTTCCATTTTTCAATGATAATTATGGAAAGAAGTTAAGTATAATATTTACATTAAAATATGATAATTATAAAATAAATAAAATATTATTTCTTTATCTATACATATATATATCATCCATTTTATGTGGTAATGAAAAATTAATTACATCGGTTCATGGTGGTGGTAGTCCACATGTACACATGAATGACATAACACTCTTTCATTAAATGGAAATGTATGAAATTATATAATATTATAAAAAATAAAATTGATAAATATGTCAAGAATCTCATATAAACACACTAAATAGATAATTATAACTAGCTATGAGTGATATTGATGGAAAATGAATTGCATGGGAAAGTGAGGTTGCATTGTGTCATATAGATGAAAAATAAATTCCTCAAACATTGGACGGATGTTGGGGAAGGATATAGTTTATGACATTTACATAATGTAATCATAGAATATAGAGGATACTAGTGGTGATTTATTTAATTATTGATAATGATTTGGAGGAGGTTGAAAATGAAATAAAACAAAATCATGCCATTTTAAAATACACATATTTACTGGAATGTCACTTTTACATAAAACAATAAAACACTATTATCAAATAATATTTCGGTATGTTTAGGTCAATTTTTTAACCTAATAACTTTTTAAACATTTTTATCCATATTGAAATTACAATAATATTAATGTTTTCAAACATTTAAGGGTTAATAATGTTAAAATAAATTGAAAAATGACCCATTAATAGACCATGGATTATAAAATTTACAATATTTTATTTATCTAAAATATTGTAATATATTTATGAATTTTATATCATTTAATAGAATTTAATTTTTTATAAAATATAATTGACGATAATTTTAGAGATATTTATACGGTTTCACATTAATAACAGTAATTAAATAATATAAATAGAAAATAATTAATCCATTTTATCAAACATCCCATGCATATCTAAAAATTTCTACAAAGACAATGATTCAATAAAAATATAATATTAGTAAAATTACTATAATATATTTTATTTTTCCAGTAATTGAATATTTATATGAGAAGTGTTGCGTTTTTTTTCAATTTTAATATTTCCTCAATGAAAAAATTAATTACCATGAAAAAACATAATAATTTAAATTTCTAATGATTAATTAGTACAAAAAATATTATCTCTTTATCTCAATTTTTTAAATAAAATAATCACTGAAAGGAAGAGTGAGACATTTTTGGATTTTTATTCTATTAAATATTATAAATATAATATTCAAGGAGAAAAGGAAGAAAATGACATATGTTTTAATTAATGAAGATTATATGTGAGACAAAAAGTTCTAATAAAATTATGGAAAGTGCTAGGGTAATTTGTTTAGTCCTTATTATTTTATTTTTAACTACATTTAATCAATTCACCCTTTTCTGTGGTAACATAAATTACAAATTTTACTATTTCTAATGTCTCTAAAATAAAAATAACATTTATAAAAAATTTAGACTCATAATTTAAAATTTGTAATAGATTCATTAAAAGTCATAACCCTTATATGAATGAAATTAATTTCAAATAATGGCTTGAATGTGCAATAGAAAATAGTTTTTTGGAAAATTCAATTTTTATGCCATGGAATGTTCTTATACCAAAATATATTTTAAAGATGATTCAAATGAAACTAATTAAAAAATATCTCTTTAAAAATTACTGATTTTTAAATAAGATAAAATTCAATTCACATGTTATATTATTTAATGAAAATAGAATAATGTCTTAAAAAATTAATAATTTTCCCTATTCATTAAAAGAATGTTTTTTTCATATAAAATCACAAAAAATAAATTTATAATAATATTAAAATAAATAATTACATAAAATTAATTTAATTTTCTCAAATAATAATGACATAATTTTGAAACCGTAATATTCAAGAAAATTAGTTTTTGTAGTAAAAAATTCATTTTAAAAAAAATCTGGAAATTTTATAATGAATAAAAATAAATAAAATCAATCTATGTATATATTAAATTTTCTTATATAAGTTGTACCTTGGATTTCACAACATCCCTTGGAAATTTAAATCCTTGTCTTCAGCTTTTTCCCCACCCATCATGCACATGTGTTGATTGAGTGAATACCCAATTCTCTCATTTCATAGTTTTTTCACCTCGGAGCATCAATGCTATAGTACATGCAACATTACTATATATAGAAAAAGACACATTTTCTATGAAAATTAAATAATATATATCTTTTTACAAAACATTATGATATTATTAAATACATATAATTATAATCCACATCTATTTTGGGGATTAGGTTTTTTAAACTGTCTTCCTAAATCTGGTCCCTACAGGTCATACTATGTTTTCTATGGTACAAAATTTAACTACCATCAGACTAGTAAAGTAGTGACTATTGTGAAATAATTACATTTTATTACAAAAAATAATTTAAAAAACTTGTAAATGGTTATTTTATTAGAATTAGGACATTTTCTATATACTTGAATCTCATATTTCATTTGAAATCATGATAAAATAAAGAAAATTAATGTACTAATTTTATTAATTTTTCAGTATATCATTGAATGTAAATCATTGTATACTCCATATAATTATGGTCATAGGTACATTAATTAATGTGAGATCGTATATTATTCGTAATGGAACGAATAAACCTATTATATAATAAGTAATTCTTAAATATGACACGAATGAAATATGATCAAACCCTTCAACAAATATAATAATAGAAGCATAAAAATTATCCATGGATAATGTGTCTTTCTTAATAATCACATGGAATCTAATAACTTATTTCATAATAATAAAATTCCTAATTTTTATCATAAAAACCTATTGTAGAGGCAAAATCCCAATACATCTAACATAAATGGGTAAGGCCAATATGAAATTCCCAACATGTTTTGTCTTATAGGAACTGTTGATGCCTCAAGGGATACAAAATTCCATGACCCAAAAATCTCTTATCAAGTCTAATCTATTCATCATATTAATTAAATGAAGGAATAAATAATTATTCTATAATAATAAAAAACAATCCATACTAGGAGAACTATCATAATGAATTTCAAATCATTACATTGTAAAATTATCAATATCCATACAAAAAAATATATTGGATGAGAGAACTATTGTGTTTATTTATTAATGAATGTGATTCACCAAATGATGTTGACATAAATTAGATTTATACTAAAAGGTCATTTTAAAATTTCTTGACGAAGGTACAATTTTTATTCTTAAATATTTTTTGCAGAATATTTTATTAAAATAATATCATAATAAATATTTTTATTCTAAATAACAATGAAAACATTTAAATTATCATTAAAATAAAATCCTATATATAAGGGATGAAAATTATATTAAGGTGAGGTGTGTAAAAAAATATTTCTGTCACACATCTTGTAAAAATGTCATCATTTAAAAAACTACATGTCGATACCCTTAAATATTATGTTGAATGAAATAAATGGGTAAAAATTAATTTCATCATCATATTTTAATAGTTTAAAAATTATTGGAGATATTTTAATGAAATATATACATTTAAGAAAAACATTATGATTGAATTGAAAATAATTTTTGTATTACTTAAAAAACATCTTTTTATTAACTCGAGTACAAAAATTGTGGAAAATAAAAGGAAATTTTTTAATTTGATGAAATAAATGTGGGAGATGAAATGTTATGGAATTTAGTTGAGATTTATCAAATAATTAACCCAACATATACAAAAACCATAATAATCTCAATTACGGAATATAATATGAAATAAACCCTTTCATTAGGTCTTTATTACTTCATTTGTGATTTTAAACTCATGTATAGTAAAATTAAATTTATTATAAATATCTACTAGAAACATATAAATATTTATATCCTTATATATTATCCACTTATATAATTTGAACACCAATATATTAATTATTTTTTATTAGAAATGAATTTTTATTGTTAATTGTTTCTTTTTTAATGTAACTTTTGTTTTTTTTAGTTTTAGTCCTGGCCAAATTATTATTGTTCCATCATCCATAAAAATTTTATTATTATATTCATATAATATATATTCATTATATATATAATCATTCGTGAATGGAGGAAATGGAAATAAAATTTTTAAGCTTCATGGCAGTGGTTCTCCACACATATAAATGAGTAAAGTTTCTATTTTTTCACATTATGAGGGGTAGGAAGATAAATGATATAATATTCCTAAATAGTAAGTCATATATATATAATATAATATATAAAAATTATATAAAACATAATTACCATCATTTAATAATGGTGATTAAAAAAGAGATTCATTTTCTTGTGAGGCAATAATCCTCACATATAGAAGAATGATGACTCTATTTCACATATGATGGGGATGAAAATGAATAATTGTTTCAAAATCAAAATAATATAATACTAGTGTATTTAGATATTGATTTTATTATGTAACAATTTTTTTATAAAAATTAGGGAGGTATTAGAAGAAATAAAATAAAAACCCTTTGTTAAGAGTTATTCATCTTCTTTGGACAACCTCAATTGGATTTCATATTTATTAATAGATTATTTTCATTTTTATCAAAAAATTGGAATTTAGATCCTGGAAATATATTTAATAATGGAATTTGTAATGGTATTTTAAAATTTAGAATTATATTCATATATGTATAGATAGTATAGGTGATTAACATTTATTTGTATAAGATAATACACACATTAAATATTTTAGAAAAATACATATATTATTTTCATACTAAAAATTGGCTAATAAATGAATCGTATTTGGTTAAAATATATTATCTATGATCATTAGGAATAATGAATCCATATATCGACAATAAATATTAATAATTTTTATAAATATAATTAAAAATGATTGTGTAATGAATAATTATAACTATTTATCAAAAAATGAATTTCTGTGTATACAACTACATTTAGTTACATTACATGAATTTTTAAAAAATATTTGATCAATATGAACATATTTAATTTGATATATATTGTATACATTTAAAATTAAAAATAAAAAATAATTATTTTTGATGATAAATAATATATGAACACATTAATGACATAAAAATAGTTTTTAAAAAAATATTTTGTGAATCCCCGAAACATACTTTTATAAAAATAAATAATAACAATGAAAACTCTTTACAACTAATTTATAATTATTATAACATAAGGTCATTTTTAACGAATTAGTATACTTATATATTAAGTTATTTAATGAAAGAAACTAGTTATGAAAACATTAGTATTTTATACTATTTATTGAAAATTTAATGCCGTTATAAAAATAAAACAATTCCCCTTAAGTGAATATTGATATAAAAATTTGAAGAATGAAATTATTTCCCTTCTATATAATTTCAAAAAAATTAGAAATTACTTCAAATGTTTCTCCACAAAAAAATCAATAGTTATTTTTTAATAAAACATATTTTTTCCATCACAAAATGACTTTTTAAAATATTTACTACATTAATTAAAGAAATTTCCTTATATTGAACACATATATATAGTTTTCATTATTTCATTTTCATATTAATTAGATCAATTAATTACTATGTTATAATGATCATATTTAAATTATATATTTATTCCATAGCATAGTTCATATAAATGCTGATGTTCCAAGTCATGTAATCAACTAATTATAGTATTCTCATAAACTAGTTTTTTAGAGTTCCAAAATGGCTATGTCATATATTTGGGAAATATCCTTCAAAACATTAAATATTTTATCCTGGATACAATTTTTCTATATAAAAAATGGTTTTATATCATAATAAAAAACCATCATGATATTTTATAACCTTGTATTTTTATTGGGAACTACTATCAAACAATTTTTTACAAACAAAATTCAAAAAATAGTTTAAGTGTTTTTTAATACGACCCTCTATGGATTTTTTGATAACCCATCCAAAATAAAATTCATCCAATGGGCCCCCAAAGGCTCGTTATCATCACATATTTTAACCCATAACATATCTATGCCACATTCGTCAATTGAAATCCATAAAATATTTCTTCAATGATTCATGAATCACCAAATAGAAGTCCAAATTATTCATTCCATTTATTAGAAGATTTATATAAATGAATATACATTAGGGAAAAACTATTATTAATTACATTATCTTCACTAATTATCAATATTGCTACTCCTCCTCAATAATCATTTAAGTACTCTCCCAAGTCATAAACCAATATCTCCACCCATTTTACAATATGGAATAAGAATCCATAAATTTATTAAAACCTTTATAAAATTTCTTAATTCTATATAATAATCTAAAATACTAAATAATCACTTAACTAAATGTTCATAAAAAAGAGTTTTATATTCATAAATTTAAATAAAAATTATTTTTCAAACATTAAAATACAAGAAAATACCAAGAGGGATTGGAGATTAATTCTTAAAATAATGTTTGTGGATAATGATAGATATACTATAAGAACCGTATAATGATTTTAATCATTTTTTTAAATAATTTTTTATTGTGTACTTAATTGGTTGTTGATTTTTGAGATTATATAATTCCACATCCAATGGATAATAAACAACTTATTATTAGGCACCCCAGTATTATTGATTCTCTATATCTCCATCACTAGTTTAGAATCCACAATTAATCTTCATTGATGATAGTAAATTCTAGGATTATGAATTTTAAAATGCAGAAAAGAATTTTTTTCAACATATCTCTTACAATTCTAGAATCATTCCATATTCATAATTTAGATAAACTAGGCACCCTTTGTAATTAAATTCAGTGATCTTATAATTTTATATCTTCTTCAACCACATAACCAACCTTGAACAATTACAACAAAATATTAAACAAAATTATATATTTATAATCCAATATTAAAATTATATCATAATGGTATGGTTTCGATCATTGATACATTCAATGAAGGATATTATGTCCTCAAAATGAGCCATCAATAAAAAATATAATCATATTTAGAAAGTATTTCCCTAAGAAATGATAAATTTTTCTAATTATAACATTAAAATTAATTACACTCAACATAATTCCATTAATTTTGTTTTGTGAAAACATCAATCTACTACCAAGGATACCTTTCTATATACAAAATTAAATGTTTAGAAAACCATTTGTTAATAAACATGAATTAAATAATCTATTGAGAATAGTATATTTTGTATCTATAAGTTATCTCCACACATTAAAATCAATATCTATTTTAAAAACCAACACCATATGTTAGATAATAATAGCTCTTTCATCCCCATTATGTTTCTCCTTGGTTTGTGGGGATACAGACATTAGATAAAAACCTAAAACTCCCATGGAATTCACATCATAATTAAATAAATAATCTACACGAAATTTTTCTAGTTTTAGAAAAATTCAATATACTCAAAAACATCTTCTAATATCAAAATATTGTCTTCTCAATTCATTACAAAAATAAATCATTAAATTGTATTAGTTGATGATAATATATGTTTTTTCTTCCTTAAAAAATATAGTTTAATATTAATATATATTTTGTTCTCTTCTCAACAGTACTCCAATATATTCTTAATACAATTTTTGATACTCAATATATTATCAATGATGATTATTATATAACATATATACCAAAAAATCCAAATTTTACAAGGTAGTAATTATATTTATATAAAACTAATAATTATCCATAATTATATAGAATTACACAATACATATTTCATTATTTGATATGGCTTATACATGGATGGTATATCCCTTAAGACCTGAAATACTATAATTTCCTTTAGAAGTATTTAAATATAAGTAGATAGTTGATCATCTTGTGTTCGAAAGTATAGGAACATGTAGAGTCACTATATTAACTTTCCATTTCTTTAAACAAATTTATTTATTTTTTATTCCTATATAAACCATTTATAATATTAACATATATATTTAAATATGATTGACAGTTTACGTGATTATCTTATATTTTATCAACATTTGAACTCCTTTATTAGTTTAAAATAATATTTTATTTATCTATAGGGAACATACTATTCCTGTGATGATATAAATATTTTTTAGACTCATATTTTTATATAAAGATACTCTTCAACTATATCCTAAAATATATTTCCCAAAGTAATTGATTTATCATATCGATGAATGGCTTTTTGCTTATTGTAAAAGATGAATTCATTCCTCGAACACATGTAATGAAATTATTAACAATGTAAATATTAACATAATAGAATCCATAACATCATATTTGAGGATGATTATACTTTTTTTCTATTATTATGAAAACATAGCATCCAAATATATTACGATGATTCATTTGATGTGGGAAATATGAATATGTATTAAAATAATGAATATAATGTCTTCATACATTCCATTGTAATTATTTTATTTGTTCATACCAATTATTTAAACAGTATTTATTGTGTTTCAATTTATTCCAAATAGTTTCCATTTTCATTGGAACACCCTTATTTATCTACTTCTCATACTTCATATAGGTTCCCTAATGACCATACCTATGTTTTTTCAATAAATAAGGCCTTTTTTTATATTTCTTTTAGGATTCGCTTATAATATGAACTAATTTATCATTATATCATCATATCATATATAATTTCAGAAAAAAATAAGATTAAGGAATAATATTGATCCAGAATACACATGGGAATTGATTAATCCACATTCTTCCTAACTGATATTAACTCATCTCCATGTTACTAAGTCCATTTGTTTAATATATTATGATGTTAACTCATATCTTACATGATGGTAATCACACTATAAATCTTATCCTATAAATAACAATTATTTTTATCCGTCATGTAAAAATAATATTTCATATTGATGTTCATCTGATAAATGGAATAAATAAGCCTTAATCAACCTTTTTTAACCAATATTCCTACCCAACTAATTATTCAATTATGAAAACAATATTTTCCTTCTTATTAATAAATAATCGAATATCTCTTGATCAATGGACTTTCCCCTTGGATCCAAAATTGAAAATTTGGAATATAAAATACATATAGTGAAAATTATAGATCATATAGTCATTATTTTCCAACATATATTTGTGTATATCAATATGTATCTCATCGTTGATTTTAATGTTTCCAACCTGATATTATGGTATATTGATATGTAACTCTTAATACATATTATCCAATTTAAAATTTATGATTTGTTCTCTAAAATTATAATATATTCCTTATGATAAATTGAAACCATACATCTTATAATACATGACATAAAATCGAGTATCACATGGAAAATCTATCCCCGTAGATCATCCAAGAGAATCATTCAAACCATTAATAAATTCAATGATTGAATCATTTATACTACTACATTGAATACTATTGGAATCTTATATATACAATTAAAATTTATAATAATTTCCACAATATGAAATTCTTTTTTAGTTACGAAGATCATTAAATTATTTCCCATATCAATGGATCTGAAAAGATGTAAGGGAAAATAGAATTTAACACCAAAAATCCATCATAACATTCCAAAAAAATAAATCCAATTACAATCATCCTTTCCCTAATACCACATATTAGTGTGACATTGTTCCTCAGATATATATAACATAATGGAATGGTGAATTAGGGTATGAATAGATCTTCCTTAAAAGTTATCTTCCCATGATAATATTTCACATATAGTGAATATACATACACATTTGGATCTTCTTTTAATTATGAATTTTCAATGGTTAATCCTCATTTGTTAAGAAAATAATATTTTTTACTAATAATTACCTCACCATGAAATACTAATTCATTTCATGCATAATATAAATTGATAATTTAAAAAGAATGAATGTATTTAACTTTTTATAAACACACCTAGATAATTCAGGGAACAAAAAATAAGCAATGTTATGATGCATCAAAATACACTGATGACGCTAATTGGAAAATGGTTTAGGTTTTTAATATGTTAACTCATCACACAACCTATTTAAATTGTACAATTCCTCTTAATGATTACCACCAGAAATATGCGATTTTAATCACTAATCCAAATAGGATTGATTTTTTTTTCTAGATATTCCTATATGGACAACATCAATGTTATTATTGCACCATCCATGGAATGATTTCAATGATATGAATTTTAATTCTTCAATGATTAGTAGTGATTACCTTCAAAAATAACATCATTAACTGTCCAAAAAAATTCACAAAAAACATCACTATCTTGTTCATTGGAATGATCCTCAAGGAGAGCTAATTCCATACTCAATCTTCTATCCAGTACAAAATAGAAAACCCCATATTCTTATTTATAATTGAATATTTCAATGATTCTTACATTTATGGAAAATAAAAATTACATTATAATCTTCATTAAAATAATATATCGTTATATTATTAGACATATCAACAAAAATAAATTACACTTCTCAATTATGATTCACTACAAATAGTGATATTTATTGAGAGTCATATCCCTAAAAATATTAAGAATGACCATTTTCATAATCAATAGATCATTAAGAAACCTCTTAAAATTTAGAGAACATCTGCCATATTGTTTAATTAATTCTAAATCAATACACCCTATTATCTTCTAAAAATAAAATTATAAAATGAATGATATTAAATTCAATAGACATTATGAAGTAAATCATAGATGTCACAAAAAACATTACCATAATGTGACATATATTCAAAAATTATTTCCTTTTAATCTTATCCATATCTAAAATTCACTTTCTCTTATGATAATGACATTGATTTTTAAAAAATAATTTATCCTTAAACCAATCACGCTATGACTCAATACATCATAGTACAATAATCTCCTAGAAACATTATTAGAAATAAGACTAAATGTAGTCATAGTTCAAACCTTCTTATTTATGAAATTACATCGTGATCAATTGAAACAATAATTAATTGATACCAAACAAACACAACATGTTAATTTCTCAATTGAATGACCATTAAATGCATAGTTACCAGAAATCCACTAAATTACCTTTACGAAATACTTAAAACTACACTAATTTAAAAATTAATAATCATGAAGACTCAATATTGTGTCCTCCTTCTGGGGTGAACTACCTACATGAAAAAATTCTCATAAAATCTTTTCTATTGTACAAGTACGGTCATGGAGTGACCAATTATTTCATTTAATGTTTACTTATCTTATTTTAGTGACAATTTCTAATGTCACAATTACTCCAATATAATTAATCTTATAGAATTACTCTTAATAATAAGATCATATATAAATAATAATAGTATATTAATATGATAACATTATAGAAATATTCCATCATTATTTTATATAGATAAAAAAATAAATGAATTATATCATGTTCACATACTTTTACTATCTCCTTCCATCACTCCTTCATGCTCTTATATATTATTATAATATTCTCATGAAATAAGGTCACACACCATTTTTAGAAGAAGAAAAATCCAATAAATTCATCATGCTAATTTTTATAACATGATCTATACGTCATATACTTTATAATCTCTTACAAATCCTATTAGAAATGCACCTCGATAGGCCAAATATTGTGTAATTAATAGACTAAGTAAACTCTAGTGTTATCTCTCACATCAACGACCTTCCTTCAATATTGAGTGTCAACATACCCATACTACTTGTTCAAAGGTTCTAATAATCAAATTTATGTTCAATGTAATGATATCTCTACCCAAATATTCATATTTTGGATGTTAATAATTTTTCAATTTAGATAGCGGAAGAGACGCTAATATATTATCTAGTGAATATGTTATTATTGGATCATTAAATAAATATATAATATAAATTTATTTAGAATAAATAAAACAATGGTTTATTTGAAATGACATTACATGCAAACCTATGTTCCATGTATGATGATTTTTCACATTTCACAGGTCACCTTATTAATAGAGTAAATCAATTAATTGATAACTAGGAACATAAAAATTTTAAAAATATCACAACTATAAAAATAAAAAACCACAATAATAAACCCATATATATGAAATTAATAATTTCATCACATAAACCTATTGTAAAGGAAAAATAAAACTTCTATAAAATGACATGTCTAGTTTAAATTAAATATACTATATAATACATTCTAGGATAAAAATAAAATTCTCTATCACAATTTCAAAAAACCCTATCCAAATCTACGGCCTTTTTTCTGATCTCTACTTCGATATCACCTCAGGTTCACCTTACAATGAAAAAAAATTGTTCATGTCATATATAGGTTTTTATTTTTATTTGTGGTCATAAAATACCATAAATATAAATTTATAATTGACTACTCATTAATAGAATCCTCAATAATATAAATTTAACAACATTGTTTTTCAACAAGATATATAGTAGAAGAAATTATAAAATATATGATATTTACATTATATTTTATAATGGAACCATACAGATCACAAAATAATACATAAATATAGGATGTATATATGAGACACTCATATATAAAAATTGAGTGCTCAAAAAATACCATGGAGACCCACTACAATATCTATAAACTTGTCTAAAACCTGATTCCATTTTTGTAGTAAGAACCTTCAACCCACACATTTTCAATAGTTCCATTTATGTACCCTAAATTCCACACATTATATCTACATGTTCACTTGGACTCACAAAAAACATGTGAGTACACCATAGTTTTCCACTACCAATATTTTATATAATAAGAACAGGAATATATGTTCATGTATGTACTAAATGAAATGGAATATATCACATCATATACAATTCCTAATTTAGCCCATTAGGATTGCATGAATCTGACCAAATGGTGTAGATATTACTTCTTCATCTATTGAGAAAATATAATGAGTACTCATATAGTCTGATCACAAAACTAGGTTGAATAATTTATCAGTGTATAAACCAGGTAAAAATGAATAAGTTATCACAATATAAGGATTATTTTGGTGAACATTTTATCAAAATGAATGTAAATAGTTGTAAAAAATAATATATAATATATACATTGATTCTTGAATAATGATTTATAAACATATAAATAAAACATGGGTGAATGATTTATCACTTCTGTTGAAATGTGTCACTAGTAATAAACGAGTTAAACAATATTTGTCTTATATTTAATAGGATATCACCAATTCCATCTAAAGGAAAAAGTATAACAACATTAATAATATTATTTGATGAAGACGTCACCTATGTTATACAAGGTATCACCAATAATAAATATACTAAATCATATATCCCTTAGGGTGAATAATTTATCACTACTGATAATTATGTTAGACAATATATCCATAATAATAAAATAATTTGAATGAGACATAACCCATAGTTAAAGAGGTAACACTAATATTGAATCATTTGAATTATGTTCCTCCAATTAAAAAATAAAATAAATGACATATCTCCAAAATAAAAAAAAATAACTATTAATAATCAATAAAGAAAAAATATAAAATTATATAAATAATATTATATGTATTATATTATAAAATCAATTGGATGATTTATCAATAATAAAAAATCGTGTGCATAAGGTATCACCAATAAAAAAATATGATGACTGTTATGTCACTTATCATAAATTATGTAAAAAATTAATATAAAAAATTAATTACATTTCACGAATTTGAATTCAACATTAAGAAGGATGATAATAATCTTATATAGAACGAAATCACCCATAAGGAATTGGAAATTCCTTTTCTATGATAAATTTAGGATCACCTAAATAATAGGACAATAATTTTTTTTATTCAATTAGATGACTACTGTGTCAAAAAAACAAAAACAATTTACTGAAAATGAAAATAATTGGTGGAAAACAACAGAAATCCAAATACTCAAATACATTATATCCCAATAATGTAAATCATACCTGGATGTAACCAACACATAAGACACATCTAACAAAACTATTATCATTACATTAATCTGTAAAAAACATGGTTTGGATTGAAATTACCTATCTCACTTCACACCACCCAACTCTCATGTATTTAGTCATACAAGTCTCTAAGAGATAACACAAAACACTCATGACAATGGCTATGAAGATGACTCTTTCATGGTTATACATAAGATACTCTACCCATTGTTGTTTATTGACTAAGAACATTCATACAAATGCATGGTTTAGGATATTGGTTCATTCCAAAAGTTATTGTCACCACACACGTGGTATGATAACAAAATAATCCAATATTGAAGAGTGGGTATAATAACCTCGACTATAAAACAATAATTTGTGGATGAATCTCTAGAATATAATTTGTAGATCACATTTTGCAACCACACTAGGAATCTTAAGGCATCTCTCGGTAAATATTCTTTCCATCATAAAGGTTATACATCTTGGATAAACCAATCCATATATTATTTCATAATAAATCATGAATGAGACTCGGTATTGTACCATCACCTTGGGAGGATGTCATAAACACCTATTTATGAAGTCCATAGGTCACTAAAAATATTTCAAATCATTGGAAACACAATAGTTCTTTATAATCTCTCTCATACTAGGAACTCTCTTATGAATCATAACCTTAACATGATATGCACTATAAAAACACAATGAGAACCCACTATAAACCTTGGAGAACTCACATGACCATGGGAACTCATCTTAATTATATCATATGTTGCATAAACTGACTACACATTCATACCAATCAGATTAGATTTGTAATTATATTTTATGTTTTAAGAGTATGGGAAAAATATATCAATAAAAATCTATACCCATTTTCTAAATGAATCTCACCCACTTTATACATTATTGATAAAACTACTTCAGTTATCCACAAAGAAAAAACACCACACCTATGAATATTATGAAAAATAATTAATTAAAAATTAATTAATTCTATTATTAAACAAAAACATTAAATTAGTAATATTTGGGAAATTATCCTTAGTAGGAATCACCACAATTAAAATTATTTAAATGATTGTATGACAACAATTGACATGCCCATATGTTCCAAAAAAATAAAATTAATAATTTATTATATCAAATTAATTTTTAATATCCACCTTATAGATGATATCCAAATATAAATATGAATACTTATTAACAATATGGAAATAAATTGAGACCATATTCATTTATTATTCTATAGACACCTATAATCAGCTTCCATGAGTTTCCTCTAGTTAAGACACAATCAAACTATATATTATGGAATTTATTCTCAATTTCTAATCCTACAAACAATTAATTAGATTTAAAACATATTAGGAAAATATTTGAGGATTGATATGGAAGATACCAACCCAATAAAAAATATTCACATATAAATATTTACCAAAATATAATGATTAAAAATAGTAAAAAAATAGATAATAATTGGACATGACTCCAACAGATTAGTTGAGTATACAATGAGCACCTAAAGTGAGTACTTAATTTATAAACACCGTAACATTATTTTATCCATATATGAAGATTTAAAATAAGAATTTAACAGATAACCCGTACACCATTATTGGATACTCAAAACCAATCACAAAGCCATCCCCCTTTTAATCACCCCACCGGGTAAAAAATAACCTACCAAAAGGCAAATAACAATAGCTAACATATCTTCATCATACCACCTCGCCTCAAAGGATACCATGTACACCACCATTTGTTATTTTATTTTTCCATCCACCTTTGGAAGAAAAAAAATCATCCAATTTGATCCCTAATTTATTTAATTTCATTAAAATAGATCAAACATATTTAAAATTATCCTCTATTAAACGAATAACCTTCTAAAATTCCTCCAATGTTCCTTAGACCCACAAGTGGTTGATTCACCACTGTTTTCAACACACATCAATGTTCATGGACACTATAATAAAATTTATTATGAAATTCATCATCAACCATCATTTGGGATAATATTTTACTATATATATTCCTCTACGTATAGTTCATTAAGGTTTTATTATTCTTTTTGAGGTATGTGGCCAGCTAGATTACACAACTCATATAGGAAAACTATTTTGGACGAAATCATTGTAGAATTTTCCCATGTATAATTGGGAGACACATATTTATTATATGATATTATTATGCACACTTCCCATATAACTTTTAAATTAACCAAAAACTTCTCTTCATATAATTAAATTATTTTCCAAGTGGTAAATAAAATATTAATTATTCGTTGCATCCAAATCATAAATTTTACTCTCCACAAGTTTTTGATTCCATTTCAATTATTCACATTACTTAATGACTTATATAACATATAAATGACATTGGATTTAATAAATAAATTTATATGGTGAAAAATAATCATTCAGGAAATTTTCTATTTTTATTTTTTTAAATTTAATATATCCGATGGTCAAATTTTTTTTGAAAAAAATTATGTTGGATTCTATTATCTATTCTCTCATATTAAATATCATCACTGAAAATTTTATATTTTTATATTATAAAAATTTATTATTAATGATATAATATATTATTCAACAGTTTATTCTATAAGTCAAAATAATTTCCTTGTTGATTAAACCATGATATTTTCATTCATAGAAAATGAGTCCTTTCATACCAAAGGAATGGTTATATTATGGATCTCTAAAAAACAACAGAGATACAAAAGGTGTAGTAGGGTTGGATCAATGTATCATAATTTCTCAATAAAATGGATATATATTAATCATTCCCCCATATGAAATTTTAAAAAATATTTTTTAATCCAATTTCACTTAAAAAGGTTAAATTTTTTATCACAATTCTTTTCATATTACGATCACCATTATTTGTAAAATAAAAATGAATAGTCTAACACATAAGGGTTTTTCTAAATTATTGGATACTCAATGTCTGTGGATAGTCAATTATTAGTAATGGAGGAAAATATATTATGAATAACCTTCCATTCATTTTCTCAGTAATAACTAATATATAAATAAAATATAATTATAAATTTTACAATGATATTTCGAATAAAAATTAATCATCTCACTTGTTTTCTAAAAAAATACGAATAAAAAATACATAATATGATTAAAATATAGTTTATATTTTTTCAATAAATACATGACATATAAAATAAAATTATTTTATATCTATTGAACACAATAAAAATGAAATCTCTTTTTATTCATGAAATATTCATTAAATATCATAAAATAAGAACACATTAAGAAAGGAAATATAAAAGTGGGAGATGTTAATATAACAAAATATATTATTCATCTTTATCAAAGTCTCCAAAAAACATGTTCATAAGGATTATACAATATTTGGTTTAACATGGGAATATATTTTCCTCCATTATTATAGATATTTAAATTATAATAATCAATATATCTCATTTTTTATTGGTATGATTGTTTAAACTCTACAAATTTATTATTATTATCATTATTATCGAGAACCAAAAAACAACATCATTGCTATATAAAAATAAAACACTATATAATTTTAAATTTTTTATTAATTAAACATGTAACTATCTAGTATCGTTTAAGGAAAAGTCTTACTATATGAATAACTCACCACACCTCTTTAACTTTTTTATAAATATATAATGTAAATATGGTCAAATCCCATTCAAATACATTATGTGATGTAACTGTATTTATTTTATAAAATAAAAATAATATTTATTGTGTAAATTTACATTTTAAATTTCATATTTTGATATACATTGAGTATGATCCCATATATACATCATGAATGTTCAATTGAGGTGATTTAATTGATAAAACATTCTTCAAAACATTAGATAGTTTTTGTATATTGTTGATTTCCATATTCAATTTTTTTTCAAGTATAATTCAAATTATTTTTATATTATCACTCTTAGTTATATCACCCATGTCACGACCCGTCCTCGGGGCCCGTGCTGTGACTACCCCAAGCCCGTCTTCCATAGGCCAGGGGCTGGCGACTAGCACCAAAGGTGTAAATCCTGATAACTGGGAAGGCATTGCCTTTATAAAAGTAAACTAAAAACCACAGAGTACAAGAGGAAGTAAAACACTAAGTACAAATGAAAGTGCTGAAAAATAATGTGCCATAATAAAAACCCAACTGAAAGTAAAACTACAGCTGAACGAAATTACAATAGAAAAGACAACAGCTGGAAGAAAAGAAGCAGCTCCTGGGTCGTCCTCCTCGGATCCAACCTGTAGGGAAGGTACATATGGCGCAGCTCCTGGATCATCCACCACATATCCTACCTGAAGGGTAGGTACAGATGGACTCCACAATGATATTTCCCATCAACCTCCTCCGAGTATCGTCTCGTCGTGAAGTCCACCTCCTGATACTGACTCGCCGTGAGGTGCACCTCCGGGTATCATCCAGTCTTCGAACACTCAGCCTCCGTCAGCACTACCCGTCGTCTACAACCAACACAATGAGGTGCAGGCATAGCCCGTGCATGGGTGAGTATAACGATACTCCGTAGGGACCCTGAGAACTTCAAGGTCTCACTAAATCCAACAAGGATAACCACAAAGTATATCTCAATAGATAACATCTACTTAGGTTATATGCCCATACATATACCTATGTTATCAAGTAACCCATCTAAATAATGAGGAAACATAAAGAATATGAAATCAACAGATAACCCCTACCTAGGTATAAGCCCATAAATATACATAATTTATCATGTGACCCATCTCAATCATGAGGAAACACAAAGGTTATAGATTCAGCTCAAACCAGGATTTTCATTATCGAAACTGTAACTGCTGAAGGGCCCCATCTATGGAGTGTACATCGGACCTATCACGACTCTGAGGTACTGCTCACTAACCTATGACTGCTGAGTTACTCCTCCTGTCGAGTACCGCAGGTCAGCCACCCAAACACAGTAGTGATTCCCACCGGGGTATGCCACCCAAACACAGTAGTGAACACCCCCTAATAGCCTGCAGAGGTACTCTCCGGACGAGTACCGTGGGTCTACACTATCACATAGGTAGTGCTCCATCTGCCATGGGTCTTCACCCAAACAAATTAGTGCTCCGTCCACTGGGCTAGTCGACTCATTCCAAGTTGAGTCGGTCAAGCAGTGATCAGGTCTCAGCCGGCTACACGGTCTCCGTACTTCGTACACTCTTCTCCGGGAGGGTCCTCTCCACAAGCTACAGGTCGATACTCCAAGTATCTCAAGGTCCCACGAAGAAGTTTCTCAAAGTACCACCTCGTCATAGGGGTCCCAATGTGACACACAACGCATCAATCGGACGCCCGGTCTGAGAGTTATTAGCATATTCGTCCTAGGGGCCCGGTTGGATTCGTGTGCGAACCAACCTGGCCGTATTTCAAATATACCCCGAACTCCCATAGGGTATACTCATAGGGACCGTTTCTAAACGTGATCACCAACGCCACTGACGGTTCGTCAAACGGACGTTCGGTCTGAATGTTTTCAGCTTTTCCGGTCCAGGGGGCTGGTTGGATTTCGGGTACAATCCAACCCGTCCACTATCCAACTGCATCCAAAACTTGAGAGGAGTATTTCAAAAGTTCTGTCTAATCAATAGGAAACCATCAAAGTCGATGGAACGTCAATCGGACGTCCAGAGCTCGAGATATAAGTGTTTCCGCTCCGAGGGCCCGATTGGTTTCGTATCTGAACCAACCCGGCCGAACCCAATGTTCTCCGAAACTTTGAGTGTACTATACCGAAATGACCGTCTCGATCCAAGGATCACATCTCAGCTGAAGGCACGTCGATCGGAGGTATGTGTCCCATGTTATGGGCGTTCGAACGGAAACAATCCGAAATGGGGGGTTTGGGCCCGGCGCGGCCCGGCCCAACCCCCCTGGGTCGGCCCGAACCGGGTCTGGGTCCAGCACATTGGGGCGTGGCCCGGCCCGGTAGGCGTGCCCTGGCCGGCGCGGTCCGGCCCGACCTGCGCGGCCCGGCCGCATGGCCAGCCGTGGCTCAGCCAGCGTGGCCGAGCGGAAGCCGCAGAGCGGCGGGGGGGGGGGGGGGGTGTTGCGCGGCCCCATCTCCGCTGATTGAAGCTGGCGGCGGTTTGTTCCGCCATCGTTCCTCCAGGATCCCGCGCAGCCGCAGGATCCCCAGAGCCGCACCGCCGTTACAAGCCGCAGTGGTTGTTTCCTCCAGCGGCCGGACAACTCCGGCCGCCGCCCCCAGTCGCCAGCGGCACCGCGCCGCCGGCCCGCGCCTCCGGGGTTTCCTTGGACCACCAGAGTTTCTCCGATGGTCCGTTTTCAAAACCGTATGAGACGACATTCATCTCGGGTCCCGAAATTTAATGTGGGAGCTTCAAAATTACCTTGCGGCCCAGTTTTACGTCTCCCATCAATCCGTGCTCAACGTTAAAATATCAAATCGCGCCATCTTCATGGTTTTTCGTCGCAGCGCGACGGCGCCGCGGACCGACTCCGACCGCGGATTTGTTCGGCCTCCAAGGCGCGGCGCGATGACTCTGTTCTTCTTCATCGTGATTCTCTAAATTCTGCACGGTGTGATGGCAGTACGTTGCTTCCATTTCAAGCCATGTAAATAACAATAAAAATAAAAAGGGGAGGAGGTTCGGTCGTGTTTGTGTGGTCCGACCTCCTCCGTTATTTTGATAATAGTTGGTCGTTAATATCGATGAACGTCTAAAATTATTCATGACACTAAAACCAAAACCCTAACTTGCGAAGATGTCACATGTCGTCGAGCTGCGGAAGAGGCTAGCGTCGCGAGGATAAGACGTCGCGGAAGATCGGTGCCGATTTCGTTGACGTCGGAGGGTGAGTCGTCGTCAATGGAAACGTTCCCCGCCGTGGTGTCTCCTCCCTTGACACAGATGAAGAAGAGGAGAATGCACATCGTCGGTGATCGCCCGATGAAGAATGCGGTGTCTCGCTTCCTTCAATGTGGAGAGATGGTGCAAGATGAGGCGACGTTCTTCATCGAAGCTTCGAAGTTCTTCACGTTCTTCAACAAAGGAGATGAAACGTTCTTCTTCTTCGTAGGATGTTCTTCAAAACTCAAATGCTCTCTTCCCTTCCTCTTAACTCAACAATTCTAACCAAAATAAAATAAGGCTCCACCTTATTTTATTTACCCATGACATGCTTTCAAAATTAAAAAATTCAAAACCAACATACTTAATTAATTGATCTTGAGTTGTCAAATTAATTAATGATTAGGTGGCATGAATTAAAGTGGGAGGTGAGGTGGAGAGGAGTCACATAATTTAAAGTGGAGTTACAAAATTAATTTGGGAGGCGATTTATGGAAGGTCAAGGGTCTTATGGGAAGATCAAAGGGGGTTAGGGTCTCATGTGGGCCCCACCACCCTCTTATCCCCTCATGGGTAGTTCAATAACTTCCACCAAAGGATATAACTACTTTTAAATAAATAAAATTGTAGCTCAATTTTATTTTTACTTGCCACAATTTTTAACATCTCCTCCCGAGCAAATGCAACACCGAAAAATGTGATCATAAGCAATTACCGGCGTTGTGAATCCATCGGTGCCCTTAGAATTCGATTCCAAGCACCAGTTCAAATGTTAGAAAAACCCGCTTGTTCTTTCATGGAACATTTCCGAGCTAAGCTTCAGAAATTGGTTCCAGGAACACAGGGCCTCAGAATTAGGTGTTTTCAGAAACATCGTTCTTGTAAAATTCCAAAGAAAATTAAGAAAAAATTTCCCTTGAATTTTATGGGTTGTTACATTACTCCCACCTCAGGGCATTACATCCCCATAAAGCTTCAACAAAAACTAGGGATTCAAAAGCGGTACTAAGCATGCAACTGGGCCTTCCTCTCCCATGTGCTCACCTGGAGGTTCCCGTACTGGCAGTGAAAGCGCACCCGAGAAAATGACCATCCTCGTAGGATCTGCTCCTATTGATCCTTGATCCCCACCTAAACCTCCATGAATGTCACCCCATTTCCAATGTCCAGCTCTCCATGGTCAATGATATGTGAAGTATCACGCACTTATCTCTTCAGATGAGATACGTGGAAGTCGTCGTGCACCTGGTGCAACTGAGGTGGATGGGTCAAGCGGTAAACTACCTCGCCTACCCAGTTGAGGAACTAGAAAGGTCTGTTGAACATCGGATATAACTTTTCAAATAAACCAAATCTTCGTAAACCTCGTCAAGGTGAGACCCGTATAAGGACGTGATCGTCATACTCGAACTCTAGTGGTCTCCAATTCCTGTTAGAAAAGAAACTAAAAATGACTACTGCCACGAGGGTAATGTTGACCGACTCAAGAGTGATCTGTCTCACCCTCCTGTGCATGAGATTATCATGTGCTACCTGGGGTTTCCTTTTTTCCGACCAAGGAAAACCCATCCTGACGTCATAGTTAAACCACAACTTTTTTTCCTAATACCGTCATTTTGTGTAAGAATTGTGATTGCCCAGTCCATATTCAAACCAATGTCGTAAATCCTCAACACTTCCACTAAGAGATTCCAACCGAAACTCTCGCCTCGAGGGTCTGTCCACACCGTCGGTGTAAGTATGATTATCGAGTCTTCTCCCAAGGTATCCCTAGAAGTGAGGGTCAGGTCTATGGATTACCAGAAACTCTAGGTCTGGGACAAGATTCGTGGACGAAAGGAATGATTCGTATCAATTTCTGTTACTATGGCAGCTAGTAGTGGACATAGAATGTCCCTCGAATCATTCTTAGAGCCATCAGGTCTCTCTCCCTGACCGCACACAACAACCCTCTTCCCCTGCCCTCCAGCTCCCTGAGCCTGGCAGGGAAAACTAAGGCGGGTGGTTGTAGCATGTTAAAATGTACACCACCTCATGTTGCTCTCCCAACTCTGCCTCCACGTCTCCTGCTTCGCAGACTTATCTCTCATTAAAGCTTCCTCTTTTTGAAATGATTAACATGCCCGAGTCTCTAAGACTGGTGCTAGATTATTGTTTTTTACTGAATTGTGCGGTTTTCATCCACTCCTGGATGATCTGCACCTTCTTTTCCTATGATCTGAAAGAGGTTCTACATTTTCTCCTTTTCCGAAAAGTGAAAATCGGTCTTATCCCCTGGATAAACCATGCCCATTACCTAGTACAGTCAATCCTGACATGAATGATTCATTCATTCCATGGATGACTATGTAAGGCCTCGACGTTACTACCAAGAGATCCAACTATCACTCTCATCTCTATGGGCCGAGTCACACTATTGGATTCAATGTGAGGTCACTGGGTCTCCTCCATTGGAAATCTCGAAAGTGATGGTCAAGTCAACAGTTTTAACCAGGACCACTCAGTATCAACCAAACAAAAATACAGGAAAGAAAACATCACAAAGATAAGTGTCTTTTTATTATTGAATCTCATAGTACAAAGAAACAAATACAACAACAATATGGAACTAGATGTACAAGGGACGTATCAACTAGTTCCGCTCCTGTCCACCTGCTCCCAGAGCTCTACTGCCTTGTCCACTGTCTGGCTGTTGCTCAAGCACCTGTCGTTGCTTCTACCTCGGTGGATCCTCCAAATCCTGCAGATCAACTATGCGGGGGGTAGGACAGTCACGCGCTAGGTGACCCTTCCTGCCGCATTCATAACATTGCCTACTCCTCGTATGGTTGGATCTGGTCCTCTTGGACCTCTACATCATCTGTCTACTGCCCACATATGACTTGACTACTGATCGAAAATCCTGCTGCAAAGGCAGTGGATCATGTACACACACAGGGTGTAGAGCTACTAGCACAAACTCCACCCTGAATAAGGTCTCGATGTTTTCCAATGTGAGGGTCATCCCATCACAAAACTGGAACAAGTGGCTCCACCACCTGCCTGCTACTGTCGAAAGAAGGATGGAATCAAAGATCACCATGAAGTCTTCTGGCGTTGACACTAGCCTAAAGACTCTCACCATATCCTCCAGCCAATCCCTAGTCGCCTTCGGGTCCGTCTCTTCCCGGAACCTGGGTGGCCTCTGGCGCTAGAACTCGTGCAGTGCGCTCATGTGGCGTACATCGCCATCTGCTGGGGATGGTGGCATCGGTGGCCCAATTTATGGTAGTACCACTGGTGCCTCCGCTGGTGCCTCAACTGCAAGAGGTCCCTGTACCGAATCCTCGTCGCTTGGCAGGCTGTCAGTATGCACATCTCTCTGGGCTCTAGCTGGTCGTCCTTAAAAAGGCATCCTGAATGAAACAATGTGACACGATCAAATGATTATACATAGTGAGCTGACCTGGTTTGAGGTGACTTTTAAAAACATCTGAAAACACACACACAATCAGTGTTTTCGTGCACAAAGTCAGATATTAGTTGTCAGGGTCCTGGTGTATGGATACGTCGGCCGCCCACACCAACAATGGACTCCCTGAACTGAAGACCACAATTAGTACCCTTAAAACTATTTCTTCACAGAAAGAAAATATCATAGTTAGATGTTCTGCAGTAGAACCGAATCCTCTGATACCAATTTGTCACGACCCATCCTTGGGGCCCGAGCAGTGACTACCCCAAGCCCGACATCCATAGCCCAGGGGCTGGCGACTAGCACCAAAAGCGTAAATCGAGATAACTGGGAAGGAATTTCCTTTATAAAAGTAAACTAAACACCAAAGAGTACAAGTGGAAGTAAAACACTATGTACAAAAGAAAGTGCTAAAAAGTAAATGAGCCAGAATACAAACCCAACTGAATGTACAACTACCACTAAACAAAAGTACAACAGAAAATACAACAGCTGGAAGAAAAGAAGTAGCTCCTGGGTCATCCTTCTAGGATCCTACCTGAAGGATAGGTACAGATGGCGCCGCTCCTGTATCGTCCACCACGGATCCTACATGAAGGGTAGGTACATATGGCCTCCACAATGCACATTCCCATCATCCACATCCAATTATCGTCTTTCCGTGAAGTCCACCTCCTGATACAGACTTGTCATGAGGTCCACCTCCGGGTATCGTCCATTCTTCGAACACTCGGCCTCCGTCAGCACTGCCCGTCGTCAGCAACCAACACAACGAGGTGCGGGCATAGCCCGTGCAGGGGTGAGTATAACGATACACAATAGAGACCCTAAGACCCTCAAGGTCTCACTAAATCCATAACGATAACCACAAAGAAGATCTCAACAGATAACCTCTACATAGGTTATATTCCCATACATATTCCTATGTTATCAAGTAACCAATCTAAATCATGAGGAACCACAAAGATTATGAAATAAATTGATAATAACTACCCATGTATATACCCATACATATACCGAAGTTATCATGTGACCCATCTCAATCATGTGGAAACACAATTTTCATAGATTCTGCTCAAACCAGGATTTTATTTATCAAAACCGTAACTACTGAAGAGCCCCATCTCTGGAGTGTATAGTGGTCCTATCATGACTCTGAGGTACAGCTCACTAACCTAATACTGCTGAGGTACTCCTCCTGTCGAGTACCGTGGGTCAGCAACCCAAACACAGTAGTGCTTCTCGTAGGAGTCTGCCACCCAAACATAGTAGTTCACAGCCACTAATAGCCTGCAGAGGTACTCTCCGGACGAGTACCGCGGGTCTGCACTGTCACACAGGTAGTACTCTGTCTTCCATGGGTCTGAACCCAAATAATGTAGTGCTCCGTCCACTAGGCTAGTCGGCTCACTCCATGTCGAGTCGGTCAAGCAGTCATCAGGTCTCAGCCAGCTACACGGTCTCCATAGTCCGTACGGTCGTCTCCAGGAGGGTCCGCTCCACAAGCTACGGGTCGATACTCCATGTATCTCAATGTCCCACTAAGAAGTATGTCAATGTACCACCTCATCATAGGGGTCTCAACGCAACAGACAGCGCGTCAATCAGATGCCCGGTCTGTGAGTTATTAGCCTTTTCGTCCCAGAGGCCAGGTTGGTTTTGTGTGCGAACCAAACCGGCCGTATCTCAACTGTACCCCGAACACTCATAGGGTATACTCATAGGGACCGTTTATCAACGTGATCTCCAACCCCACTGACGGTTCTTCAAATGGAAGTTTGTTCTGAAAGTTATCATCTTTTTCGTTCCAAGGGACCGGTTGGATTTCGGGTACAATCCTTTTTCATACCCCGGCAGGAATCACTACTGTGTTTGGGTGGCTGACCCATGGTACTTGACAGGAGTAGTACCTCAGTAGTCTTAGGTTAGTGAGCAGTACTTCGTAGTCGTGATATGACCACTGTATACTCCAGATATGGGGCTCTTCAGTAGTTACAGTTTCGATAATGAAAATCCCAGTTTGAGCTGAATCTATGACCTGTGTGTTTCCTCATGATTGAGATGGCTCACATTATAACATAGGTGTATGTATGGGAATATACCTGGGTAGTGGTTATCCTTTGATTTCATAATCATTGTGTTTCCTCATGATTTAGTTGGGTTAATTGATAACATAGGTATTTGTATGGGAATATAACCTAAGAAGAGGTTATCTGTTGAGATCTTCTTTGTGGTTATCCTTGTGGGATTTAGTGATACCTTGAGGGTCTTGGGGTCTCTACTGAGTATCATTATACTCACCCCTGCATGGGTTATGCCCGCACCTTGTTTTGTTGGTTGCAGATGATGGGCAGTGCTGACGGAGGCCAAGTGTTCGAAGACTGGATGATACCCGGAGGTGGACCTCATGATGAGTCAGTATCAGGAGGTGGACTTCACAGCGAGACGATACTCAGAGGAGGTTGAAGGGCAAGAGCATTGTGGAGGCCATCTGTACCTACCCTTCAGGTAGGATCCGTGGTGGACGATCCAGGAGCTGCGCCACCTGTACCTACCCTTTAGGTAGGATCCAAGGAGGAAGACCCAAGAGATGCTTCCTTTCTTCCAGGTGTTGTCTCTTCTATTCTACATTCGTTAAGTTTTAGTTGTACTTTCAGTTGAGTTTGTATTCTGGCCCATTTACTTTTCATCACTTTCTTTTTTACTTAGTGTTTTACTTCCGCTTGTACTCTATGGTGTTTAGTTTACTTTTATAATGGAAATACCTTCCCAGTTATCGGGATTTACGCCTTTGGTGCTAGTCGTCAGCCCCTGGCCTAGGGAAGGCGGGCATGGGGTAGTCACGGCATGGGCCCCGAGGACGGGTCGTGACAACCCACATCTAAAATTTATTGATTAAAATTTATTTTCAACTACATATTGTATTTATTTTTATCTTATATTTGAAATATCAAATACAAACCTGATAATAAAGATGGAATATATCAAAATATTTTTTATAAATTCATTTTATTTAATATGCATCATATGTGAATTAAATAATTTCTTACTTATAACCAATGTAAATTAGATTTATTAAGTAGAATATTAATTTTATTCAAGGTAATTATTTCACATGTTTGTTTTTGAATATTTTGTATTTAACATTATATGATAAGATTTATTTATTTTTCTCACATTATAAACTACCATACACAACCAAAAAAATTTCATTTTTAATCATTATGTTCATTATTAATCATATGAGAATTATTTACTTTCAAGAAATATTATAACCTTCGTAATCAATTTGAAGAGTCATTTGAACACTACATAGTCCAATATATCTCTAATTTGGAATTTTGGAACAAACCATATAGAATTTAGAAAATTTATTGATTCCCCATAACTAAAATTTTTAAATGAAATCACCTTTTTATACAATAATAGCCTATGCATTGTAGGGGACCAATTTTAAAATTAACTAATAAAAAATCATCATTCATATATCAGGTTTAAATTTTCTAATTGTTAATATAAATTGTAAAAATTAAGATCATAATTTATACATACTAGATTTTAATGAAATTAACCTGTAATTATCATTACAAATAATCATCTATGAAATTGTCTTCTGAAATATTTAGTAAACTCAATTTATATCACTGAGGGGAGGGTGAGACAATATTACTATATTTTTATAAAACAACTACCATTTTATTCATTAGAATCTCTACACCTATTATGATAAATGCATATATATCCTATCAAATAACACATTAACATCAAAATAAGGCATAAATAAAAATGACAACATATCATTATATTTTAACATAGAATTATAATAATTTTGGTTGATTTGTACATAACGTGTTAGTTATTAATTTGAGATAAAACTTATTCCTTAAATTTAAAAAGTTAATATGAAATGGAATAAAACAATCCATAAATAATCATTTTCTTCCAAAAAATATTTCCTCCTCTTGGGATCCATATATAATATGCCTCTTTTTATAATTGAATATTTGTAATTATTATTTCACACTATCATTGTGACTCTATTGAATGTCAGAATAATAATTTTATTGACCATATTCCCCACAAAAAACAACAAAGAATAAAATAATCCAAAAAAATCACAATTATTCATGGTGTTTATTTATCACAATTTGAGCCTTCAAATAATCAATAGTAGTATATGCTACTTTATTTCAAAATAGTCAATGTAAATATTTCACAATAGTTTATATGTGGTCTTCTTTGTCAAAATTTTGAGCCCTATGATATACAACAAAAAAATATATTTTAATCCCCATGAATTTATATTTTCATATGATGAACTAGATTTTTCACTTTAGTCTCTTTCAATATATCTCCATGTATTTTATATTATATAAACTTCTTTATATATTGTTCATAACAACTTATATTGGTCACAAGGATGGTGTATTTACATCTTTTTTAGTAAACTCCCATGATAATTGTTGTTTGATCATTATTATTCTTATACAGGTAAAATTTATGTTCATAAAGACTAGTATATTTAATACCATGAATATGGAAACCAATATAATCTAAAAAATCCCCAAAGGTCAAAATCTATTATCCTCGTGAAACTCCTTCAAATTACCCATTAAAAAATCCTTATAAATTATGAATTAAAATAAATTCCAAATTATCCTTTATTTTTAACAAATATAATCATCTTTAAATGAATATAATTAATTATTAATGATAGATGAAATACTTTTAAAACCATAAAAAATAACCATAATATTGATATTCATTATTTTTAGTCTTTTCCATATTCCGGTTAATGATTATATTTACTCATACATGAGAATTGATTCCATTTAATTAATAATGAAATAAATATGGATTAATATTTTATGAGAGTTTCATTAGTCCAACATAACCCTTGAAAATTTGGAATTACTCCTACATTCCTATTATAATTTCTTATTTTAACTTATAAACACACATTAAATATTTTTTCTTATTCTAAAAACATAGTAAAACATTGGAATAACCTATATAATAATATACGTTTCATATATTATAGTTATATAGCATGTATTAAATTTTAAATCTTTCATTGTTATTTATACATTTCATTGTTAAAATTGTTATTAATAGTAAATAAGTATATGAGTATTTATATATTTTTCCTAATATACATCTCAAACCAGAACTAATCTAAATAATAAATAAATAACAACAAATAAAAAATGAAAAGTACACACTATCTCTAAATAACCCTCAATTTAATGTAGATTATTTCCAATTGATATAAAATATATGAGTATTCATTTTTAGTCCTTTAATTTACTATTCAGGGCCTTAAATATCTCTTATCCTGAAAAGATAAAAAAACTTTTAGTTTAATGTTCTTTATATTAATAATAAATAAATTATAAAAATATATATCCTCAACATTAATTCATTTCCTAAAATATGTTATCAATGTTTTATAAATGAAACACAATATTAATATCTTAAAATTTTTAAAGAATTAGTAATTTATCTATAAAGCCAACTCCATATCTCCATGTCATTTGATTAAAATTTATAAAAACATCATGTCAAAAATAATGATTATGAATATAAATAATGAAACTTATATTCAATATTAATCCAATAGAACCCATAATAAAACACATTTTCATACAACTCGTCCTAACCACTATAAAGGCTCTTGAATTTAGTGGTTGTGAATATAATGGAGAATTTGGATTCTTCATTTGAGATTGGGGATTTATTTTCAAAACAGGTATCATTATCTAAATTCCATGTAGTAGATTGTCTTGATGTAGTGTTTTTTAGATATGGATAAAATCTTGAAAATGTTATATGTTGACCGAGTAATGGTTGGGACCTTTATATTGATTTCATTCTTTTTATAATGTTGGATTTAAATATTCATGGTTACAATTATCTATTGAAAACCATGGCGTACTCTATGGGAAATTTTTAAGAGTTACTGTGGAATGTGGGAAAGGTTTGTGACCATAAAAAAAATTCATAGAATTATTTTAAACATCCATTCATAGTTGTTTTTCTTCTTATAGGAAGATTCATGGTTTTCAACATAATTTTTAAAATGTTATATCCAAAATGTGTGAATGGGTATAAATCTAGATAGTGAGAGATGAAAATTTATTATATAATTTTCAAAACCCTATAGTAACTATGTGAAATCATTAATTGTCCTAAAAAAATTAGGGAAATGAAAATTTTCTAACGAACACTTTTAATTCAAAAAACATATAATCATGTATATCAAATGGATGATGAATTGTCTTTCGCCCTCCCATTTATTCATTAATTACAACTTCTTATTGTGTGGGTTTGATGGAATCATAAGAATATTTTGAATTGATTTCTTCTATTCCCTCCCTTGGTCAATATTCGTATTCTTTCTTCCTAGATATTGGAAAATTTGGGTTATTTATTCCATGTATATTGTACCAAATGATTGTGGAATTATTTTTATATGATGATGATTTTGTGTATAATGAAAATGGATGTTCCATTACGAAGAACTCAAAACATTTCATGACATTTTAGGAGGGTTATTTTTTCATATTGATTTTATTAAAAATATACAAAAATTAATGGTTAATTATTGTTGGTTGATATTGATATTTCCTATTGCTATGTAAACTAAAATACATATACCTTATAGATATAGCTGGATATGGTTTTTGTAGAGTGAGATGATTTTTATGGTATTTGTAGAATATAAATTTTTACATAAAAATTCAATTTAAATTATATATTTTTATAGTAAATTTAATTTGATTTTGTAGATTCAGATAAGTGATAAGAGTTGATATGAGACTGTACAAAATATTTTATTTTTTTGGTCGATATTTTTATGGCATTACGTAAAAGGAAATGACTATATATGAGTTAAGTGGTCCACAAAAAATGTCCCTATTTTTATGCATGCTTTTAAATACATGTGACACTCAATTTTCCCACATTCAATTACATCCCTTAGGAATTAAATAAATTTTCTTACTACTATAAAACTAATGTGTATAGATAATGTCAGAACAGATATTATGGACCCTCAGACACTACCATTATCCCTCAGTCATCAAGGAATGAGGAATGGATAATAAAAAACGACTTTGAGATATATCGAACCTATTAAGGAATAAATTAATTAATATAAACTAGATATTGTGGAACTAGTGATATTCCACTTTAGTGACCTCTATATTGTGGATCATGATCATTTTAGAATGGTTTTTATGAGTAGGCTGTGATAGTACCATTTGATTCCTTATAGTATTCTTGCTAGTTGATATTACATTGATGAGATAATTCATCAGAGTCTTCTTTATTAGTACCTAGGTGAGTATTTACTAGATAGCAATATGACTTCGTTGGTGTGAGGTGACTATCCTAGGAATTGGAAAACTGTATGGAAAATTTCACAACTCTTATGATTGATCCATGTGTGGATTTTTATGTAATGCTATCAATAGTACAATAGGATCACTTTATTACCAATGGAATCTATTATATATACATAATATCAATGGATATAGGTATTTTAATGAGATATTGTACGCTTTATTGTGTTTTAGATAGATTATTGTGTAAGGGACCTTATTATATAACCTATAGTTATGTTTACCCAATATAGGGATATTGAACGGGAGATATTATTATCCATTGTATTTGTCACATTAAAACATGTTGTCAATGTTATAACCATGTATGGATACTGAGTTGAGTTTATTATATGAACTTTATAGGGTATCCATGGATATATATAATAGTTTATTGTATTTCCAAACTATATTAGAATGTCCTATTATATTCCTAATATAGATATAGTACACTCATGGTTAATATATTATATTCCTAGGATGTTTCATATGAAATAGTTTTTAGACATGGTATTATATGGATTCATTGGATACTGCATAGGATCAAAATGTTATGCCAAATTATAGATGGATTTCCGGATACTCCGTAGAATATAATGTTTTACTAAATGACATATGGATTTCTATAATAAACCTATGGATTTGGATATTATGATAAATGATATATAGATTCATATGAAACTCCTAAGGTTCCAAAAATATCCTTGACAGTATATGGACTCCTTAGATATACCCTATTATATGAAATATTGTCTGATGATATTCAGATACCTTGGATTCTCCATAGGATTTAGAGGTTACGCATCACGAAAAAAGAATTCCTTAGTTGTTTATATGGATTAAGATTTCACATGAGGACTTATGAATATCTATGATACTCCATTGGATTAAACAGTTCTATCTGATTACATATGGATACATAGGATACTCTTTAGGATTCCATGTTTATCTTGATGACATAAGGATTCATATGAATCTACTATTGATATGATGATTATTCCTGATGAAATATGGATTCCAAGGATTATAAAAATGATTTGGAATCTCAAATAATGAGAGATTTGTATCTAGGTTAATCATTATAGTATAGAAAAAATTCTTGAGAACATATGGGTGACTAAGATACACACATGGATCTGGTGTAGAACTTATTGATATATAAAATCCTAATATACCCAGTATGTAACATCCAAATATTTTGGGACATATTTCAAACAAATAAATTTAATAATTTCAATATTTATTTATAGAAAATATCATTTTTATCATATTTTACATGTATTACTACTTTATATTGTGTTATATGTAACAATGGGTATACCTTTTGTTTCACACAACACTGATATTAAACAAAACCCGAAATTTTATTGAAATATTTCATATGATAGTTATAATACATATATGATAATTCAGGGTATAAATATTGATACTTTTTTTAATGTATATAAAATGTTATATTTGGTGAATATTTAATTACAAATAGGACAAACTGTTCAAAAATAGAATACAACCTTTTTCTGAAAAAACATTTTTATGAATGAAGACACGGTATGACATAGTAAATTTTAAAAATTATGCATGATTTTAATTATAAATATAAGTATAAATATATATTTTATGAACTCATTTATCAATTTCAAAATTTTCTTCCCTGGTTTGTAGAAAATAGTTATGAATAAATCAAATTGTATCCAAAAAAAACTGTAGTTTTCTAAAAAGATGTTTATTAACATTATTGTGAACATAATTTTAAAAAATTATGATAATTTTAGAATATTTATTATAAATTGTTTTTTATTTTTGAAATAATCATTTAAAAATTATCTTAGTGTGATTAATTTAGACTTTTAGAAAAAAATAAATTTATAAATTGTAAAAATTATGGACAATTAATTTAAAGCTATCTCTTAGTTCAAATTTTTTGTAAAGAAAATTGATAATATAAATTTTTATAAAATTAAATTATGATGAAATATATATATATATATTATCACAATTTATTTAATTTTAATCACTTATATATTTAATGTATATATAAAAACTATGTTATCATTTGAAAAATTTCTCTTTGAAAACCTGATTTCTCGTCGCATATGTGGGTTTAATTTTATATTAATCAATTAAAAATACAGGAGTTGATTTGAAAAATGGATACTATATTTAGAGTCATAATATGTTATTTTTTCAATAGGGTAATTTTTTTGGATAAAAATTAATTGTGAAACTGTAAAAATTAATTACCATAGTTATGGTCAAATGGTTTTACAAGAGGATGATGTAAAAAATAAAAATGATAGAAAAACATAAAAATAAAATAAAATCCAATAAATTTATATATATATATAAACCCTATAATTACTAATTATATAAAATCTTCCATTTTTTAGCCTTTTGTGATGAAAAAAATTTGGGTACACCTTTTTCATCCAAAAAAATTTAATATTGTCACTCACATCATTTATAAAAGGCCACCACCAATCCAATCTAATCGATACTATAAAAACCAATTTTATAATAATTCCATTAAACATAACATTAAAAAGCACCTATAATAAAAAAATCCTTTTTTTGATAGAAATATATACTATTGAGGATTTTTATGCAATCATAAGGAGCTTACCCTATGAATAGTTATTTTTATTCAATTAATTTTTTTTCTTATTTCGTACTCAACATACATCAATTATTATTAAAAATAGATGATATAAGAAACTAAATATATTTCATATTCTTATAATATTCTGGTTTTGTATTTATTACATATAACCATCTCCAATTTCATAGAATGGGTTTCAAAAGCATCATTTCTATGTATGGTGGATGACCACCTTATTATCCGATGTAATTTAGTTTTCGATGACCTCCTCTACCGATTGGGTATGATGATGGAACAAAATTATATATATATATATATATATAATTTTTAGAGAATAATTATACATATGTATCCATTGTATTATTAAGAACATTTTACCTTCTATTCCATAGTTGATACGACAATGTAAGTCATGAGTAAGACAGACTACCGCCTTTGGAAGTGATTTTATTTTTTTCACTAACTCATTTAATGTAAGTTAATTAATATACTATAAATAATTATATGAAAAATATTTTATACCGTTATTATAATAACCAAAAATTTATCATTCTTAAATGATAATATATAATTTTCTACATTTCCATTTCACTCATTGATGGATGATAATGACATTCTTGTATGTGTGAACTACCGCCTTCACGAAGTGATGTGAATTGATATTTTAAACACAACAAATAATGGATTATATAAATATATATTTAATGAGGTAATATTTTATTTTTTATTTTTTCATCCTTCATAAAAATAAAAATTATACTTAACACATTTCCATAACAATCACTGATAAATGGTTATATAACTCTAGTTTATGTTTGAATAAGTGTCTCCATATTTATAACAGACACCATTTCCTATAAATATAATTCATGGTTATTATAAAATTATAAATAATTTATAAATATGTTAATTATTTCATCATTATAACTATGAATATATTGGAATGATGATCAATGTAAGAGGACCAAAAATAAAAAATTAATACTTATATGAAAAACAAAGGGGATACTACCTGAAACATAAATTTATCATAGAATATAAAATAATATAATAATAAGATTACATATTTAATTAATAAATGGAATTAAACTTTTAATATTTATTCTATATTATATTTATGATAAAAATATATTTATTATACTATAGTTTTGAATGAATACGAAGGATGTAATGACTTATGGGAAAGGATTTCTAGCCCATCAATTTTATATAGGAGACATGAAAATTATCCTATAATTTATTTTGTGTTGCATATATAATTTACATTAGAAATGTTATTTAATTATTCCCGTCCAATTACTTATATTTAATGTTTTATTTTAGTTTATTATTTATTAGGGATTACAATTCAAGTGATTAATACAGGGGATATTGTTTTCCATATCACTATTATTTTTTACTTGGAACATTACATATTAACTATGAGATTATTTTTTGTCATGTATATAGTGTCAAAAAAAATTATTTTATTATTCAAATACATTAATTTATTTTCATTTATATATCCATTCTATTAACTCTCTTTAATGGGTTTTACAGTACAAATGTAACCAAAATGGTACGAGGATTTTGTCTCCATTTTCATTCTTTGTAACTCGTAATTATGTTGTTAAAAAATATTCCAATATGTAGTGTATATAAATCCCCACTGGCAGTTAATATAATGAAATTATTAAACCTCATGATATTTAAATTTTCTGATAATAATATTTCTTCATGGTGAAAACATTTCAACATTACCAAAGTTGTAATGATTTATTGTTACAATCTAATCATTTATCAGGATTTATTATTGTGATGTTTCCGATGATAAGATATTATGATCCATATATCAAAAATGTAATGATTTTATCTGTACTAGGAATATTTCAGGAGAATACTTATTTTCTAATCATTTTCCACTCTTCTTCTACTAAGGAGTTCAATCAAATTTAATAATAAACATATTTATAGTTGAAAACACTTATTATTTGATAACCATTTTTTCTAATAATGTTTTAATACGTATTTCTAACAATATTGAAAATATATATTAAAATAATTTTTAACAAATTTTTATTTTTTTGAATAGAATAATAATTTCATTTTTGAAACTATCCACTTTTTTATTTTACTACAAATGTAAAAAAATTATTTAATTAAGATTCATGCCATGAATCATATTTATAGAAATCATTAACTACAAATTATTTCAAGAAATCAATAAAAATATCATTTTTAATTTGAAAAAATATATTTTCCATAAAATTTGGGAAATTTTAGAAAAATTATTTCCAAATAAAAACGGTTTATCAAATGTTTTTTAATTCATGTTTTTATATTTAAAATATTATTTCCTAAAAAAATTAATTTATTTTAAATACATTGATTCTAATATTTATACTTTATTTTCATGGAAAATTAGTTCCAATTTATTTTAGATTATTATAATGAAAATTTTAATGAAAATTTATTTTACTTATAAAATATTTCATGTGATCATTCCAAATCATTCTCCACATATGATAGCTTCATTTCATTTTACATATGGTTTGTTTTGGATATGAATGAAGGATAAAATTTTAATCATTTAATGATTTTTATATGTTTATAATAAAAATTATATTATTAAAATTTGATACTTTACATATTTAATTATATGTTAATATTTTTATAAAATCCCTTACCTTTCATGGGTTATGATATGATTAATGTTATATATTGATTTTATGATTGTTAGGGACATCACATAATCACAAATAATTGAGTAATTGTAAAGAACCAGAATATCCATGTAATTTTTTATAATAAAATGAGATTTTTATGAATATATGAAAATTGACGGCGCATGATTTCGAGTCTCGATTTTCTTGGAATCAATTTTTGACGTTTTTTTCGGGTAAGTTCAATGAATGTTCGAGCAGGTTTTTATAACTTTTCTACTGTTGCTCTGAATTGAAATCTGAGGACACCGTTGAACTCGCAACGCCAATATTATCCGAAGAAGACTTTTATCTCGACGACAGTTGGTCATGGGTGGAAGTTAGTTTTTGGCTTTTTAATGGAAATAATAAAATAAAATAATCTTATGTTTTATTTTAATTTATCTTTTGTAACCTCCCATGTGTATGATGGATGTGGGGAAAACCTTACCATAACCTCCCATAAGAGGTTATGGTACAAGGGACCACCACAACTTAACCTCCAATGAGAGGTTATGGTGGTGGCGACCACCTGAGGCCAAAGACCTCCCTTGAGTTATAGTGGTGGAGACCACCTGAGGCTTATCTAACATAATGGGGGAGAGGAAACCTATAAACCCTTTCCATAATGTGGAGTAGCCTCTTGGGCTTCCTCCACATTGATTTTTCCAATGCACAAATTAAATGTGCCAACTCCCATAACATTTTATTTTCCAACTTAACCATTTTGAAATTGGTGTCAAAATTTAAATGAGAGAAAAAATAATCTATTACCATGGCTTGGAATTTTCATTTTGGTGGAACATGGGAGAAATATTGGGAGAGGTAAGGGATTGGGAGAAATAAATTTCTCTAAAGAAGAACATCAAATCACAATGAATTAGCTCTCCTGACAAAGAACGCCCTCCCGACGAAGAATGCTCACTCGACGAAGAACTCTCCACTGACGAAGAACACCATCGACTACTACTTTATTCCTCAAAACCAACATTGTCATAGGACCTGTTCGTCTACAATAAAACGACGTCCACCTTCTCGTGGGAACTCCGATGAACAACAAACAAGGTAGGGTATTTTTATGATTGATTTTATATTCTTGTGACTCTTTCATTCTAAAAAAAGAACGCGGATCTAATTATTATGAAGTTGATCTAGTGATGTTTTACTAGAGGGTTGGTATTTTTTATTTGTGGGAAGATGTGGGGTCATTGATTGAATTTCTACTCTCTTCAATTCTTGATAATTCATTGAAATTCGACATGGAATTGAACTACTTTCTACCACCCTAAATGCGGAGGGTGAATGCAAAACCAACATTGCTCGACCCCTCTGCCATTATTAATGGTATAGCAGTGTTATTAAAAATGAAGGAACGAAACAACTATGAGGAAGGCAAAGAAGGAAACGATCACACCACACATGGCCACCGCGACCCGCACCGTCCCCGTGGCTTATAGGATTAGTGTCGCCTTTGCGATGCTCTCGCGCCCCAGGCTGAACCACGCAGTCCACCGGCCCTGAGCCGCCACCGGCCGAACTGTCCAGAGCCGTGCTGCACACCGACCATGCTACCAGCCAGATGCACCACCTGCCGACCGTGTCCCTAGCCGCGCTGGCCGAACTGGTCATACCACCCACCGGCCGAACTAGCTGTGCCACGCGCCGACCATCGAGCTGCCCGACTCACACCGCCTACTAGTCTCCCAAGCCGCCGCTCCCTCGTGGAACCCTCCTGGATGAAACAGCTGCACGACACCCTCCTGAATGATCCAACCACACAACGAACTCCTGGACGAATAGAACATATGGTTCCCTCCTGGCCGAACCGGCCACATGGCACCCTTTGTGCCAAACCAGCTTGCGCTCGGGTCCGAGCCACCCTCATGGCGCTCTCTGGTCCGATCCACCCACGTTGTGTCGTCTGGGATGAACCTCCCTCGTGCCAACCCACGACCGCTACAGTCACTCGTGATCGGTTTGCACCCCCTCAGCCCTTCGCGGCCACTTGTAGCATTTTGGGCTGGGCCCAGCAGGCTGAGACATACCAAACAGTGCATGTCGGGTCAACCTGGAACGGATCGTCCCAGACATGGTAGTGTCAGGTCGGATCAGTCCAACTAGGTTGGACCGGTCCCGTGCCCAATAAAAATCCCATTACAATATTTTTTCCATATCTTTGGTATCAGATGTCCGTTTGAAGAACCTTCAGTAGTGCTGGTAATTGTGGAGCATGATGGTCCCATTGAGTAAACCCCATAAGAGTCTGAGGTATAGTTGAGATACGGTCAGGTTGGATCGTGCATGAATCCAACCAGGCCCCTAGGACTAAAAGGCTAATAACTCGCAGTAGGTGTTTTGATTGACGCGCTGTCCATTGCATTGAGACCCCTATGACGTGGAAGACTTTTTCGATACTTCTTCATGGGACTTCGTGACAGTTGCGGTATCGACCAGTAGCTCGTGGAGAAAATTCTTCCAATGTTGAGTGAGCAAAGTACGGAGAACTAGTAGCTGCATGAGACCTGAAGACTTCTAATTGTTTGACTCTAAGACACACTACTATCCTAGTGGGAAGCACTTGGTTATGGCAGTAGGCACATGGTGGAGGAGCACAGTTGGTGACATGGAAGACCAACATTACTTGACAAGATGAGTACCTCTATATGCTCTTAGGGGGAGCTCCTTGGTATGGAGGTAGACCCACGGTGGGGATTGCCTCTGTGTGACATAGAAGACCAAGGGTAATTGACAATAGGAGTACCTCAGCTGTCCAAGGTTAGTGTGAAGAGCCTCTGTGTAACAGTAGACCCATTGTACATGATTGAGCATAAGTTCTCCAGCATCTGGGGTTTTGATAATGTGAATAAAATCTTGGTTGAGCTGAGTCAGTACTTGTTTGTTTTCCTCATGAATGAGATGGATTACATAATAACCTAGTCATATGAATGGGAATATACCTAAGTAGGGTTATCAGATGATTATTTACTTTTTGGTTTATCATTGGTGGATTTGTGAGACTTTGAGGGTCTCGGGGTCCCTACTGAGTATAGTTATACTCATTCCTTCACATGCGATACCCACACCATGTTGTGTTGGATGCAGACGATGGACAATGATAACTAAGGCTGAGAGCACCAGGACTGGATGGTACCCATAGGTGGACCATACAAAGAGTTGGTACACAGAGGAGAGTGACAGATGTGGAGTGCTAATGAGACTATATATACCTACCCATTAGGTAGGAATCCCATAGGATGACTCGACAGCTATTCGTCATTTCTTCAGCTATACTTGTATTTCTAGTTCCTTATACTTTGCAGTTGGACTTGTATTTTCATCCCCTTTTACTTTTCAGCACTCTTTTGTTAAACAGATTTCTTAGTGTTTTGTATCCATCTGTGTGATCTATTTTTTGCGTTTATAGGATATAAAGGCAATGTCCTCCCAGTTTTAGGGATTTACGCCTTTGGTGCAAGTCATCAGCCCCTGGCTTATAGAAGGCAGGCTTGTGGTAGTCACGACACATGCCCCAAGGGAAGGGTCATGACAGTAATGTTATCCATTATATGATATAAAAGTGTATATGGGTGGTTAGACCATTCCAAATAATGAGGGTACCTAAGTTGTCTTCTCAGTCGTGAAAATACAAAACATGGATTCTTTTCATAAACCCGAAGTATCTATACGAGTGTTTAACCCAAAAATAACATTTTATGACTATCATGTTAAGTATCCATGAAATAATTTTTTCTATGATTATATGTTCTCCATAAATCAAAGCCTTATTCGAATGTCAATCTCCCATAAGACGTTTTTCTTGATTTATATATGATTCATGTCTTATGAACATCCAATATTAATTCCATAACTCAAGATTATAATATGTGATATATAGGGAATGTTATTAAAATTTTATCCTCATGTTCTCATACCCTTATGTTCATGTTATACATGTATATATTCCATTTTTAATATTAATGAATATCTCATGTCACTGTTCCTTATGATTCTTTTCCATATGGTATAAACAATGGTTTTATGAAGGGTATGTTTTCTAGAGAGTACTAATGGGGATGAAATTTATGACATATTTGGAAGATCGTTCACTAAATTCAATTAATATGTATGTAGTATATAAATTAAATAAAATATTATGGGCCCCATTATATTATTTTTTAGATTAATTGAATAGTAAGATAAAAAATTCTATTAATGTATGATAATCCTCGATCGTTATTATTGGTATCAGGGGAAATGTTTAGTTTACCTTTAGAAACGAGGATTCGAAAAAATTATTGATATCTCTATTCATATTACATAGGTTTTTTCATGGTATATATCTAATGATATTTATAAATAATAAAAAAATTGTACAAAAAATTAAATGAATTTTAGAATTGGATTGAGGATGTGGTTTCCTATAAATTAGAAACATATCTGGATAATACAGGTTGTTGTGTCTCTAGAATAGAGGTTCATCTGAGTAAATTTTGTAGTTTGTGTACTGAGACCAACAATTTAATAATTTATTATATGTATATTAGATGTATTTAATATTAATAAATCTCTATATCATATATTTATAATTGTTCTTCAATACTCTAATGTAGTAATTCATTATGTTATACATTACTTTTATATATTAATAGTTGTTCCCCACTATGATGAGAACCTTTAGTTTCTATGATTGTTTTCATAAGTAATTATCTATGTTTGGATATAATAATATGATGGGACAAATTTTATATTGATTATTATTATAAGGCCCCATCATTAAACATTACATAATATGGAATTATGTCAAGAATTCGCACTAAGGATCTTTTTAGGTTTAGAGTTTTATATAATTAGGGAATTTCAACTAAATAACAGCATGAATATTACATGTATACACTACTACTCAACATCCCTTTTTTATAAAATAAAACCCCTTAAAAAAAACATGTCTAGTTCTATGTTATAAACATCTTCACATTTCATTGATCCCATCATTGACCCTATTCATCAATATGCCATGTGGAAAACATTTCAAAAACATAGGATGAGAATAAAAATCATATTAAGGGTTATAAAATAAATAAGAAAAACATTATTCCATAAATAAATACTAATCAATGAAACCATACTTTTCAATCATAACATACCTCATGAATTCACTAGATTTATGAATAACACAATGAAATAAAAATCATAAATATAACATATGGAATACATAAAATACATAAATTGTATCTTTCATAGCTACATAGGGAGTTACATTTAGAATACCCATCACAGTATATTCCCTAATTGTCTTGGAAGAAACATTAATGTTTTCATCCTTCACATTATCCAAGGAATTAGAGATCACTCTCGGGCTCATCCTCAATAAGTATATCACGGAACCACCCATATATGTAAACAATGTCCAAGAACCATAACATATTTATAACAAACCTAGAAAAATGATAACATTTCCAAATTGTAGTCACCAAGTATAATTTCAATATTTTGACATAATCAATGCTTTATAAATCCATTTTATAAACAATTAATTATATTTAGTAAACCTATTTTCTAATCAAAGTGCCCCATACGACTTTGATGCATTTAAGTGAATTAAGATTTCAAAACATTAAAATTCATATAAATAAATCCTAAAAAACATTTTTAAATCATCATCTATAATGGATAAACATTTAGAAGAATATTTCGTTAAAACATTTAAAACAATATTATAGTTAAAGGTACCCTTACCATATGAGAAAATACAAGAGAAAAATAATTATAGAATAGCATAAAACAAAGCTCATAATATATTGTGATTATGGAGATTCCTGGTATAATATGTGAAAGGGAAGCATATACACCATATAAAAGTTAATTAGTGTATGACGAAAAATATGTTTCAATGGAATTTAAATTGATACCAAGTACCTTACAAAGATTATATACTTAGATTAAGGATAAATCAATGACATAATTATGTGTGAAAAATATGAATAAAAAATATAAATTGATATTTACATTTAAATAATTCGAGTTCATTCACACATATTCATAACATGACATATTCATGAAGTAGAAGTTAACCTAAATAATTTAGATTGGGTTAAGATGTTCCCTTACAGAAATTTGACATCCTGACAACGTCACTTTATAATCTAGAAAATGAGTTTATAAGGGAGAAAAGGGTATCTCAAAACATGGACATAAAATTTATTGAAATAAAGAAATACAAGAACATATCCTAATATAATAATTTGGAAATTTAAGGACAAAACAAAAAGTATTTTTTTTAAAAGAGGAGGACGAGTGGTTCCCTTACCGATTTGGTAACATACGAAACATACACCACAAGAAAGCAGGATCATACAATGAAGATGTAAATTAAAATAGAATAAATTATATTAGGAAAAAAAATACAATCATTGGATGTACATACAATACAAAAAAGTAAATAGTGTCAAATATATCATGAATTACATGAGAATAAAAAGTGAGATGAAAACCCCAAGCCTCATTGTAATCAATAGAGTCATAGGACCAAAAGTTAATAACCACAAAATTATTCATAAAATACCATTAATATAAAAATGATCATGATAATATCTATCAAATGGATTTACACAATACAGCACATGCAATAATAAAGTGGAAAACAATGGAAATTTCATGGAATTAAAAGTGAGATAAGAAAACTCCTTACCTCAAGTCTGTCTTCTCTTGTATATTCCATGTTATTCATGAATAATAAAATTAAGTTAATTTTTACCTAATTATAAACCTTTTTTAGGAATATTATTTCTTTTATATCATTTATTACCTTTCTATAACAATTAGTTTATTATTTGAGTTCATATTGGACATTTTGTTGTTGTTTGGAATTTTTGTTAAAAATGAACTTTTTATAATTACAATTAGTCCATGTGGTCAAAACTACATTATCAATAGAGTGATATTCATGATTTAGATATCAAATATACCATTTATATCCACTATATGTCTATTTATAATAGTCTAATATGTTTGGACAATAGAAACTAAATCCACCGTTCATGGAGATGGTACGCCATATGTTTTCATGAATGATACTTTCATTTTTATTCATTTCAATAAGAATAAAAAATAAATGAAAAATATGTATATTATAATTACATTATAATATAAATTTTATATACATTATATTTTTTGTTTAATTTCGACCATTATATGTTCCATTTATAGCATGAATGTGTCTTATCACTTGGAGGGGGCGGTAGTCCGCACATCCCCAAATGAAATTATTATATATACAACCAGAAAAGAGAACATTTATGTCCTAAAAGATATCAAAAATAAATATATATAACATAAACATAATACATATCATATATAAACAATGTTACTTCTTAATTACCAACATGAGACGTGGATAGATATATTTTAACAATCATCATTTCATGAGGTAGTAGTTTTCCGTCCACCGAAACAATACGTTCGTATCCATTAGATGGAGGTTTGTTGAAGTTTAGTTCGAATAATTCTCATAAAAAACATATAATTTTTAGGATTCAGGTTCATTTATAAAATAAATGAATAAAAAAAGTTCAGGGTGTTGGAGAATGAAAATGAAAGAAAATAACTTAAGAGACGATGTTACCATTAAATTGCGTATATCATTTTGGTTTGAAACAATGGTTTACTTGAAGTGACATCGAATTAAGTTAAAGATCTAGGTGGAATTGAGATATCATGAGAGTGTATTTGGGATGAGGCTGGATGAGCCAAGGGGATTGACATGTGTGAGTAATTGGTTGGAGGTGGTGTCCTTTTATAAGGGTGAGGAGAGGCTCTTTAAGAATGTTTGAAAATATTATTTTATTATATAATGATTTTTTTTTCTCAAGGTCCAAAACTCATTAATGTATAATATAATATGAATATTGTTCAAAATGGAATCATCCAAATAAAATTGTATAGGTTTTGTATAATTTTTTAATTTTTATAATAGTATTTTTTTAAAATCAATCATTAATGAGCTAAATGCTACATCAATATTGTGCAATAAATTATTTTATTTATTTGATGTATAAAAATTATAAAACAAATACCATGATGTAGGAAATCATTATATATTTAAAATTAATATGTATAGTTTAATATATTAGTTATATAACCCCCATGTATAAATTGATTTAATAAATTATATATATTAAAGTCAGTTTTGTCTTTAAGTAAAATTAATTAATGTAAATTGTCATTATCATTCTTAAGTGGCTCCATAGGGTCCCCAAATCAATACAAGGATGCCCACGGTCCGAAATGTATCAAAAAAAGTATTAGGAAACATTTTAGGGTAAATTGTTATTATTATTATTATTATTAAATTATTTTACCCTTATTGACCAGATTTACCATTTAACCATGGTAAATAAAATAGTTACTGAACAAAATATTCAAAATGTCAAAAATAAAAGTTACATATTTACACAATTTAGATCATCTGATTCCAAATATTGAATGAATTTTCCAAAATTCAAGACATACAAGTGGATGAAATTAATTTATCATTAATTCGCATTGTCAAAATAGAAATCGTGTTTTTAATAAATAATAACTATCAATATATTGACACATGTTTATGTCTAATTATGAAGTTAAATTACTTCCAATTACAAAAATTTGATTAAATAATAAAATTATACTATAATTTATCTTTAAATTAATTTTAAAATATACTCTATCCATATAAACAATTAGATTAAATTGTATTATTGATTTAAAATACTACAATTTTTTGAATTCAATTAAAATGATATTTATTGGAAAATACTATAAATTTACCCAAAGTAAATTTTGATGTCCCTATTCTAAAACTAATTATATATATTTTTTTCAAATAGAATATATAAAAGTGACAAATAAATATATTTAAAATGGGTTCCCCATTGAATGAATGTAGAATGACCTTTTCATGAATATTACAGAATTTCACCCATAAAATCAGATTATTTCAATTTTAAGACTCTAATATTTTTTTGGATAAATGTACATAAATTTAACAAACATGAATAATAATAATATTATTAGTTTGTTTCATTCCCTCCAATATAATTGTTATGCATTAACTTTTATTTAAAATAATAATATTATTCTGTTATTTTTCGTTATAACTCATTGTTCTGTGAAACATATAATTTAAATGAAACTCGTAGTTTCATGTGGAGTATGAGATTGAACATACAACCGCCTTTAAATTAATATAAATATTTATTTCATTAATATTAATAAATATAAAAATGTCATATTTTTTATTTACCTAGGATGTTACATCCATCCCCCCTTTGGGAAATTGTGTCCTCGTATTTTTAAAATTGGGATTGGAATATTTATTGAAAGTCCCAGATGAGAAAGAGAGTCAATAAAACTATCACATTAATATAATGAATGGAATGTAAAAAATGTAACTCGAGATAAAACATACTAGGATTCCATGTTGGAAAATATAGATATGGAAGAGAAACTAACCATTATGTTCTAATGGAGAGTGATAGAAAACATGATCCAAAGAATGTTTGCAATCTGAAAACCATAAACCTATGATGGGATAAATGTTCTTTTATTCCCATTAGTAAAAGAAAATGGGATTTTTTTTGTTTTATGTTACCTTTCATAATGTTGATTAATTTATTAATGGGATTTCCTAATCACATAAGAAAATATTCTTACCTTTCTTGTAGAGTTTCATCCCTTAATAAATTTCTTTGACAAACTAATATTTTCTCCAAATGATGAGTATTCATTAAACATGGCCACACCAGAATCACTAGATTCAACATCTAGATAATCACATAGTCCACAAAAGAAGAATATTATATTTACATTTCCATTACAAATTATCCAAAACCAAAAAGGTTAGTACGAATTTAGATAATCTCCAATAAGGATATTCTTTTATAAATCAAATATTACTCTTAATATACAACATTCAACAAACAATACCCAATGATTGAATAAAGACCAGTCAATACAAAATTTCTCTTAAAATACATCCAAATAATCCCAGCTAAGATTGGATCCAACTCGTAAGGATTTGTTCATATAGTCTTCCAGGAAAAATCATAAATTTTTTCTACAAATAAAATCGACTACTCTTAAAGTCTCATACTGATGTATAGTTAACATAATCACATATTCTCTATGATAGATTAATCATTTCAATAAATAATCCAAGTCACCGTATATCCAAAATAAAAATATATATTCTTCTAAAAATAAAATTTCATCCATTAATCCACAAATGAAAACCCATAGTATTATATTTTTCTTAATTATATAATTTTCCACAAAATAGAGAACGCCTTCCAAAATTAAATTTATCACTGAATCATCAAATAATTTTCTTATACTAAGGATATAATAACATCCCAAAATCAACATATTCTTGATCAGTAAAATAATTTACTGAAAATAAATAAGTCATACAAACAAGGGACTTCATATAGTCTAGTGGTAGAAGATAAATCTCAATTTCACATTGGTGGTGGGTTCGATTCCCGCATCTTTGTATGATGCAACAGGTTGTCACACGATTTGTGTTCTTTCCTAATACTCAAAACAACCCTAACATGTTTTAACTACAATGAATATGTTCTACTTCTCATTTTCATCCTAACTCATTAATACCTCAACATCTTATATAATGTCAATTTTTTTCACCTCCAAATGATAAAATAAAAATATAACCAATTGAAATACATCATGTCTTGATCATGTATTCCATATGGTTTCATCATCATTAGGATCATGTCAGTAGAATGTCCTTGCATTAAATAAATGATTATGAGATCCTTCAAACTCAGTTTCTTCCTCCTTCGAAATATACCTTTCACAACATGGGTCTTATGGGTGTTCGCAAAAACAATAGTTTTACAAAATATTCATGTCTGACATATATTTTCGAATCATATAATAAAAATTGATTTTTATAGAATAGTGAGACCGATATTGAGTTGAAAAATTCAATAAATGGTACTATGAAATTACCAAATATATGTGCAGAGAGAATATATTGTAAAAGGTAATATAAATATGTTTTGCAAGAGTCTCTCTATTCACCACCTTCATCAAAATCATAATATGCTTCAAATTCACGTGATAAGTAAAAATATTTGAAAATTCCTTGATAATATTTACATCATCTACAAATATTAGAATATTGTGAAAATAGAATTTGATTAAATACTACCCATGATCAACGTTGATATCGTGTTATAGTGGTGGTGTTTGATATCTCAAACAACTTCTTGAAAATGTGTTGTATTCTAGATAATTTTTAACAATCATATGAATATGAATTTTGAAAAATTATTGAAAGCATGTCATCAAGAAGAGATAAGAGGGTTATTTGAGATCCGCCTCCTTCCATTTGTTACACACATTCCATGATCTGAAAAATTTATTAAATGAGGATTTCACTGAAATAATAGACATATGGACTAACAAATTGTTTATGGAAAACTCATAGTCCCTATATATTTCTAAACCGACCTCAGAAGGAAACTATAAGACCCCATCCTTAAAAATTAGATATCCTTTAATTAAGTCACGAATTTACATTGAGGATCTTTTCAAGTTTATAGTTTTATATAATGAGGCCATAATTATTACATAACAACTTGAATATTAATGAATACACTACTACTCTGAATACATTTTTTATTAAATAAAAAATCTTAAAAAGAAACATGTCTAGTTCCATTTTTTAGAAAACATAAATTTTACTTAATACCATCACAGACCCTATTCCTCATCATGTCTTATGGGAAACATTTCAAAAATGTGCGATGATAATAAAATGATCAGTACGGGTTGTAAAACAATGAAAGAAAACAGTATCCCATCAGTAAATAAAATTCAATTAAACCATACTTTTCAATCCTAACATACCTCATGAAATCATTAGATTTATGAAAAACACAAAGAAATCACAAATCATAAATGATTCTTATGGAATACATATCATACAAAAATTATATCTTTCACAGATATATTGGGAGTTACCTTTGGAATACCTATCTCATTATATTCCCAAAATAAATTAGGTGAAATATTAACGTTTACCTCATTCACGTTACCCAATGCATTGGAGAGCTATCTCGAGCTCACCCATCCTAGGATTATCACAGAACCACCCTTATATGTATATAATGTCCAAGAACCATAAAATATTCATAACAAAGATAAAATAAAGAAATCACTTCCACATTGCAGTCATTCTGCATCATTTCAAGATATTTTCAAAATCAATGCTTTATCAAGCCATTTTCAAAACCAATTAAAACATTTAATTATGAGAATTTCGAATCAAAGTGTCCCATACTAATTTAATACATTTAAAATAATTATCATTTGAAAACAATAATTTCCATATAAATGAATCCTAAAAATAATTTTGTAAACATCGGCATTAAAGTAAAAATATTTAGAAGAATATATCATTAAAACATTTAAAACAATTTTTTAGTTAAATATACCCTTACCACATGTGAAAGTAAATGAATAAAATAATACAAAATAACATTAAAAAAATCTTATAATATCATGAGAATACTGAGATTCATGATATAATATGTCAAAGGGAAGTATACACAAAATGTAAAAGTTAATTGGTGTATATCAACAAATAAGTCTCAATGGAATGTAAATTGAGACAAATTCCCTTACAAATATCATATCCTTAGATTAAGGATAAATCAACGACATAATTATGTGTGAAAATTAAGAATAAACCAAATATAATTGGATATTAACTGTAATAAAATCATAGTTCATTCAAATATATTCATACAATGACATAATCAAAAGTATAATTTTAACACAAAAAATTGAAATTATATTAAGAAGATCCTTACAGAAATATGACAGCCTAACAACATCACATTAAAATTCTAAAAATTATTTTATGAGAGAGAAAGTGGTATCTCATCACATGAAAATTAAATTTAACCCAATAAGTATATATAATAACCTATCCCAATAGAATAATATGTTAAATAAAAGGCATAAAAATAAGTCTATTAAAATGGGGAGGGTGAAAGATTCCCTTACCGATTTTTAAATTTATGAAACATACACACCAAAAAATAAGGATCATACAATGAAGATGTATGTACCCCTTGATTAAAGTATATAACAGAAATATTATATTCATGGGTAGTACATACACCACACAAATGTAAATAGTGGAAAATATAGAATCAACCTCATGGGAATAAATAGTCAGATGAAAACCACTAACCACATTGTAATTAATCAAGTAGTACGAACAACAGTTAATAACCACCTAATTAATCACATAGTATCATGAATATAAATATAATAATGATAATATATATCAAATTTCAGTACAAAATACACCACATTAAATAATAATGTGGCGAACCATGGTAATCTCATGGAATTAAAAGTGAGATAAGAAAACACCTTACCTCATGTCTAACTTCTATTGTATGTTCCTTGTTCTCCCTGAATAATAAAATTAAGCCTATTTTAAATGATTGAGAATATTTTTGACGTTTATTAATTCTTTTATATCACTAATTACCTTACAATAACATTTATTAAATTATTTGAGTTCATATCGGACATTTTGTCGATGTTTGAAATTTGAGTTAAAAATATACTTGTCATTATAACAATTTGTCCATGTGGTCAAAATTAAATTATCTACAGAATGTTATTTATAAATTATATATCATATATATAATATATATCCACAATATATTTATTTATAATAGTCTATAACATTTGGACATAAGAAATGAAATGCACTGTTCATGGAGACGTTAAGTCGTACGTACGCATGAACACTACTTTAATTTTGTTTTCATATTTAAAAGAATAAAAACAAAATTATACATAAGTATATTATAATTCCATTATAATATAACTGTAATATACATTACATATGTTTATTATTTCCATCATTTATACATTCTATGTTTAGCATGAATGAGTCATATCACTTCAAGGGGGTGGTAGTCCTTACTTCCTCCAATGAAATTATCATATATATACAAAATGAAAAGAATAAAGGTATGTTCTAAAATAGAGTTTAAATATTACAGAAAAAAATATACACTTAATGACTACCATGAGAGGTGGTTGGAGATATTTTTTTAATCATCATTTCGCGAGGTAGTAGTTCTCCATCCAAATAAACAGTATGTTTATACCCATTAGACGGAGGTTTGCCGAAGTGTATTATAAATCCTTCTGATAACAAAAACCTAATATATTTATGATACTAATTTTTTTATAAAATAAATGTATAAAAATATTTTAGGGTATTGTAGAAGTAAAATAAAAGAAAATAAACATAAGAGAAATTGTTACCTTCAAATCTGGTATCTCCCATTTGTTTGTTCCAGAAGGTTTATTTGAAGTGCCTTCTGCCAAAGGTAAGGATCTAGGTGGAAGAGATGGATTTTGAGAACATATTTGGGTAGAGTTTTTACTATACAATGGGAATGAGAGGTGTGAGTAATGTGTTTTATATGGTGTCGTTTTATAAGGGTGAGGAGGGGCTCTTTAGGATTTCTTGAAAATATTATTTTACTATATAATGGTTTTTGCTTTCTTAAGGCCCAAAACTCATTAAAGTGGAATATAAGATGACTCTGGATCAAAATAAAATCATTAAATAATAATTCTAGAGATTTTTGATATTGTTTTAATTTTTATAATCATATATATTTTAATCAAACATTAATGTGGTAAGAAATACAACATTATTGTGTCATAAATAATTTTATTTATTTGATGTCTACAAATTATAAAGAAAATACCATGATGTAGGAAATTTTTATTGATTTAAAATGAATATTTTAAGTATAATATTTAGCTTATATAACCCCATTTAAAAATTATTTAGTAAAAGATATATTTTTAAGTCATTTCTTAATTCACATTAAATTAATTAATATAAAGTGGCATTATAACTCTTAAGTGGTTTCCTGGGGTCCCCAAATCAACCCAAATATTCACATAGTCATACATGAATCACCCAATAGGATTATGACACATGATAAGGTAAATTAATATTATTATTATAATATTTGTTTACCCTTATTTACCGTATTTACAAATTATCCTTTGTAAATAAAATACTTACTAATGTAAATATTAATAATATATCAAAATAAAAGTCAACTATTTCAATTATCTCGATCTCCTGATTCCAAATATAGAATCCATTTTCCAAAAATGTGAAACATGAAAGTGGAATAAATTATTTTAAAATTAATTTTGGTTGTCAATAACAAAGGATGGGTTTTAACTAATAATAACTATGAAAATATAGACCCATGTTTAAGTCAAATTTCAATGTGAAATTACATCCAATTAGTAACATTAGATTAAATAGTAAAAATATAATCGAATTAAAATTTAATATAATTTTAAAAGATAATTTACCAATTCAAATAAATTTGATTAAAAAGTAGTTTTGAATTAAAATACAGCATTTTCACTGTTCAATAAAAATGATCATTTTCAAAAAATTACCAAAAATTATTCCAATTTTTTTTTGATGTCCCTATTCAAAATAAAAAATTTATTTTGTTAAATAGAACATGATAATGTGTAAAAAAGTAGGATTTAAAAAGGGTTCTCTAGTAAAAGGTGGAAAATGAAATTTTAAAGAATATTAGATTATTTTATGCGAAAATATGATTGTTTCCTACATTAAGACTCTAAAATTTATTAGATAAATGTAAAGTCTTTTAACTTTCATGTATAATAAAATTTTTAGTTCTACTTCTTCCCTCCAATATAATGGCTATTTGTTAAATAAAATTAATAATAATAATAATATTATATTATTTTCGGTATTAGTCAATGTTGGGTGAAACATATGATTTTAACGAAACTCGTCATTTCTTATTGAGTATGATTTAGAAAATAAAATCCCCATTAAAGTAAAATTAGTATTTAATTCATATATATTTATAAATATAAAAATTTCATATTATTTATTTACCTAGAATGTTACATCCTACCCCAATTTTAGAAATAGAGTCCTTATAATTTTAAAATTGGTATTAGAATATTTACAAAATGTCCCACATCAGAAAAAGTGTCAGTATAACAATCACATTAAAATAATGAATGAAAATAAAAAATCTCACCTGAGATAAAACATACAAGGATTCCATGTGGGAAAACATACATATGGGAGAGAATCTAACCATCATGTTCGGATGGAAAGTGATAGAAAACATGATCAGGATAATGTTAACAATCTGAAAACAATAAACATGTGATAGGTTAAACGGTCTTTGATTCCCTAGTTGGAAATGTTAACGAATTTTTTTTTTTACGTTACCTATCATAATGTTTATTAATTTATTTATGAGATTGACTAATAACATAATGAAATATTCTTACCTTTAATGTGGAGTTTCACCCCTTAATATATTTCATCCAAAAACTCATCTTTTCTCCATACGATGAGTATTTATTACGACATGTTCACACCTGAGGCGCTAGAATCAACTTCTATATAATGAAATAATCCATAAAAGAAGGACTATATATTCATCATGTTTTTAATAATTATCTAAACTAAGATTGAATTCAAAACATAAGGATATCATCAAATAGTATTCCATAATAAATCATAACATTAATCTCCAAATAGCATCAAATTCTCTTAATGTCTCATACTGAAGTGAAATTAACCTAATCAAATATTCCCTATGATAGTTTAATCTTTTCCATAAATATCCCAAATCTCTATATTTCCACAATAAAAAAAATATATTCTTCCAAAATAAAATTTCATCCATTACTCGACAAAAGAAAACACATAGAATTATAATTTTCTTAAGAATATAATGTTCCCCAAAAGAGAGATCGTCTTCCAAAATAACATTTATCACATAATCACAAAATCATTCTCTTATACTCAGGATATTGTAACATAGAAAAATCTACTTATTTTTTATCAATAAGTTAATTTAAATAAAATTATTAAGTTACACTAACCAAAGACATCACGTAGTCTTGTGGTTTGTGCTAATTCCCAATCACACATTGGTTGTGGGTTTGATTCTTGCATCTTTGTACGATGCGACAGGTGGTCACATGATCTGCATTTTGTCCTAAAACTCAAAACTAACCCTGACATTTATTAAACTCAATGTTTTTCTTCTACTTATCATTTTCATCCCAAATCATTAAGACCATAACATCATATATGTTTTCACTTTTTTATTTAACATACATATGATAAAATAAAATTATTCCCAGTAGAAAGACATCATACCATGATCATGGATTCTATATGGTTTCATCATCATCTTGATTCCATAGGCAGAAGTTCTATGAATTACCAAAGTGATCTAGATATCCTTCAAAATCCCCTTCTTCCATCATCCAAATCTACCTTTTTCAACATGGGTCATATGGGTGTTCGTAGAAAAATAGTTCTGGAATATAATCATATATGACATATAATATTGAAACAACTCATAAAAATGATTTTTATAGATTAGTCGGACCAAGATTGAGTTTAAACATTAAATCAATGGTCCTTTTAAAATACCATATGTATGTACTTAGAGACTATATTTTAAAAGAAAATATAAATATGTTCTTCAAGGGTCTCTTTATTCAAAACATTTTTCAAATTCATTATATGATAAAGAATATTGTGATATGAGAAAATATTTGAAAATGCCTAGATAATATTTACCATTCTTGAAAATATGAGAATATTGTGAAGATAGTATTTTAATAAATAAAACCCATGGTCTATTATTATATCGAGGTACATTGGATGTTTTTGATATATCAAACAACATCCTGAAAGTGAGTTATATGTTAGAAAAAGTTTCACAATCATCTGATCAAGGAATTGCAATAATTATTGCAATCATGTAATCCAGAAGAGATAGGAGGGTTGTTTGAAGTCCTCTTACTTCCATTTGTAATAGACATTCCATGATCTAAAGAATTAATGAAACAAGGATTTAACTGAAATAATGGAAATAGGGACTAACCATGTGTTTAAGGAAAACTCCAAATCCCTAATGTTTTATAAACTGACCTTTGACACCAACTATTAGGACACAACCTTAAACATTACATAATCATGAATTATATCATGAATTAAAATTGTGGATCATTTCAGGTTTAGAGTTTTATAGAATTAGGACATAACTATTACATAACAACTTGAATATTACACATATACACTATTACTCAGAATCTATTTTTTAAAATAAAACCTATTTAATAGAAACATGTCTAGATCAATGGTTTAGACATCATGACTTTTCCATGATCCCATACATGACCCTATTCATCATTAAGTCATGTGGAACACATTTCAAAAATATGGGATGATAATAAAATCCTCAATAAGGGTTATAAAATAATGATTGAAAACATTAGTCCCTCAATAAATACAAATCAATGAATCCATACCTCTCAATCCTAATATACTTCATGAAAACATAATATTTATTAATCACAGAAGGAAATCATAAATCATAAATGTAACTTGTGGCATACATAACATACATACATTGTAGAATTAACATCTACATAAGGAGTTACATTTGGAATACCCATCACAGTATATTCTTTAAATATCTTAGAAGAAACATTAACATTTACCTACTTCAATTTACCCAGTGCATTGGATAGATATCTTAGGCACACCCTTCCAAGGTTTTTCATGGAACCACCCTATACATAAACAATGTCCATGAACCATCAAAAATTCATAAAAAACATAAAATAAAGACAAAATTTCATCATTTCAATCACAAGGTATCATTTTAAGGTATTTTCATAATCATTTCATTGTCCATCCATTTTCAAAACCATTTAAATCATTTAATAATGAGATTTTGGAATCAAGGTTCCCCATACCAAATTGAAGGTTTTAAAAGAATTAAAATTTTTAAAAGATTAATTTCCATAAAAATAAATACTAAAAAACATTTTTAAAACATCTTCATTACATGAGAGATATTTAGAAGAATAAATCATTAAAACATTTAAAACAATGTTTTAGATAAATAGTCCTTTACCACTTGAGAAAATACATGAATAAAAATAATTAAATAATAACATTAATAAAAGCTTATTATATAATGAGAATAATGAAATTCATGATATAATATGTCAAAAAAATTATATATTCCATATAAATGCAAATTGGTGTATAAAAACAAATAAGTCGCTATGAAATGTAAATTGATACAATGTCCCTTACAAAGATCATATACTTATATTAAGGACAAATCAATGACATAATTATGTATGAAAAATAAGAATACACCCAATGTAAATGGATATTAAGTTTAAAACAATTATAGTTCATTGAAACATATTCATATCATGAAATTATCATGAAATATAAGTTTAACTCAAAGAATTTAAGTTGGGTTAAGAATTTCCCATATAGAAATTTGATAGCCTAACGGTGTCACCTTAAAATTTTAAAAATGCGTTGATGAGAGATAAAAGGGTATCTCATCACATAGACATAAAATTTAAAGGAATAACAATATATAATAACATATCCCAATATAACAAAATTTAAATTAAAAGGCATAAAAAATGAATTCTTTTAAAAAGAGGAGGGTGAAAGGTTCTCTTGCTAATTTGGTAACTTATGAAACATACACCCCATGAATGTAAGATCATACAATGAGGATTTAAATACACATATGTTAAATTAAATTATAAATAGAATATAATCATGGATAGTACATACACCACACAAATTTAAATAGTGGAAAATATAGTATGAATCTCACATGAATTAAAAAGTGAGATGAAAACCCCTGAACTCATTGTAATCAATCGAGTCGAATGACCAAAAGTTAATAACCCCAAAATTAATCGCAAAATACCATTAATATAAATATAATTAGGATAATAAATATCCAATGGTATTAAGTAATACACCACATTAAATAACTAAGATTCAAAAAAATTGAAATCTCACAGAATTAAATGTGAGATAAGAAAACTCCTTACCTTAAGTCCGACTTCTCTTGTACATTTCTTGTTCATCATGAATAAAAAAATTAAGTTAATTTTTACTTCCATAATAACATTTTCATGTTTATTATTCATTTTATATAACTTATTTACTTACAGTAACTATTATTTAATTATCTGAGATCATATAAGACATTTTGTCATTGTTCGGAATTTGAGTTAAAAACGAACTTGTTATTATTATAATTTGTCATTGTTGACAAAATTTCATTACATATATAATAATATTCATGATTTAGATACCATATATATCATATTTATACACAATATTTTCATTTATAATTGTCGATAACATATGGTCATAAGAAATGCAATTTTTCGTTCATGGAGACGGTAAGACGTACTTACTCATGAATGCTACATTCATTTCATTTTCATTTTTAATGTCTCAAAAATAAATTATACAATGGTATATTACAATTCCATTATAATATTAATGTTATATACACAACATATGTTAATTAATTCCATCATTTATACGTTCCATGTATAGCATGAACAGGTCATATCACTTTGAGGGGGCGGTAGTCCTCACTTCCTCCAATGAAATTATTGTATATATACAAAATGAAATTCATAAAGGTATGTTTTAAAATATATTTAAAAATGAATATATAAATCATAATCACATAATTACCACGATGAGAGAGGGTTTGAGATATATGGAAAATTATTATTTCATGATGCAGGAGTTCACTGTCCACAGAAACAATATGTTCGTATCCATTAGATGGTGGTGTGTGGAGGTTTAGTTATAATACTTCTCATAAAAACAACCTATTATATTTAGCATACTATTAATTTAATAAATTAAATGAATAAAAAGATTTTAGGGGGTTGAAGACGTAAAATAAAAGAAAATAACTTAAAAGAAGACTTTACCTTTTAATCAGGTATCTCCCTTTTGTTTGAACAAAAAGTTTTACTTGAAGATTCTTCTACCTAAGGTAAGGATCAATGTGGAAGAGAGAAATTTTGAATGGTTTTTTGGGAAAATGATGTTCAATCCAAGGGTTTTGAGAGGTGTGAGTAATGGGTTGGATGTGGTGTCATTTCATAACTGTGAGGAGGTCCTCTTTAGGAATGTTTGAAAATATTATTCTATAATATAATGACTTTCGGTTTTTGAAGGTCCAAAACATATTAAAGTAGAATATAAGATGACGCTTTTTCGAAATAAAAACATCCAATAGTAATTGGAGATTTTTATATAGTTTTTTAAGATGTTATTTATTTAAATCATTCATTAATGAGATAAACACTACATCGTTATTGAGTCATATACAATTTTATTTATTAGATGTCTAAAAATTTTAAAAAAATACTATGAAGTATGAAATTTTTTTATCTTTAATATTTTTATTTTTAGTCGAAGAGATAACTTATATAACCCCATGAATAAGTTTATTCACTAAAAGATATATATTTAATTGATTTTTGTCATTACTTAAAATTAATTAACATAAAGTGTCATTATCACACTTTAGTGGCTCCATGGGGTCCCCAAATCGACCCAACGATTCCCATGGTCTGACATGTAACAGAAAATAAGATTAGTTCACATGTTAGGGTAATTTAATATTATTGTAATAATATTTTATTACTCTTATTTAATGGATTTACACTTTAACAATGTTAAATAAAATATTTACTGAAGCAAATATTCATAATGTCTAAAAACAAAAGTTACCTATGTAAAAAACTCTAATTTCTTAATTCTAAATATTGAATCCATTTTACAAAATTCAAATCACAGAAGTGGCAGAAAATAATTTACAATTAATTCTCGTTGTAAAAACAAAAAGTGTGTTTTTCATAAATACTAACATTCAAAAAATAGATACTTATTTGTGTCCAATTTTTAAAGTGAAATTACATCCAATTATCAACATTGGATTAAATGAAAAATAATATAATCTATTGATATTTTAAAATAATTTAAAAATATAATCTATCCATATAAATTAATTAGGCTAAAAGGACCTTTTTCATTTTTAGATAATATTTTAAAATATTCATTAGAAAATGAACATTATGAGAAAAATACAAAAAAATTACCAAAAAAATAAATTTTATATCCCAATTATAACGAATATTTCTAATTTTTTCAAATAGAACATATAGAAGTGAGAAAAAATATATTTTAAAAGTGTTTGCTGTTAAATGGTGGAAAAATGACATTTTAATGAATATTAGAGTATAACATGCATAAAATTGTTTTCATTCATACTTTATAACTTTAAAATTTATTGGATAAATTTAATGACATTTAACACACCTTTATAATAATATATTAGTTAGTATTGTTATTTTTTTCCTATAAACTGGTCTGTATTAACTACCATTTAAAATAATAATAATATTATATAATTTTTTGGTATAACAAAATGTTCTGTGAAACACAAGATTTCAATTAAACCCATTGTTGCGTGTTGAGTACACTATTGAACATAACATCACATTTAAAGTAAAATTAATATATAATTCATAAATATTTATAAATATAAAAATTTCATGTTCTTTATTTACCTAGGATTTTAGAATTATCTGTGATTACTTATAAGATTTCATGAATTTTTCCATTGATGTTAAAACATGGTAATCACCAATATATGAGATTAGAAGAATAATACATCCAGTATGAATTCCGATTCATTTTGTGTCATCATATATTCTTATATGTGAGCGTGTGTTATACTCAATATACATTTGGATTACAATAAATACATATTATAAATCAGATACATAGACATATTTTGTAATTAATAATGATATCAATGAATGGTGATGTTCTATATGTTTTGTGTGTCAAGAGTGAAATTCCATTAATTTCAAAGTCAATTAACAATTTATGCCTTCAGTGTTTACTGATGCTAATTTATCATTACTTTGATTAAAATTGAACCGCCACCCTAAATTACATGCCCACAGTGTAATGGTGTGTTTTATTCAGATATTTAAATAAATACATGTCCAACATATAGTTTGGTTGAATGGATGTGTAACCTGCATGAGGAGATATTGTTATTAATAGATAATATTATACATTTATCATTCACCTGTACTTCAAATAATTACAATGTTATGTTATTTATCCTAGTTTCTTTACATATTTCTAAATGGAAATCTTCAACATTAGGAAACCCACATAATTCCAATGAGTATGAATCATATAAGGTCACACACAATGTGATTCCACTGATCATAAATAAATTATTTTTGAAATTTATTATTGGAATAAATATTATTCTCAAGAACGATGATTAATTTTATTCACATTTTATTGATTTTAAATATTTACATGGTCCAAAATAAAAACTTTTTACTAACAAATAACTTGATTGATTATGTGAATATAAATAAAATCATTATGCATTGGATTTTGAATAACAAGTTTATTTTATTTCTTACATATTTTGATAAATATTTATTCTATAGACTGTGAATAAAATATTTATTTTTGAAAAATATAATTGTTCTATTAATTAATAAGTGAAATATTAGTTCGAATAGACTATTAATGAATCTAGTGAAAAATATTAATTAACAATACAATTATATCACATTTTTATTTCATAAGTTATCACTCACCACAAAATAATAATAATATTAATATCATAATGAATTGGGTTTTTAAGGGTTCTAAATGTTATTTATTGGTTAACATCCAATATAATAATATTTTAACCTAAATATAGAATTTTTCAACATAATGAATTATCAATCGACTCCTCCTTATCTCTGTCTCTTAGGAATGAGAAGTGAAAGATGGATTTATTCAATACTGAAGAATGATCAATCAAATTCAGAAAACAAAGTATATTAGATTTGTTCTATATTAGAAAATGATTGATTGGATTTTCTTAATGATAATTGAAAAACATGTTGTTCAACGCTAGAGGGAATCAATCCTTGTAACCTCACATCACAATAATGGAAATCTAAAATTGTATTTTAGGATGATCAATAATATTCAAAATAGAAAAGTCCTAACACCAGGTATTTATTTCTACAGATATTAACAAAATGAATTAAAAATTTTATATGTAAGATCCTCACTCATGATTTCATGAGATAAATAGTAAAAGAATATTTTATTTATCTCCCACCACAAAATGCTTCTCCCACTCAAAAAAATATTTATAATTTGGAAAATGGAACATTGAATTCATCTGAGAATACTTGTCTTTATTACATAGTACTTCGTTATTTATTACATAAATGTATAGATAAGACATCCCAGTATATTGACAACTCTATTATATTAAGGAATTGGGTACATTATATAACAACATTAAAATGGGGTACATCACCATAATTGAAAACATCCTTATCAATATAATTATAGTCTATCTTACATAACTATATGGGATAACCTAGGGACACTCAAAGGAAAGGGGTGGGCGATATAGCTCGGTATGTTAATAAACATTGAATAACATGATGAATGTATCACATATTATACAATATGTATTTATATGGTATTTAAAATGATTATAATAATGAAAATGAAAAAATAAACATGATATAACATGATATCATAATGGAATCATGGGAAAGTGGAAATAGCTTTAAACATGACATCATAATATTGATCATGGATAACCTCCAATAAATCATTATACAATAGAAAAAGTCCCATGATGTATTAGGTTCCCTCCCTAATACATTTTGTGACATATCATGAGATTACATCATTTCCCAATTCAGTTTAGAATTATATATTTTTCAGAAAACCATCCACTTTCTTGTCATGTACATGAATAATGGTAAGACACAGATTATTCAGCTCCTGGTCATATTTAACTGCATTTAATTCCATTACTGTCGAATGTGGAATACGTAAATGGAAGTCCAAATTCAATTTATTATATGTTTATATTGTTTGAAACTCATGATAGAAAATGGTTATAGGTATTCCCTACACAATAGGTTGGAATGGAAAATTTTAGTGAAATTTTGGCAGTATAACTGTGGAAGATAAGTGTTCATGGGAGGTAATTAATGTAAAGTAAAGGGGCCTTAATTTTTTAGAAATCCTAATCAAAATATGCAGGATATAGAAGAAAATATATTAATATTTGGAGTTAGAGATTAAAAGTATAATATAAATAGAATTCCTAAATTTAGAGGAAGATAGGATCCATTAAGTTGAGTGGGTGATTCAAAATCCATAGGGTGTCTTCATGAGATATTGGAGCATTTTGGAACAACTCTAGGGTGGGGAGGGAAGAGTAAGCACATGATCCTATGTTTTTTATTGACGAGGAATGAGATCGTTGGGGGGTTTATAAATGAAATATGAAGGGGAGTTTTTAATTAAATCTCAAACCATGGTTTTGGACTCTATTTACTAAAATAATAAAATCCAAAAACCAACCCATGGTCTCTAGATTTGTTTCCTGAAAAAGTCAAATATATTTTATTATTTATTATGAAAAATGGAATATATTTTTTAAAAGTTAATATTAGTGATGTGGATATGATTCATGTTTTTCATGAATTGATTTTAAAACATTAAAATATATTATTGAATTTGGAGGATTCGTAAAGGTGTTATATAATTGATAATATTAAATAAAAAATAAATTATACTTAAGGGGAATAATAGATTTTATCTGGGAGACCCATTATAGCATTTATAATATCATTTCTAGGTCATTATGATCACATAATACACCCAATATATTTGTTAAATATTTAATTTTTACAGAAAAATCAGTTTTCTCATTAAATTTTGTTAAATTAACTACTTGATAGTTTTTAAATTTTCATTAAAAAATATTATTTATTTAATGAAAATAATTTTATTAATATTTTAATATAAATTTTTAATTGAAGAAAGGATATTTATTTTGAAATGTATGGTTTTTGGAAAAAAATTGAAATTATTCTATGAAATAAATTTTAATTCATAAGATATAAATATAAATTTAATTTTTTAAAAATTATTTTTTAATAAAATTATATTGAAATATATTATATTTATAAAATACATTAATTCATCATGAGGAATGTATTAATTGAAATCAACTAATACAAAAAACAATAATTTTGGGTTTTTCATGTCATACTCATAATGATATATAAAGTAATATTGATAAGATGTAAATATAACCATTGTTATATTAAAAATAAAAAATAAATATTCATATAATTAGGGTCCTCATACATGTCACTTTATTACCTGGCCAAATTTCTAAACGTTATGGGAAGAGACAATGATATTTTTTGGTGCTTGTTTGGCATATGTGGATAGACTCGGGATCTCAATGTGCTTGAACTTATACCAGAAATGGTTTCACGGATACTTTTGTATTGGTTCTCATTTTGTTCATGGTAGTTGTAAAATAATCATGATCCTATCTCCCTTGAATGTGTCAATAAATGGGATTCATAGGGTATGATTCTACTATTTTAGAATATCTCTTACATTGTGCATGTCAATTGAATTTATAAAAAACCCTATACTTATAATAATCATATTATAAATATTAAAATACTATATAATCAATGGATACATTACATAAAATTCATTTAAATATGATAGGATATAATAAAACTATAAATTTATGAGTATTTTGAAATAGTTGTACATAATATGGAATTTAATTCTATAATAATGGGAATTTTATTTATGAATGCTTATGTCATTATAATCCCCCCTAGAAATTCTTCCAATAAATTTTTTATTTATAAAAATGAATCAAAGTATTGTAATTCTATTTCATCACCACCGTGAGATCCCATTTCACATTGTCAAACTTGTGGTTCCTCCATATCAAATTATTATGTTCACTTCCTTATTTCAAATAACATTTTCCATATGACCTAAGATCTTCATCGGATTACCATCATTTGAAATGTCATTCTAAAATAGTACCACCTTCAAATTAATCTCATGTGTGTTTAATATTTTTTTATTCCTCAAGTGGTATATAATGAACATAAAATGGACTTGAGATAGGTTATGTGGGTATACTGGTTGATTGGCCATAGCTTTGATGTGATCAAGGATATCAAAGTGAATGATGTATTATGGTCTAGTAATTCCCTTATTTTGAATTCATATTATATTTTAATATAGGGAATTCATATTAACACCTTATTGCATAACCAAAACTCATGGTATGTATGATGATTGGAAACATATCTCTTATAACAATTCTATAAATCAATCATGTGATGTTGAATGGTCCTAACCCTTTCTATAATTTCCTCTGCGATTTTAGGACCCTATAGTCTATGTTCCCCAATATTATCCTAACATGAATGTGTTCTTCACATATTAACATAAATTTTACAACATTAATCCAGTTGGATTATTGAGTGGAAACAATTATTTTATGTGAACTTTACTGGAGGAAGATATTGGTTCCATCAATTTTTAGGACAATTTATCATACTCATAACTATTCATCTAGTGTCTACGTTTTCTACATATATTGGACATTAGTTTGAGGGGGTTATGCCATGAATAATGTCAACTCTATATTTATATTTTTTTCATAGACTCTTCTTAAATATAGAGTTTATTCTTGTCTCTTAATCATTTATAATCAATATTTTTGTTCCATAAATCATCAAAAACATCTCTAATTCATATACTTTCATGTTTATTGACTGTGAAGAACTCTAAAAAATTAATAATGTGAGTAGTCTCGATATAATTATCTACTACAAACCATATATAATTATTTCATCTTTATTTTCTCAAAAGACTGGTAAAAAATTCTATGGTTATGGTTTTCCATTTGAATGGGGGTAAGGGTAATGGTTGATTTATCCCCTTTATTATTTTCCATTAAAATTCCAATTTCTAACACACAAGGATCCCTGATGTATATTCCCAAAATATTGTTCTTTATAGTTTCCTACCAAATGTTATATCATATATCTTGATACATTATTCTGCTCCAAGGATGGATGGACAAGGTCGAACTATGTTCTTTATTCAATATCTCCTTTAACTAGGGATTTGATGGTACACAATGTCAGGATCCAAATATTATAACTACTTATTCTAAAATATTTTACAAAAAATATATCACTTTATCACCGATTCCACCTTCATATAAAGTTTTGATTCATCTCTTTATGAATCCATCATCCTCCCTAGAAGGGATGTTTGAACAATCATTTCATAATTGATTTATTATGCTAAGCACTTTATGATTTCTATTTTCATAATTTTAATTTATATTAATATTTGATACATCTCAATTATAATGAATGATAAAATTTATGGATCCATTCTATTTCAAATTCATCCAATTTATTTTACTTCTTAGGATGATAGTGGATTGAGTAGTCATAGTCCTTAATCTGTATTATCGATCCTCAATATAGAATATTATATTGTTTAATTTTAATATGTAAATTATTCTATTATGTTCTGTATATATTTTACACTTCTACACAAATTGTTATTGCCACAAAATTTTCAATGAGGATATCACTACATCAAACTCTAGATCATATGTTTTATAGTTCGGTTCATGATATGTTATTTTTCATGATTCATAGAATATCACATTTTCATTTAGAATTAAAATACAACCCAACCAATTATTTGATGCATCATTGTACGATAAAAAATTTTCCTCACTTGTGGGTACAGAATTTATTAGTTCAATGTTAAGCCTCTTTTTCAACAACTTGGTTCCATCTCATCATAAATTATTTAGAAAAAATATGAACCCCTTAAATTTTATCTTGGATATTTGTTTTAATATCCCATGATAAATTTATCACAAATCCAAAATTGTTCCATGTTAATCAAAATAAACTATATATTTAATTAAAAGATGTTGGACTTAACTAAATATAATATATTCTATCTTTGAAGGGGAAAAATATCCCATTTCTTGTGACAATATTCTCCATAAACTATAATTAATTCAACCAAAATTCAGATATTATAAACATTTCACAAAGATACCCCTTTGATAATGTATTTATAATATTGTGTAAATAATACTCATTCTTTTCCCAGATTTTGGTGTATATTAAAATATATTCCAAAAAAACTACCAAAAAAATGTCAAGGAAAAATCCCTAGGCCTTATTCATCAATTAAACAATTATTATGGAGTAATAGTGGGTATAAATGGAATTCATATGAAATCATATCACACATACCATATATAGAATGCATCAATGGGTATATCCCCCTTCATCACCATTATATGATATGACCCCGAAAGATGATCCACCTTGGAGAAGTATTATGCCTAGTTATATGAACAAATATTTCATAAATACGTGGTCGATGATAATTATTCTTCATCATGATCATTTTTCTCATTATAATAAATTAAAATTTGTATTTAACGATCATTTTTATTGAAGTAAGGGACTAGTGTACCCCAAGGTGAATCACATCAGTTTGTGAACCAATTTTCCATATTTTCATGTAATTTTTCCTTTAAATCGTCATATTTTTTAACAACAATTATATATGGAGTATTTTATAATGGGTAAAAACTATGTATATGTTTAATTGAAAATATATCCACTCATTTATGAGGATGAATAATAAATTCATTGGTAAACACTTAATTGTATTCCCTCACTATGGGATTGTATTCAATGATATTCATTTTCTTTGACACCATCATTAATCTTGATTCACATTATTATAGGGAAATAAAATCCTTGATAGAGAAGTTGGTGGTAATGAATATTTCTCCTCACCTATTAAAATTCAAAGAATAGGATTATGATTTTTTATAGAGAGATTAATTTCCATCTCATGGAAATTTATATTATATATATATATGGAAGTCTTAAACATTTGTATAACTGCATAAAATTCCACTTAAGAGAGTATAAAATGGAATTATGGTATGTTTATCACACTAATTTTCATAGGAGATGAGTTATAATAATGGGATTCAATAATTTCAACATTTTCCATTTTCACACTTAACTAAACATCCATGATTTGTTTTGGTGTTAGAATTGTTCTATTAATATTTTGTTATATGAAGTAATGTGTTGAACCAGAATCAAAAATAAAATTAACTATTCTTGAATTAATAACATATGAAGTGTTCACAACATCATTATTGGGAGCCTCCTAAATGGTGGTACTGTAATATGCTCCCCCTTTCTATCATGGAGGTTGTCAGTGCTGATTGTCTCCAACCACACTTTTCATAGTGCATTAGTTTGAAATGATACATTATTTCAAAAAATGGAAAATTTTGAAATGGGTACTAGTATATAGTAGATCATTCCTATTTTATATTATATTGGTGGTTTTTACAAATTAGAAATCTCTTAGAGGGTTCCCTTCCTTTCCACACCTAAATCATCTCCTCATCCCCTTAATAAAATTTATAGGGGTTTTCCTTTTTCAATTTTTTCAACTGGGAAATAGAAATTTTGTTCCATCATAATATTTATCCATCAAACCACTAAAATTTACCTCTATATTATTCTTTACATCCTTATGAGACACATGATATTCTCTGATCTATATTTTGCCTTTGAGGGAACAGAATATAATCTCTTCATATATTTCAATGTATTGAATCACGTGGGCTCTTTATATACTTAGTTTTTTACCCCCAAAAAATTAGCCAACTAGGAATTCATGTTTAATTATCATGATGAATTAATATCATGAAAGTTGTTTGATGGTTTTTTATATTCTATGATGGATTTACTAGACTTTTATTTGAGGGTATGGAAATCCCATTCAATTTTAAGTAGAATAATGGGAGAATGTTTTTTGATATTTTTCTTCAATTCCTCCTTCCACAATGCTTCAATATCTACTTCTGACATCATATTATTGATCATTTTAAACCAATTATCATCTTCAATATATCCAGATGAAAATATCCTATATTATATTCTCTTTCTCGAATTATAGAATCATAGAAAATAAATTCTAAATAATGTTGATCCATTATTCTTTTATTGAGGGAAATTATGATCACATGAAATTTGAAGACCTTTTTCACATAAAGGACTCAATTTAATCTTGTTATTTGTTTTGGGGGTTTGATAATTACACCATATCTAGGATTAAATATATAATATTAGTCATTTTAGAGGGTATATTAAAAGTTTTTTAATTCAATCTTCAATCATGTTGGGAAAATCATTTGGATTTTCATCACATTTCCCTAAATATTGGTTGTTTACTCAGTTCCACCTATTTTTTGAAATTTTATTGAATAACTGGTAAATAATGTATGAGAAGTTTTAGACTATTAAACACAAAAATGGGAATATGATAACATTAAAGGGTTAAATTATAATTGTAATTTATTCCCTAACAAATTACTTAATTGGATTCAGTATATGTTATCCATGATATATTTTCTAAAATAAATAATCATTCATTTTTTAGGTTCCCCTAATAATGGATTATAATTAGAATTCGAATTTATGAAATCACATAATATGGACTATTAATCCAGGACTAACGAAATCCCCATTTTAGGTAATCACTTCCATATCAAATCTTGGTAAAAAGGGTGTTTTTTGGTGTTTCGCTAATACACATCTGTTTCATAGCCACATCCACATATAATATCCAAATGGGTGTGTTTTCATGGAAACCCCATACTCTATACTTCTAGAAAATATATGGATGTATTATTATGTTCGGACTTTTCCATAATGTTTTTTCTAGAGGTCACTAATCATAATCCTAAAAACAATTAATGATTATTTTGATACTAACTATTAGTTACCACGCCCTTACAATGAATTTATTGATGATTTATTACATTTAGGTATAGAAAATGAATCCCATAATATTTAGATGTATTGTTTTTTGGGTAGTAGGTTAAATTTTATATAAACATAACATAGTTTCTATATCTCTATTATTGAAATGTTTAATAACATTCACATTATATTCTATCATTATCAAGACTTTATGAGATTAATTGGGGACATACAGATGAAAGGGGGATCTATACATCCATTTAATGAAATAAAAATTCATAACAAGAATAATTTTTTATATGTTAGACAATAGGAATTTCTATGGGAAATAATATGTGTGAAAATCATGAACATGAAAATAGAGTAATGGTATATCAGGGTAACATAAACGAAACATGGAAATGTGGAAACACCATTAAATATTACATCATATACATAGGTAATTCATGACTACAAAAAAATTATAACTTGGTGTAAAATGTAATGTGATGGATTAGGTTCACTACATAATCACTTTCATGATGTAACATGATAATAATAAATACCAAATGTATTTGAGGGATATATAGTTCTAGGAACAACTGAAACCTTCATATCATGCATATTCATTACTATACCACATTGATCACTCAAAATAGGATCATAAACCATCAGACAAAATTCAATAAATATGGGGTGTTGAACAAAAAATGGATAATCCCTATCAAAGAAATATAATTTCATAAAGGTGAACACTAATGATAAGAAATGGCTATCGGTATTCACTACATAATATTTTTCCATCGAAAATAGTAGGGAAATTTATTATGTTAAACAGGGGAACATAAATTTTCAAGGGATGTCATAGTGAGAGTGAAATGGGCATCTCATAATTTTTAAAGAATAAGTTATGTAATAGTGGTATGTTATAACATATACCACTATTATGAATTGGAGTTAAAAGAAATAAGATAATGAATATTCTAGAATAAAGAGGAGGAGGATAAGGGAACTTCCCTCAAGAGGGTGATTCCAAATGAATAGGAAGAGATTATTGAGAGATTGGGAAATCATCTGATGTCAATAGAGAGGGTATGTTAATTTATGTACATGTATTGTGGTTTTTGAGTGAAGATGAATCAGTTCATAGGTATCATTATATTTGAAAAAATAAGGGAGTTCATTATAATTTCCATGATATAGGTTTTAGAATTTATATAATAATTTAATAAAAAAATAATCATCCCATTTAATTTTAATATGGTTTAATCAAAATAATATGGGTTTACATTATTTGATATGTCCAATGGAAGAAATTATTATATTATTACCATTAATTATTTAGATGTCACTCATGTTCTTAATGAAATAATTTTAAAACTGTAAAAATATTAAATAGGTTTTGGATGATTTATAATGTCATTATAATATATACAAAATAAATAGAATATAAAGTTATTTTAAATGGGAAACATATATTTGGTCATAGATACACTTTATATAATTTATTACATCATCTTTTCTCTGTATGATGTCATAATACTCCCTATATATTTATAAATTAAATATGATTTACCTGAAAGTAAAATTATCTTGTAAATTAAGAAAATATAACCATTAAATAATAATATTGTACAAATATTAATAAAAAAATTTATTTTATAAAAAAAGTATTCTCAATATTAGAACTACTAATTCTAAAATAAAAACCGACATTTATTTAAAAATATTATCTTTTTTATAACATTATTTTTTGAACCACAATAAAAATTAAATATAACTTCATAAAAATTATATTAATGTTTATATTTAATGAAAATTATTTAATAAATTCATTTTATTAAAATATGATTTATACAAAAAATAAATTAACTCATCAAAATTAATGACTTATTTCATAACGTGTATTACCCAAAAATCAAAATTGTCTTTTATTGTATCAAATTCAAAATCATTTATAATGTAAAAATGATAATTAATAAATATAACTATTCATTTATTGAAAATAAAATATACACATTATAATTACTATGTTATTTATACATATCCACCTATTAGATTGGAAACATTGGTAAGTGCATGGTGTTTTTTGGTGACATTTTCATGTGGTGGTTTTGAATACATAGTTTGGGTCATGATCTCAATGATATTGAAATTCCCTTATCAAATATTTTTCATGTTATTTATTTATTGGATTGTGGCATAGGTTGGGTTAATATTAAATCTCTGTTATTCAATCCAATTATGAATCACTGATAAATAATCTTAATATTGAATGATCAGATTAGTCAAGACCATCAATTCCACTATCTATGTATATTGGATTTATCAAAACAATATATTTATACTAATCATTTGATAACTATTTAGAGGGTATATTATCAATTATTATCATACATAATAGTATTCTAAATATGGTAGGTTATACTAATAACCAATAATTTAATTTTTTTATATAAACATAATAAATGATAGTGAATTTAATAAAATCCTAGATCGAAAATTATTTATGAATGGTTGGGTCATTATAGATCGATTTATTCATAAATATGTTCACAATAATTGGAATTAATAAAAACAATGTTTGAAATTCCCAGGGATATTATTTGGAAATATATAAACTATTTACAACACATCATTTAGTATTTAAACCGATGGTTAATTTGATAATCATGGAGTCTCATATAATTAAAATATGGTTTTTTATGTACTAATCCTATATATCAACTATAATTGTTCTATGGTATTCACCAATTATTCATGTTACTCAAATTATGTTTTTCATTTTATTAAATTGTTGGAATAATAAGAAAATAGTTCAAATTTAATATGATGTACACTTTTCTAATGAGCAGCCAAATCAGATAATAAATGGAGTGAAGGTTATTGTTATTATGCATAATTAGTTATCATGGAATGATATTAACTATGACCACCTTAACCAACTTTCAAACTCTAAAAGTAAAATATGGATAGAGGTTGATAAGTAATTGGGCAGTGGAGACCAAGGAGGAATGAATTTATGATTTCAAATATGTTGATACTATTGGAGGATGTACTCAATGGATGTCTTAGGGGAAATAGAAGACGTTTTTTGTTGCAGAAAAGGGCATGAAGAGTGTAATTGCATTTGAAAAATTAAATGTTGGGTTATTTAAATGATTGATAATAAGGTCACCCTAAGGTATAACTGAATTTTGATGGTTTTAAATTTGTAGTGTTTCAGAATTAGGAAAATAAATTCCCAAATACTAGGTATAAAGAAGGTGATAGTAAAAAAACCTATGAAGAAAATGGAATACTGGAAGTCACAAACAATCATGATGGTTGAAGTGAATCATTATAATTAGAGTACACATATACTAAACTACACAGTAGGAAACTTATTATTTTATTATGTATGAATGAAAAATATGAAAATCATATTGTTCATCCTTGAGAGATAATTAATTTGAATTTGAAAATTGATTTTCACCATCTATATTGATTATTCAATAATTAACTGAAATTTGATATTATATCAGTACAATGAAGAACCCAAGCATCCTATATAGATTATTTTTATATTAAAAGATCATATTTAAGAAATAATTGGGTGATTATATTATCAAGGAATATATATCTCTAGGTACGATTAAATTAATATTTAAAGATAGAATCATGGGTTTTGAGTTCATGATTGATCATAAGTTGAGACTTCATGAAATAAATTTTCGGATTATGTGATTGGGATTCATCAATATGAGGGATATATTAATAGGAATTTATTGAAATAAAACCCATTTGTAATTTTATATGATTTACTAATGGTGTTATTTGAGGATAATTATTTGTACACAATGTAGGAATATGATTAATGTTATTGGTAACCATTAGGGTCTATCTTATCTTTAACAATGAGTTAATAATGGGTTATAAAGGATATACTTCATAAGTGTAACACCCCAGGTGAATAAATAATATGACATTTTCATATTTATCCATATTTGTGAATAAAATATTAATATGACTTTAAAGGGGATGCTATGCTCGATGGCGTACCCAACACGCAACAATGAGTTTCTTGGGAATCTTACGTTGCACTCTAATAATAAAATAATATTATTCTAAATGGTAGTTAACATGTAGCCGTTGTATTGGTAGGAATGGATAGAAATAACTAAAATATGATTATATATGTTTTTAAATTATTTTACATTTATCCAATAAAAGATAAAGGCTTAAAATTCGGAAAGAATTCAATTTTAGGCGTATATGCCCTAGTTTTCACTAAAGGTTCACTTATCGCCTTTTGATGGAGAACCGTCATTAAATATTGTTTTGTTCACTCTTATACATTCTACTGGACCAAATAAAACTCTTCTAAAGAATCGGGACATCAAAATTTACTTTGTGTAAATTTTTGGTATCTTTCTGATAAAGTTCATTTTTTAATGAATAGTGGAAAATGTTGTATTTTAATTCAAAACCGCTTTTTAATATAATTTATTTATATGATTATATTATCTTTTTAATTGTTTTTAATGTGAAATTAGAATATATTTTTACCATTAAATCCAATAGTGGTCATTGGAATTAATTTCACTTTGAAATCAGACTTAAACTAGTATCAATCTTTTGATACATATTGTTTCATAAAAACAGGTTATTTACTCTAATAGCGGGAATTAATTATTAAAATAATTAATGTGACTTATGTTATTTGAATTTTGAAAAATAGGCTTCATTTTTTAATTCGGAATATCAAATATATCTTAGGGTGAATTTTTGGGATTTTTCAGAAAAACATCAATTTTTTATGAATATTGAAACCACTAAGTAGTACTTATAAAAACTGATTTTTCCGTTGAAATAAAATTTTGTCATCTTTGTGTTTTGAATTTTAAAAATCCGACATACATGGTTTTCATTAATAAGTAAAATTTGGTTCAATGAGATAAAAATAATTTTTTGGTGAATAGTAACTTATTAAGTTTTTAATCGCGATTAGAGGTAATTAGTGTAGTTTAAAGTAAAAATGTTGTTTTCATAATATGAAATGAACATGACACATGTTTTAACCTCATTGGATGTGTCATGGACGACCATTACAACCCTTGGGTCCACTTGGGGATCCCATGAAGCCACTTTGGTTGGAAAATGGAATTAATATCTTTTTATTTAATGTTAAAGTAAAAATGACACAAACATGAAATGTTTTACTAAACAAAATTTACATGGGGTTATACAAGTCATATTTTAACTATAAATAGTCATTGGAAAGATAAGAAGATTTAATACATCATAGTAAGTTTTTTATAATTTTTATACATTAAATAAATTAAATTATTTATGACATCATGATGATGCAGCGATGACCTCGTTATTTAACCATTTAAATAAAATGGAAAGATAATGTAATATCTAAGACCTACACATGTCCAAAACCTATTGGATGAGTGTATTTCGAACCCTTATCACCTTATAATCTAAACATATCAATGTGGGACCTCTTAAATACGAATACCATTTTAAAATAAAGTGACTTTTCTTTACCTTCCAAGAGTGCCCCTCCTCTCCTCTTATAAAAGGCCCCCACCTCTACCTCATTACCCACACTCCCAAAGCCTTTGGCTTGGCCAAACCCTGCCCATTTTGTCTCTACACTTCCCTGTCTTACTCTTTGAAGCCTCAATTTGTGCATAATTTTTCCCAATGAGGCCTTTGAGCTCAAACCAAATGGAGTTACCCGATTTTAAGGTAATGTCTTCACTTGGGTCCTTTTGTTTTATTTTGCTTTTCCAACCCCCTAAACTATTTTTATTAATTTATTTTGTAACAAATACAGTATAATAAATATTCTAGGATGTTTTTATAAGATGTATTCGAGCTACACATTCACAAACCTACATCTAATGGTTAAAGAACATACTATTTCCATGGATGGCGAATTTCGGCCTCCCGAAACGATGATTGTTCAACATTCTTTTAACACATTCAAATGTGGCCATTAAGATGACACTATATTTATATGTGATATATAATATGTTTATGTTTTCCATAATCTTCTGTATTTTTCATTTTGGGAATACCTTTATGGTTTCCATTATGGGTAGACGTGATATCTTCATTTAAGGAAGTGCGGACTACCGCCCCCTCAAAGTGATTTGATTCGTTAATACCATATGTGGTACGTATAAAGGATATATTTAATAATATTAAAAATTATACCATACTGGAATTAAAATACTATTATGTATCATTATGTTTTAATTCTATTAAATATGAAATAGAAATGGAAGTAGCGTTGATGCGTACGTACGGCTTACCGTCTCCATGAACGGTACATTTCATTTCTTATCTCAAAATGTAATGTACTATTATAATTACATATATATAATGGATATTTATTTAATATATTACATATAAATTATGGATATCATTCTGGAATTATAAAATATATATATATATACCTCATTTTGTTTTAATTCCATTAATATGACAAAAAAAGAAAGTAGCGTTCATGCGTACGTACGGCCTACCGTCTCCATGAACGGTGCTTTTCGTTTTTATCTCCATATGATATGGAATAGTATAAAATAAATATTTACTGGATATATATGATATTTTAATCATTAATACTATTCTTGAAATTATTTACTTATAACCACATGGGAAATCTTTTTTCAAACAAGTTCATCTTTGACTCATGTACCAAACATCGGCAAAAACGTCTGATTTGATCTAACATTATTAAACAATTATTATAACATTATAATATGTGATATGAACTGAATAATAATCTCTAAATTAGGTACTTAGGAAATTATTAATTGACCAAAGTTTATTATTCAGGAATATAAAGAAACAAACAAGACAAGTTGGACTTGAGGTAAGGGATCCTACTCATCTCTTTCTTTTTAAGTACACTCTTTTATGTCATTCATTCTAAACTCATATTTCCTGTTATTGGGATGTTATTTTATATTACACCTAATGTAATTTTTATGTTCATATGATGAGAGACCCTATTCTCTCTCATCAATCCATTTTGGATGTTTTGAGTGGCACCGTTAGGCTGCCGAATTTTCGTAAGAGATCTAACCTTTCTCTTTTTCTTTATGTACTCCCCTTTATGTCACTTCTTTTAAGCTCCTATTTGTTATTATGGGGGATGTTATTTCATATTCCACTTACTGTAAATTTTATTTTAATGTGATGAGATACCCTATTTGATCTCATCAATCCATTTTTGGAAGTTTTAAGTGGCGTTTTTAGGCTGCCGAGTTTTCGTAAGTGAATTTTCATCTCACTTTTATTCCCGTGAGATTTATGCTACATTTGCCACAATTTCCTTTGAGTGGTGTATGTACTGCACATTATTTTACTCATTGTGTAATATACTTTCTTTTCTGAGTATTTACATCAATGTTGTATTGTCCTTCTTTCATGGGGTGTATGTTTTGAAAGATACCCAAGTCGGTAAGGGAACCTTTCACCCTCCTATTTTTAAAAGGCATCTTTTGTTTGGTTGTTTAATTTACATATTGTTATATTGGGATATGTTCTCATATATCCTTATTGATGTAAATTTTATGTCCATGTTATGAGATACCTTCTTTATAATCTCTCATCAACTCATTTTGATGTGACACTGTTAGGCTGTCAAGGGAACTTCTTAACCCAATTTTGATTTCTTTGGGTTCAACATGTAGTTATTGAATATGTCATCCTTTGAATATGTGTGAATGACCTTTTATTATTTTACACTTAATATCCACTTATACTTGGTGTATTAATTTGTCACACATAATTATGTAATTGATTTATCCTTAAACCAAGGATACCGTCTTTGTGTGGGACTTCGTCTCAATCTCCTTTCATTGAGGCATATTTTATTTTATACACAACTTTCTTTTATACGGTGTATAAACCCCTTTTACTTTTACGTTTATCCAAAAGGAAACTTTTTTATATGAATCGTTTTACAAAATGACAGAAGGGAATTTTTTTGTCGTATGTATGCAGCGACAACGACTTCTCTGCCACCGTGACCATTATTTGAGTTTCGGCTTTCTCTACAAGCCATACCATCTTTTTAAAAGAAAAATAAATACCATGTTTTACTTTTCTTTTATTTTTGTATTGAAAATGGGTTTCATAATGTATTTATATCAATGTGTTGTATTGATATCTTGTTATTGAAAGGTGGAAATGTTATGTTTCCTTTATTCATGATTTATGTGATAAGATTATGTTATGTTTCTTGGGCATTGTTATGATGACGGGTGGTTTCGTGATAAACTAAGGGCAGGTGAGCCCGATATATCTCTCCAATGCATTGGGTAACGTGAAGGCGTGAAACGTTAAGGTTTCTCCGAAGAGATTTATGGAATATACTGTGATGGGTATTCCAAACGTAACCAAGAGGGTTACTCTCTACGTAAGAATGTTATGAATGCCTCAAGTTACCTTTTATGTCTTATGATTTCTATGATTTATTCATGATTTGAGGAGGTATATTAAAGTGCCTATGTTTTATGGGTAGAGTATGATTTCATTCTTATGTATATATGAACTCATGTTTCCTTTCCATATTTTTATAACGCTTACTGAGCTTTTTATGCTCATCCCATGTTTTTGAAATGCTTTTCACAGGTCAAGGGAAAGATACATGATGTGATGATAGTGTCAAGGATGTGTCAAGAAATAATCCATGTTTTATTTTAAATATGTTTCCGTTTATGGGAAGAATGAATACTGTCTTTTATGTAACCACTTTGTTTAAAGGTGGAATGTAATGCATGTTTCATGATCTAATTCTCTAAAACACTAAACCTGAAAAGATCCTCAATATTAATTATTCATTTAATTCAATATTAAGTAAGTTTTAAGGTCGGGGCCTTATAGTTGGTATCAAAGGTCGGTTTAGATAACTTTAGAGGTTAGCGTATTATCTAATCATAAGTGACATTACCATAATGGTTAGGATTTCACAAAGAGTCCTAGTTTTAGATAAAGTGATTGAGTAAGTATATATTAGTGTTTATCTTCCTCATTTGTACATGATGGTTTTGTTGATATACTCACACTGACATTTCTGTTTTTAGTGAATGGATGGATCTAGCAGGCACCAAATAGACAACAGGTTTGAAGGAAATTGTGGTGGTTCTATGATTATGATACTAGATAAAATGGGGGATTCAATGAGGAAACTCGTGGTTATTCTAAACCAACTGTCAAGGAGTCATGATCATCCCCTTGAACCATGGTATGTTATGTAATGAATCATGTACGATATTACCAATCGATGTGGAAGTTCATGTAATAATTATAAAGGTTTCAATTAGAGTTTATATGATCCTTACTTTTGAGGTAATTATGGGTTATTATATGATATGCTGGAAAATGAAAGGCATGAGATAAACATGAGGTTAAAATATGTTATGATCATTTTTTATGATTTTATCTCTTTTTGGGAATGATTTAATAATTATATAGTTTTAGAAAAAGGAAAACACGCAGACCGTATGACAACCCGTCGCGTCGGACAAAGCTGAGGGAATCGAACCCACAACCAAAGTGTGACTGGTATTTGCCACCTACCACTGGACTACATGAAGTCCCTAGTTAGTTTGACCAATTATTTTTAGTTAGATGATTTTATGAATTAAGAGTAAGTTGATTTTGGGTTATTTATGAAAATGATTAACCTATCATGGAGGATATGTGATTAGGTTAATTACTTTTCAATATGAGACTTTAGGAGCAACTGATGTTGTTTGTTGATAAACGTTGCGATTTAACTTGGAAGACTATGTGACTAAATCCTTAAAATATTTGGGTTTCAATCATATATTGGTTTACATTGAAGAATTTTATGGGAAAATTGTTTATCGGATGGTCCTTGTTGAACTTTGGGTTTTTTTGGACAAATTTTGAGATTAAGAATATATTTTCTTTTTATAAAGGGTTATCTTTTTTTGGATTATCTGACCTTGTACTAACCTTTCTGGTTTTGGTTTTGGTTAAATCCTAAAGACATGGGATGTATATAGTTCTCTTTGGTGGATTAGGCGGTTCTCTATAAGTTGATTATAGTACTCTTAATGTGAACACGTCACCCTAAATACTCATCTTTTGGAAAAAAAAAATATGAGTTTGATTAAGGAATCAAGTAAAAGTTGGAATTCAACATGAAAATTAAGTATGTTTCCTTATGTTTTATTTAAGCTCAAAAATAAATTCATCAATAAAAAGTAACTTAAAGCAAAAATGTTGTCTATTAACGTTTCCTACTGGGGAACCCAACACCGTTTAACCCATCACAAGTTTGTGATTTTCTTATTGTTAACTTTCTCTTAAACATATTTTCTATCACTCTCCATCAGAACATGACCCTATGTTTTCTCCTGCATGTCCATATTTTTCTACATGGAATCCTATTATGAGTTAACTAGGGTGACCTTTGTACTTATCATTCATTATTTAAAAGTGATTGTTTCTCCAACTCTTGTTTCGATGTGGGAATTTCAATGAAGTTTCTGAACCCAATTTTAAAATTGTGAGGATGCAATTCCCGAAAGGGGGAAGGATGTAACACCCCAGGTGAATAAAGAATATGAAATTTTCATATTTATCCATATTTGTGAATAAAATATTAATATGACTTTAGAGGGGATGCTATGCTCGATGGCGTACCCAACACGCAACAACGAGTTTCTTAGGAATCTTACGTTGCACTCTAATAATAAAATAATATTATTCTAAATGGTAGTTAACATGTATCCGTTGTATTGGCGGTAATGGTTAGAAATAACTAAAATATGATTATATATGTTTTTAAATGTTTTTACATTTATCCAATAAAATATAAAGGCTTAAAATACGGAAAGAATTCAATTTTAGGCGTATATGCCCTAGTTTCCACTAAAGGTTCACTTGTCGCCTTTTGATGAAGAACCATCATTAAATATAGTTTTGTTCACTCTTATAAATTCTATTGGACCAAATAAAACTCTTCTTAAGAATCGGGACATCAAAATTTACTTTGTGTAAATTATTGGTATCTTTCCGATAAAGTTCATTTTTTAATGAATAGTGTAAAATGTTGTTTTTTAATTCAAAACCTCTTTTTAATCTAATTTATTTATATGATTAGAGTATCTTTTGAATTGGTTTTAAAGAGAAATTATAATATATTTTTACCATTAAATCCAATAGTGGTCGTTGGAATTAATTTCGCATTGAAATCAGACTTAAACTAGTGTCAATCTTTTGATACACATTGTTTCATAAAAATAGGTTATTTACTCTGACAGTTGGATTTAATTATTAAATTAATTAATGTGACTTATGTGATTTGAATTTTGTAAAATATAATTCATTTTTGAATTTGGAATATCAAATATATCTTAGGGTGAATTTTTGGGATTTTTCTGAAAAACTTCAATTTTTGATGAATAGTGAAACCACTAAGTGGTACTTATAAAAACTGATTTTTCCGTTTAAATGAAATTTTTCCATCTTTGTGTTTTGAATTTAGAAAATCTAACATTCATGGTTGTCATTAAGAAGCAAAATGTGGTTCAATGAGATAAAAATAATTTTTTTTGGTGAATAGTAACTTATTAAGTTTTTAATCGCGCTTAGAGGTAATTAGTGTAGTTTAAGGTAAAAATAATGTTTTAATAATATGAAATGAACATGACACATGTTCTAACCTCATGTGATGTGTCATGTCCGACCAAGAAAACCCATGGGTCAACTTGGGGACCCCATGAAGCCACTTTGGTTGGAAAATGACATTAATATCTTTTTATTTAAAGATAAAGTAAAAATGACACAGACATGAAATGTTTTACTGAAACAATTTTTACATGGCGTTATACAAGTCCTATTTTTGACTATAAATAGTCATTGGAAAGATAAAAAGATTTCCTACATCATAGTATGTTTTTATAATTTTTAGACATTATATAAATTAAATTATTTATTATATCATGATGATGCAGCGATGACCTCATTATTTAACGATTTAAATAAAATGGAAAGATAATTTAATATCTAAGACCTAAAAATGTCCAAAACCTATTGGATGAGTGGATTTCGAACCCTTATCTCCTTAACCTTGAAACACATCGATGTGGGTCCTCTTAAATCCGAATACCATTTTAAAATAAAGTGACATTTCTTTACCTTCCAAGAGTGCCTCTCCTCTCCTCTTATAAAAGTCCCCCACCTATACCTTTTTACCCACACACCCAAAGCCTTTGGCTCGGCCAACCCCTGCACATTTTGTCTCTCCACTTCCCTATCTTACTCCTTGAAGAATCACTTTGGGCAGAAGTCTTCCCAAGGAAGCCTTTTTGCTCAAACCAAAGGGAGTTACCCGATTTTAAGGTAATGTCTTCACTTGAGTCCTTTTGTTTTATTTTGATTCTCCAACCCCCTAAACTCTTTTTATTCATTTATTTTGTTACAAATCCAGTGTCATAAATATACTAGGATGTTTTTATAAGAATTATTAGAGCTACAATTTCACACACCTACATATAATGGTTATAGAACATACTGTTTCTATGGATGGGGAATTTCGGCCTCCTAAAATGATGATTGTTCAACATTCTTTTAACACCTTCAAAGGTGTCCATTAAGATGACACTATATTTATATGTGATATATAATATTTTTATTTTTCTTTTAATCTTCTGTATTTTTCATTTTGGGCATACCTTTATGGTTTCCATTATGGGTAAACGCGATATCTTCATTTAAGGATGTGCGGACTACCTCCCCCTCAAAGTGATTTGATTCGTTAATACCATATGTGGTACGTATAAAGGATATATTTAATAATATTAATTATTATACCATAATGGAATTAAAATACTATTATGTATCATTATGTTTTAATTCTATTAAATATGAAATAGAAATGGAAGTAGCGTTCATGCGTACGTACGGCTTACCGTCTACATGAACGGTACATTTCATTTCTTATCTCAACATGTTATGTACTATTATAAGTACATATATATAATGGATATATATTTAATATATTACATCTAAATTATGGATATCATTCTGTAATTATAACATATATATATATATATACCTCATTTTGTTTTAATTCCATTAATATGACAAAAAAAAAGTAGCGTTCATGCGTACGTACGGCCTACCGTCTCCATGAACGGTGCATTTCGTTTTTATCTCAAAATGATACGAAATAGTATAAAAGAAATATTTACTGGATATATATGATATTTTAATCCTTAATACTATTCTGGAAATTTTTTACTTATAACTACATGGGAAATCTTTTTTCAAACAAGTTCATTTTTTACTCATGTACCAAACATCGGCAAAAACGTCTAATATGAACTATCATTATTAAACATTTATAATAACATTATAATATGTGATATGAAATGAATAATAATCTCTAAATTAGGTACTTAGGCATTTATTAATTGACCAAAGTTTATTATTCTGGAATATAAAGAAACGAACAAGACAAGTTGGACTTGAGGTAAGGGATCCTACTCTTCTGTTTCTTTTTAAGTACACTCTTTTATGTCATTCCTTATAAGCTCATATTTCTTGTTATTGGGATGTTCTTTTATATTACTCTTACTGTAATTTTTATGTTCATATGATGAGAGAACCTATTCTTTCTCATCAATCCATTTTGGATGTTTTGAGTGGCGTCGTTAGGCTGCCGAATTTTCGTAAGAGATCTAACCTATCTCTTTTACTTTTTTGTACTCCCCTTTATGTCACTTCTTTTAAGCTCCTATTTTTTATGATGGGGGATATTATTTCATATTCCTATTTCTGTACATTTTATTGTAATGTGATGAGATACCCTCTTTGATCTCATCAATCCATTTTTGGATGTTTTAAGTGGCGTCGTTAGGCTGCCGAGTTTTCATAAGTGATTTCTCATCTCACTTTTATTCCCGTGAGATTTATGCTACATTTTCCACAATTTACTTTGAGTTGTGTAAGTACTGCCCATTACTTTACTCATTGTTTAATATACTTTCTTTTAAGAGTATTTACATCAATCTTGTAGTGTCCTTCTTTCATGGGGTGTATGTTTTGAAAGATACCCAAGTCGGTAAGGGAACCTTTCACCCTCCTCTTTTTAAAAGACTTCTTTTGTTTGGTCTTTTAATTTACATATTGTTATATTGGGATATGTTCTAATATATCATTATTCATGTAAATTTTATGTCCAAGTGATGAGATACCTTTTTTTAATCTCTCATCAACTCATTTTGATGTGACACCGTTAGGCTGTCAAGGGAACTTCTTAACCCAATTTCGATTTCTTTGGGTTCAACATGTAGTTATTGAATATGTCATCATTTGAATATGTGTGAATGACCTTTTATTATTTTACACTTAATATCCAATTATATTTGGTGTATTAATTTTCCACACATAATTATGTAATTGATTTATCCTTAAACCAAAGATACAGTCTTTCTATGGGACTTCGTCTCAATCTCCTTTCACTGAGGAATTTTTTATTTTATACACAACATTCTTTTATACGATGTATAAACCCCTTTGACTTTTACGTTTATCCAAAAGGAATCTTATTTATAAGAAGCATTTTAAAAAACGACAAAAGGGAATGTGTTTGTCGTACGTATGTGGCGACAATGACTTCTCCGCCGCCGTGACCATTATTTGAGTTTCGGCTTCCTCTACAAGCCATACCATCTTTTTAAAGGAAAAATAAATACCATGTTTTACTTTTCATTTATTTTGGTATTGAAAATGGTTTTCAAAATGTATTTATATCAATGTGTTGTATTGATATATTGTTATTGAAAGGTGGAAATGTTATGTTTCCTTTATGCATGTTTTATGTGATAAGATTATGTTATGGTTCTTGGGCACTGTTATGAAGACGTGTGGTTCCGTGATAAACTAAGGGCGGGTGAGCCCGATATAGCTCTCCAATGCATTGGGTAACGTGAAGGAGTGAAACGTTAAGGTTTCTCCGATGAGATTTATGGAATATAATGTGATGGGTATTCCAAACGTAACCAAGAGGGTTGCTCCCTACGTAAGAAAGTTATGAATGCCTCAAGTTACCTTTTATGTCTTATGATTTCTATGATTTATTCATGATTTGATGAGGTATGTTAAAGTTCCTATGTTTTATGGGTAGAGTATGATTTAATTCTTATGCATATATGAACTCATGTTTCCTTTCCATATTTTTATAACCCTTACTGAGCTTTTTATGCTCATCCCAGGTTTTTGAAATGTTTTTCACAGGTCAAGGGAAAGGTACATGATGTGATGATAGTGTCAAGGATGTTTCAAAAAAGAATCCATGTTTTATTTTAAATCTGTTACCGTTGATGGGAAGAATGAATAATGTATTTTATGTGACCACTTTGTTTAAATGTAGAATGTAATGCAAGTTTCATGATCTAATTCTCTAAAACTCTAAACCTGAAAAGATCCTCAATGTGAATTATTCATTTAATTCAATATTAAGTAAGGTCTAAGGCTGGGGCCTTATAATAAGTCAGAAAAATTTATTATTATAAACAAATATTTATCATTGGATATGATTTTAATAATACAAATGTAGGAAGTGTTTAGGTTTCATGATGTTGAAATGACAATATTATTTTTTCAATTACTGTGTTTACAATGATTGTTTGATGAATTCTTCCAAAAAGTCTAGATACGTTGTTGGTTTCATTACTATATTTTATCCCTATATTTATGGTTAGTTTTAGATAATAATTGAAAACCAAATATGATATTGCATGATTTTATATATATATTTCATATGATGTCAGGATCAACACCTTACTCCAGTGGAGTTTTCATGAAAAAGTAATCATTAATGTATCATTCAGATGTATCCTTATGAATCCATATATGGAAAAAAGTGTACTACACCAACATACTAGAATGAAGTGGTAGAATAGAATATATTGGGACCTGAAATATGTGAAGAGAAGGCCGAGAAGTTTGGATCCATTTATGAAAAGAAATAATTGTATAATGTTGAAAGAAATTGTATACTGATAATCGTCAATGTAGATATGATTTGAATTTACTAATAATACATTTATTTTAATTTATCTTGGAAATAAATTATGGAAAATTAATCCCTAAATATATTTTTCCCCTTAAAATACATATCATATCAGGAAAATAGCTTACCTTTTGAGGAATCCACAAAACCTCCCTCGAGTTCACGATGTGTTCAATGATTCAGTTTTGATGAAGTATATACCTAATCAATGACATAAAATAAACATAGATGTGATAATTTTGGAGAATGACATTTATATTTAAGGATAAATTGGTAGAGATTGTAGAATGAAAACTAATGGTTCTATGAAAAAAGACAACTTAATTTGTAAATTATTGTGCTGAAAAAACGTGGTTGAGGAATCAACATGGAATTGTGAGGATGTAATAAGGTAGAAGTATCCTAAATTTTTTGTACTAAAGTGATAAATTTAAAGGGTGAAAATAATTTTGATGGGGGTATAATGTAACACTGTGATATTTTGATAAATATTATTTTTGAAAAAATTTAATAATTAATATAGTATTCATTACGCAAAATATTGAATTTATATTTCATTATAAGAAAAAAATATACATTCTTGAAATTCATAAAAAGTGATTTTGTCTTTCATTACATGCATCATTTACATTAAAAAAAATGTTGTTTTTTATTAAAATATTTAATATATTTTTTATCATATAGACCTTGTAATTTTGTGTATGAATACTTTTAAAAAGAATTATGAAAATATTGTATACATATATATTGAAAATAATTTTCTCGTAGACCAATCAAGTGAAAATTAAAATATTAAACAATTTCAAAACAGAGGAAATCCTTTTCTAGAAAAATATTATTTATGAAAACAAAAAAAATTCTTCAAAAAGATTTAAAATATGTTCATTAATGATTCCAATGAAATATATATTTTATATATAAAATAAACAATTTGAAATTAATTATATATATTTTATATAAAATAGAGATTAATAAATCACATTTTACTAGTAAAAACTATATTTTTATCAGAAATATTTTTACCTCTATTATTCAAACATATTTAAAAATAAATAAATTTAATGAGATACAATCTTAACAAATAAATGTTACTTCTGAAATCATATTATAATAATGATATTAGTATGAAAATTTTAGAATGTTCTGAAAATAATAATTTATTTTTGAGTTGTGAAAAAAATAATATTTAAACAGAATATTTCATTATTGTTTAAATTATTTACAAAAAAACAATTTTATTTTAGATTTTATTTAATGAAAAAAAAAATTATTATATATGTGTGGTAATAAAATTAATGTCATTGGAATAAATTCCATATTGGCATTGGATAGGAAATCTCTGTAAACATTGGAAACTTTACTCATTCAAAACCCAACTTCTAATTTCATTTCTAGGATTTGCATTATATAAAATTTTACCACATCTAATATTTCAATTTTGAAAAAAAACTAAATATATTAGTTGTAAAAATTTATATTATCAAATATTATCAATTTAATTTTTTATTGAAATGAATAGTGATAGGATGTAAAAATAATTTCAACTGTGAATGTAAAAATCTATTTACTGGGTTGCAGTAAACTATGATGGTATAGGTTAAAATGACTAAAAACCCTTCTTATAATATAATTTATTGATTTATTTAGAGCCTATTGATTCTAAGTTTATATAATTCCCCATTTTGGATCCTTATAGAATGAGTAAAACATTAGTACACCATTCTCATGTTAAAAAATTACATATATTCCACCTACCTCATTTATAATAGGCCACCACACTACTTTATTCCCCACATCATCCTCTAAACTTTTTTAATATAATACATATAAAAATAAATTATCAAAATCCATTCTCTCATCCTATAAGACTTATTTCGTGTATAATTCCTACCTAGGAAGGATTTTGTGAAATCCTAAGGATGTCACTTGAAAAAGAGGGTACATACTTGAATGAGTGTTTTCATTTTATTTGTTTGTCCACCTCCGTAAATTATTGTTAAATTATAATTTAACAATAAAATTATTATATTAAATATAATTATATTTTTAGGTTAATTTAATTACTTACAACCATCTCCACTTTTTTCAAATGGGAAACAAAATGCATCACTCATGTGTATGGTGGACTATTGCCACACAAAACAATGTTGTTCATTTTACCATTTACAAAACACATGGTTGGGTATTATGATGGATATAATGTATATATATGATAATTAAAACATTATTAAACCTTTGGAGTAATTATATCATATATACCCTTTTACATTCCATTTTTAGGTGGTATATTATCATCGTTCATGTTTATAATAGACTACAACATTATAAATCATTGTGAATAATTTTCAATAAAAATTCACATGGAAGTTTATAAGGATAATTTTATTTCATAAATTTGATATAGATGATAAAAATATTAAAAATATTTCATTATTAATAGATTATATTTCATTATATTTCTTTCTTTTTCCCTTAATGAATGATCACAACATTGTTCATGTACATGTTGACTACCACCTTCACAATGCAATGTGACTCAATCTGTTCATAACTATCGTAAATGAATGATATATATATATATATATTTATGGACATAATATGGTATTTATGATATTATTATCATTATATAATGATACAATATTAAATACAAGCATTCCAAAATTATCATATAAAAATTTAATCATTACACGTGCATATATACGGCCGGTCATCTACATGATCATTATGTTCTTCATTTTTTAAAAAATATTTCTTGATCACTTGTTAAAGTTTTATTGATAGATATATATATATAATTATTATTTAATCATTATTATTCTACTATTGATATAACCATGAACGATGTAGTTGGACGGAAAATAAAAAATCAATACATATGTGAAAAACAATTTTTTATTACTCAAAACATAATAATTAGCATAAATTTTTAATAAATAGCTAATAATAGGATACAAGTAAGTCAGATATGATACTATACAGATAATAATGATTCTTTAATTTAAATGTAATAATATTATATCTCTTATAACATTGAATAGAATGATTTTGAAGGAATTAAACGCATAAGGAAATGGTATTTTTGGTATCTTATTTATTTATGGGAGACCTATCTGAAGTGACCACTAATTTATTTATTTTGGTTTATATATGAATCCCTTGAAATATTATATAATTAAAAAACTCATTTTAAATATAATAACAGTTTTATTTTGTTTTCAACTTTATTGGGCCTTAATATTCATAAGATTACGAATGCGGTAAGGGTTTTATTTCTAACTTCTATTTTTATTTAAGACACATTCCATATTCCCTATGAATTTATTTTATGTGGATTGAATATAATGGATAAATGTAATTTACGATTGTTATCAATAATTTTATGGGAATCAAAATTTCAATTTTAGGTTATCTTTTTCATTTGGATTATAATTTAAGAATTGCAAAATCCATAAAGGATGTGGGTGTCAAATTTCCATCATTAAGACATGGGATTAAGTTATGCACCTATCTTCTTGTACATGGTTTATATAAATCCCAATGGACAAGTAATATCCTGAATTTATTTGTCCTCATGATATACTATGTATAATTTAATTATATTCTTTTATAGAGCTCATATTTCATGGTTACTTGTACGATAATGACTTTATGTAACAATCTCACAGTTTATAAAGATTATTTATGATTATGTTTGTATTGATAGAGTCTCTCAAACAAATCATCAATAAACTCATGAAATTGATTACCATATTTTCATGACACTATAATAAACGTTTTACCTATGTTTATCTCTCTTTATGTATTGAAGAGATCAAAATGAACGTTTTTAAGAAAATTCACATTTTTTGTAGAAAACCCTTATACAATTTTTAAAAATATTATATTTCATAATGGAACATTCTTTTCATTTTCTAAACTATTCCATTTTTTATTATATTGAAACTATAAAAATATTTCTTTTTTCACATTCTTGCCATGAATTATATTTACTGATCATATTATTGATCAATTATTTTACGATTACTTTATAAATTTTAAATTTTATTTTCAAATAATATGGTTTCATTAATATTTAATGTATTTTTTATATATTATTTCAAAATAAATATCATTTTAAAAAAATGTTATTTTAAAAAAAAGTGTTGTTCATTCCAATGTGGAGGGGATATTTTCCACAAGAAATTTTTTAAATGTTTTTTATTGATATTTATTTAAATTTTCAAGGTTATATACAAGGAAATGTATTTTCAAAAAGCAATATTCTTCTGATAATAGTTTTTCAAAGAAAAATTATTTTCCCTAAGAAATATTCCATGTTGTATTGGAAAAAAATTATAAATCTATGATAAACAATTTTATTATAACATATTCTTTGTTTTGGATAGGAAAAAGGATATCATTCAAATTTTTTATTTAAAATTTTTACATTTATAATAATTTTTTTATTATGAAACCTAACATTATTCCAATGTTTATTTTATGTTGAGATGTTTATGAAACCCCATTTATTTAATGGGTTTTAATATGTGGAATGATATATTATAATGTAGAATAAAAACATTTGATTTTCATTATGTGATGGCTAGGAACTTTATATCCCACAAATTAATTGGATATTGATAAATTTATAAGATATCAAAAGGTTCACATGGGCATTCTTGAAGAACATTTAGGAAGGTAAATGGGTGGTTAGCCAAAAACTGAAATGTAGAGTACACATGTGGTTATCCCAAGCATGAAGTATGTAATCAGTTGCAATCATGTGACAAAAATGTAATGAATTTAATTCTCTATATTGATGGTATAAGTTTTCTATGATTTTTTTTTCCAAAAAAACTATGTCTTATTCGAATGTTATTCTATCATGTTTAATGTTCTTTGATTTCATTATGATTCATATCTTATTACATGCCAATAATTATTCCATGACTCAAGATTATGATATTAGATATATAGGTTATGGTTTTAAAATGAAATCATCATGTTCACATGCCCTAATGTTCTTTTTATAACTATGTATCACAATTATTTACCTTTACATAGAATCATAGATCACCATTTATTTTATTTTATTTCCCTTGAATATGAAGAATGATTTTATATAGGGTCATTTATGAAGCATTCTACGAGGGAGGATCATTAAGGGATATTTTGATGATCATTCACCATATTAGAATATTTTGTAACTAATCTTTGTTGCCCCTAAATATTATGGTCCTCTAGAATATATTTATTTAATTTATTGAATATTCATATAAATATGTGTGATATATATGTATGATATTCGGGGGTTTATTATATCCTATGGTATTGAAATTATGGTTGAATACAAATGGATTCCCAATATACTACCCAACTCTAGAAATATATTTGATCCTATATGGATTAATGAGATTCTATATATGACATGACAGTTTTCCCAAATTATATATTGATTTGTGGGATACATACTGTTAATAGTTTATTGTTTATTATGGCATGTAGGTTCCCCTGATATTTTCTACAATTCACCATTTATACCTCGTTGTAGTATTATTCCTAGGAAATTATTGTGGATTAACGATATCACATATTTTGGATTCAAATGATATTTCCTATTATTTGGAAATTACACCAGATATGGAATGGTTTTACACTAGAATTGAGATATTATGATTTAACTGATCCATGTATGATTAATCTGGGTGTCCCCATAGAACCATATGATAAATTGGTATTAATTTTTATACTTTCAACTTGTAATTATTTTTCATAATAATTTTAAATGTGCATACACTTATTTATAGATTATGTTCTAGAACATTATTAGTGGTCCCCAATGATGGTTTACTCAAATCATTATTGCTATGTCATATTGTTTTTATACATCTACACACCTCAAATATATTAGGGGTTGGTAGAAATAACTACTATTAATTTATTGTTTTTTTAGATATCATTTATTGGTATTTAAATATTATATATGATGAATATATGGGATGATAGTAAAGCCTATTTGTCATTACAATTGATGTTTTATTTATTACATGTGATCATGTAGTGGTTGATTAGTTGGTTTTTACTCCAATGTTATTCCACAATTCATTTTTTGTATAATTTAATTTTTATTTCACCCTACATACAAAAATTATTAGTATAAAAGTTTTTTGTTATTTTACATTTTTTATTTACATAGATATGTGGTCATTGTAACCCCATATAAATTTCATAGATCATCCCCATTTTTCATCTACCTCTAGTATTTGTTGAGTCTCACATTAGGTCACATTAAACTCCCAAACGTGGTACAATTTACTATTAAAAGTTAAAAAGTTTGTTTTAATGTTTTATCAGAGCATATTTTCTTCACCTAAGTATTTGATGATATAGTACAATGTGGAATGGAATGTGTAAGAGATTATTGTGAACCTTATACCTATTCATCGGGAATTAATATTCAAAGTGGTAGGAAAGGTTCCAAGGGTTATGAAATTTCTTTTATGGGGTTTCTATGTTACACTTGAGATATTTATTTATATATTTTATGTTAAATTTATATTATTTTATATGATATTGTATATTTTTATATGAGAATGTTTCTTATTTATATGATTCATTTTTGTGATAAATAACTAAAATAATCATAATTTTCATTTATGGGAATGGTATAAATTATGATGAGGTTTTTCTGGTTTGAAATTTCAAAAACAAATTATAATGTGTTTTCAAATATAACATGTTGTTAGAATCCTAATAAACTATATCATTATATTTCAGGTGTTGAAATGTCATTTAGAACTTCATGTATGATGTTATCTAGAGATATTTATTCAATACATCTTCATTTGGGATGTAAATTGACATATTATGGGTTGATATATGTTTTTATGAAATTTTTGTTAATGTATAATTAGTGAATATTGTGCAGGTTCATTTACTAAATGTACCAACCACCACCTATATGATGTTTTACACTATTTCATCGTAGTATAATTTTTTATAACTAATCAATATGACTCTGAATTTACTATGCATAAATAATCACAGTCTTAACACATTATATACAAGTGTATAATGTCATGATACTCATTTTGGTAGTCTTGTGTGCGAATGGTCAATGAGGATTAATTCCATAGTGTGTGGTTTTGTTGGAAAATGTTGCCTAATATATATGTGAGAACCTAAGACTATGTATTTTGTAATGTGATTCTCCTGGTAATATATTAGAAAAGTGTGGTGGTTTCGTTTAATTGATGGTGTCTTTTTTGTGATCTGGTTTATAGGCTTGGTGGGGGAGATATGTTCTATTAATATGCATCTTCAGTTATTTGTGAGCCGCATGAGATATATATGGTTAAATAGAGAGGCTGGTAACCTATTAATTTTTAATATATTAGATATTATAGATATGGAATATTCATAAGGTAATAATTTCGATTCACGAGGGGAGCTAATATATATATTGTTGTCATAGTGATTCCTTGGGATTTTGTAGAGTAATGAAAATGTGGTTCATTATTGTTGATGATTTGTCTTATTGGATAGTATTAGTAATATTATTGACCCTATTAATTATGGATAAGATTTTGATGTATAATAACTAAAATTAGATGATTTTTGTTTTTGGAGAATTCTTAAGTGGTGGATGATTGGGTAATTTTCTTTAGTATGTGTGTGTTATCAGGATTGATGGAAGAAGCACTATGGATGATTTAAACATGATTATATTAGAGTGATGTGGAAGATAGATGGATTTTATATAATTTTTCCAGAGGAATAAAACCATATGAATCATGGGATCATGACACAGGTCCTGTGATTGGGTGTTATGTGAAGGTAAAATAACTAAATATTAATGTAATTAACATAAATTACAATTTGATATGCCCTATTCATTTTTAAATGTGGGTATGTGATGGAAATTTATGGGATGAGGTCCAATTGATTTGATAAAATCCATACAAGTATTTTTTTTCATAGTGTTCTTTTTTACTACAAGAGGCGTTCAACCTATAGAAAATGAGGACCTCATATATGATGTGGAGGCCTTAACTTGGGTAACCTAGAGCCATTTTTTCATTAATACACTCATAATAAACACAATTTATCACTTCCTAAATGATCAAATAGATTAGTATCATTGGAAGTCACGATATGTATATTATTCTAATTTAATATTGGATATAAGTCATAAAATATAGCTAAAGTAAATATTATGAATCCATGAATAATTTTAAATATTTAGTTTTCATATCCTAGAGAATAAAAAAAAGGGGTCACTCAAATTCTATGTAAGGGTAACATATAGTGCAATATGTCAGCAGAAAAACAGGATTAATCAATATTTGAAATCAAATAATTAAAAACATATTCCATTTAATCAATAATTTGAGAATTTATTCATCCAAGTATAATAATAATGTAATAATCTAATTTATAATAATAACTTAATTCTCAATGAAGAAAATTCCTAAAATTGTAAATTATAATGTCATCAATAATGATATCATTAATGTTAATGACATAAGCCTATAGAAGAAAACACATTTAATATGGTTAGCCAAATAGTTTTTCTCTTGAGAACTGTTAATTAATTTTGGGGATATCTATAAATGGCCCCCACCCTTCATTTCTTATCCAACTATTTCCATATACATAGATGGCAAAAAAAATTCAATTTTTTTAATAGCAATTATCTGTATTGAGTAATGAATAACAAATAATAATATTTCCCCATTAAACCAAATAACAATCATAGCAGAACATCATATTTTGATATTGTACATAGATTAAGTAAAAATCATACACAATGATATTTATAAGATAATTCATTTCCATATATAACCATAATGGGAATGTTTTAATAGAAAATTAATGAAAAAAAATTAAAAAGATAAAAATGATGAACATCAGTTCAATAGAAATACAAGTTTTGTTAATGAAATAATTAATTTTTTTATAAATAATTAAAATGAATGAAATATTTTAAGATAATTATTTGTTAATTATTTTACTTTTTAAACCCCATTAAATCATGTAAAATAATTTTTGTAACAGTAAATGGTTATGGGGGTGGGAAAACCTATTAACATCATAAAAATTAAAAATAAATATTCCTTTTTGATTCATTGAATGGATACTGTAAATGAACTTTTTGATAATCAATTAAATTATTCAAATAAATCCTTACAAAAATTCATGTTTACCATAACATGTATTTAATAAACTAGGTGGTTAAATAAAAATGACATTGATAAAATTTCTTTAAAAAGTATGGACTTTGATGAAAAATAAACCCTATCAAAAAATGAAATAAGAAGTGTTTTTCTATTAATAATTTAAATACATTATTCCCTATACAATGATATGATATGATAGAATAAAATATTAAATTAACATAAATATCTATAAGATATTAAATGTGAAGAAATTTATGATGGATGTATTATATGATTCCACTATTTAAAATAAAGGTAGTCCCAAAAAATTGAGATTCTAAAATAAATATGTACCTCATTTGTAACATATAAGCTACAAATATGTGAAAGTGTAAAAATAAATTGATAATTTAATATATATATATATATGTATATATATATTGATCAAATGAGATGTATGTAAAACACATAACGTAAACAACATAATAATTGAAAATATTTCTCAATAGGGTGGAAATTGAGATGATATCCCATAGAAATATCATTTCATTGAAGTGAAAATTATAATATGAAGTTATGAAGTTTGAAAAATGTAAATAAAAAAAAATATGACATAACCTTAAATAAAATAAAGTCCCATTTAATGCATAAAATGGCATATGTAGGTACTAATGTTGATGTGTAACATAATCAATGGATATTGAGTAATGAAATCCATTATCCGATGTTTGAATTGCATCATTTGAGATAAAAAACTAATGTATAATAAAATAATATTAATTATAAATAAATTTAAGAACAATATAGCCTTTTATAATGTCATATATTATCTACCAATAATTTATATCAAGCATTTATAAAAAATATTTTATTATTATTTTTTTAGTAGTAACCCATTACATTTTTCAAGATAATTAATGTTTTGTAATTATAGTATTTTTAGTTTTATTATGGTTTTATCATCTACTAAATTTAAAAAATTATATACATATAATTAATTTTCGTTATATAAATTTATTTATATATAGTTACTTATAAAATAAAATGATAGGATATTTCATTATAACGTTAATGGATTTAGTAGACCGTATATAAATGTGCAGACATTTTTCACTTCACGATTGATATAATTAAATAGTTTTAAATATAAATTAACCATTAAGGAATCATTATATTATAACAAATATTATTTTTATATATATTAAATATATCATTACAACCGTCCATGTATGGGGAATAAAACTGGGATTACATTTCTTTATAGATGTAGTTGTCTATGAATACGCACATGTAACCTTTTCATATTCCCAATGATGGGATTATTATAAGGTATATATGATATTAAATTTATAAAAGAATAATTATTTAATTAATATATTATATATTAATTAGTTCCATTTATTTATCAATATAATAAATGTTGTTGTGAATAATTTTTCACACAACTACATAAAGATAGTATGATGTACATAAGCACGAGTGACATTTTTACTATTCATAGGGTGAAGAAGAGATAAAAAAAATTTGGTCCATAATCATAATAAGATATAACTAAATTTAGGGTACTTTAGATATGAGTTGAAGATGGTTTCAATATATTTAGAAGAAGAAGAAGTATGAATAAATTATAAAGAGTTGGTATAGATAATTATCTCTTATTTAGTGGAATTCCTTTTTATACATAATTATGGACCCTTTTAATTCACTTTTATGAATAAAAATAGCAATAATTTTTGTTATGTAATTTTTAAATATCATTATTGGGGTTTTATTGACCATTCATTGAATATAAGGTGTACTAAAAAGGGAGGGTGGGTTTCCTATTATATGAGACTTTAGGGGTACTATAGAAAATATAAAATATATTAAATAAATATAAATTAATTTTCATGATAAAATGGATCCAAATTTATTTAATAATATGATAATATAAATATGATTCTAATTCTCTTAATAAATAATACATAATCATGTTATGGTTCTATTTTCACCATTATTATTGAGTCAAAACCCTTGTTAACCTTTTATACAATTATCGAACTATGAATGTTTTTTCACACTAATGGTAAATAATATTATTATAAATGGAAAATTTCCATTAAATATAACAAGGATAAAATTTTAAACCATATCGAATTCAATTTGATCAATATTAACTATTTTTAATTTTATATCAGTTAATAAAATATTGTTTTCGGTAAAGTATCATTAATGTTATTTTTTTAGATACATGATAAATTACTCCATAATATTTTTCTATCTACTATAAAAGACCTCCAAAAATAATTTTTTTCAAATATATCGAATATTTAGTCTTAAAAAAATCCTATAATAAAAATTTTATAGTATTTGAAATTATTTGAAGCCTTATCTTTTGGTCTAGCCACTTGGTTTTCCAATTTTAACCATAACAATGGTGATGAATATTTCAATATTAATGTGTTAAACATTTTCATTTAATTTAAAATTTTGATAATTTATGGAATGGAGATTATTTTTTAAAAAATAATCATACAAATTTTTCTATTTCAATATTTTTATGTTTTTATGTAATTTAATTAAATATTATACAAAATAAAATACTATTAATATCCTTTTAAGAAATATTTAAAATATTTGACATTAAAAAATTATAATAATAGAATTCTAGTCCATATTTTATATTTATCTTTAAAATTCATGTGAAACTATAACTCAGCATATAAAAATTACATTTAGATTTTTTATTATCCTTTACATATTTTTTCTATTGTTTTCACATGTAAACTTTCTCTATTGTGAATGTATTTAATTTTATAATTTCATCACTCAAATTTTGAAGAAAAAAAATTAAAATTATTATTTGTTCTCAAATATTATTTTATGTCACTTAAATATTTTTATTTACATATATCTTTTTCTGAAAAATTCATTTAATACGTTACATTAACATTTCTATAAATGAACAAAAATTTGAATAATTCACATGTTATATTACTCCAAAAATCATAAATATCAATAAAAATAATAAATATTACATCATATTTAATATCCATGTCATTAAAGGGATTATTTCTTCAAAAATAATATTTTCCGAACACCAAATGTTTCATTTCCAATGTTGCACAAGAACATTATCGACATTAAAAATTATTTTCAAATTATCATGAAATAAATTATAATATATATTTCATGAATTATTCTAGTATTATAAATATATTATAGTATCATAAAGCATTAATTCCTAAATTTTATTGTATTTTTTATAAGATATTTATGTCCTGCTAAAATAAAACAAATATTTTATTTAATAAAAAATTTATTTTTCCCTTTTCAACAAAAAACTAATATTTAAAAAAATAAATATAAAACAATTCCCCCTAAGTTAAATATATTATTATAATTTAATTACTTATAATATTTTTATTAAATAAAACTGTTAAATGTTTTTGAAATAAATTATAATTTTTTCGTAGTAAATGAAATAAAAAACAAATTTTGATGATAATTTAATTTTTAAAAAATATATTGAATATACTAAAAAATGATATCTTTTATAAATATTAATAATAAATAAAAATTTATTGAGAAAAAAATTATATATAAATTTTATAATTTTTTTATTTCTATTTACTCCATCTACTCTAATTGTTGGGTTATACTGATCATATTTTAATAATAATATTTGTTCGGCCATTTATGTCAGGTGTTGTGTATCTATTACATATTCAAATGTAGTATTCATTTAATATATCATGATATTTAATTCAGGACCCTTAAATCAATTTCACCAATGATTTTTTATATGGATCATCAAGTATAAAATATTTTTTTGGAAAACATATATCATATGGAGGGGTAATAAAACATAATTTCAAAAGGGGATGTTAGAAAAAAAAGTTTACAAAATATAAAACCTATTCTAAATCCTATATAATTTTAAAACCAAATAGGAGTTAAAATGTTTATATTATTGAATATACTATCATCTCAGAAATTATATATAGTGAAAGTGAACATAGTCATGCAATATATATCGACTGTAAAAGATTAAATCCGTGAGAAATGAAAATGAATTATATTCATTAAAATTGAGGGTACAATTGTAAAATTATTATTTCAATATCATTATAAAAATTTTGAGCGATTATATTACCATAATTATAAAGAACATGCTAAAATTTACATTATTTATTTCATTCTATTTCTTATGAAATTTTTTGAAATTTTGTTACGCTTTGATGAATTTTGGCTTTATCTCTTATCCTTATAAATGAATATTCAATAGGAATTTTTCCTTCTTGAAGCACTAAATTAAGATTCTAACAGATCATATGATCCATAAAATTCCTAAATTAATTCCTTAATTTTATGATATATTTAACAAATCGAAATATACCTTCCAAAATTTATCCAATATTGACTATAGTGACCCGGTTTTTCCCTGTAATACATTTCAATAATTCATAATATATTTCGAGAGATAGGTGTTGAGACGATGTGTGATTTTGAGGATCGGTGTTACCAAAGATAATTTTAAAAAAATATTACAAAAATTATATTATTCACATGTTTTTAATTAATTAAAATAGGATAACTCATAAATGGTAGATTGAATTAGAAATATGAGAACCCAGTTAGGTCCCAGATGTAGTTTTTACATTAGGCGCGACATAAAAAGAGATTGAATGGGATTTTTAGACCCCTCGCTCAATGACTGTACATTTAAGCTGATTAATTAATAACAAAATTAAATTAATTAATCTCTAAAAGTATTCTAAACTAGATTTTTGTTATAAATATATTTCTAGAGGCAGTTGGACAATGTCGACTGATATTCTACAGTTCGCTGTTGAGAGCTCTCTCTTCCTCCTCGGTTAATAATGAAAAACAAACAATTGATTCAAGGGATATCCAAGCACAAAAAATTCAATACCTTCTCCAAAATTCATTCAATACCATGTACTTAATCAATGATCGATGAAAATAAGATGGATGACTTGTTATTTGTGGGTTGTATCCCATATAATTTGATGATTTAATAAATAATTATTTTTCCTAGGATTTGTTCCTTTTAAAAATCATGCATGTGTTAGGCTATTGAAATTTAATTAACATCATGTTTCTTCATCTAGAACTGGTGGCCTTTTATTGAATGAAATCCAAGAACACATGGCTGGTGATGTTGAAATCCCTGTTTTGGAGTTTGTCATTTATATTTCATCTTGTTCTTCATCGTTGAAATACACATGGTTCCTAGTTTGATAGTAGTCAGGTGACACTAGCTCAAATGGGATCCCAAATTTGTGAAAGATCAGTGAAGAATTAATGATTCTATGGGAGAATTAGAAATTTAGAATTGATACAACAAAAATATTTTTCAATACAATGTTTTGAGCCTAGATCTTCAATGATCGAAGAAATGTTTTCGTGTGGAACATCTGTCGAATCCCATGTATATTTGGTGGTATATATTTTGTGAATAATGGAATAAAATGAATAACAACTCTTAGATCAGTGAATTTGGAATACTTTCATGGAGAAATATATTGCGATTTTACTATATTCGAAACACAAATGTTTAATCTTAAAATTCAGTGATTTTGGAAATTTATAAACTACATAGCATTTTTAATGAAAAAAAATCATGTAACCCTTCCTAGTAGTGGATCATGGGTGTGGATAAGTTCATAAAATGGACAATTTATAACTACCTATCAGATGCCATGTACCACAGACTAGTGGCCCAGCCCGTGTGGTTAACCACAAGGACATGGTTTTCGGGTACATTGACACAACCACAGGAAACGACCTCAGTCCTAGTCAGTCAAAAAATAATGTCTGGTCCACCCACATAGCATGTCATACTACGTGGGGAGGATTCATATTACGACCAAGAAAATGGAAAAGCTGTGGATTTGGACCACACATCATGTGGGTTCCCCACATGTCTTGTTCCCGTTGAGATCTTCTGAGAAAACGTCGATCACTTGTATCTAATTTGTTTGAACTAAGATTTTGAACCATGAGAATCCTATTTGAAGTATTTTTTTAGTTACATTTCAATGGTTCCCTAGAAATCTGATTTTGAGATATTATTTTCAATTTATAGGTTGGTAAAATGGTGAGGAATCCCTTGATGATGAATTTAATCATACAGAATCACTAGAGCATCATGGGTGGGACCCTCAATTCGGGATTGGCATTGTTGTTCTACTTAAGATATAGATAGGTTTACCCTCCAGCTGGGTTGGGCAGTGGTTTCCCAGGATGATCAATCATAGATACCCACTAGTAGGACTATCCATTGGAGTTCCTCTATGTTATATTCATACCCTCCATGTGGGCTGGCTAGTGTCATTTCTCAACGATAGTAACAGGATTACCCTCAAGTTAGGCTAGGCGATGTTGTTCCCCGATGATCGATCTCATTTAACCTATGGTAGGAATGGGATTTGGAGTTCCACTACATTATGGTTGTATCCTACTACTAGTTTGATCAGTGTCATTCCTCAATTACAAAATCTATGTGTAACCCTCATAAAAGTTTTGGAAGTTGATTTCTCTGATGAATCACTAGCCATACACTTTAGAGAGACTAGGCTATGGCTTTCATCGAAGACTATCCTAAGAATAACCCTCCAGTGGAGCTGGGAAGTACAGTTCCTCTTTGACTATCAGAGTAGGACCCTCTTCCTCATCTAGAATTAGTGTCACATATATTTTGAAGAATAGTTATGAGAAATTTTTTGATGTATATTTTGACTGAAAAGAATGATATATTCACCCCCCTGAGACCTATCCTTGTTATGTGATCTAAAATCATGTTGGGGAGTCGGATCCTCCCAATGTAGAGAGTATCAAGGTGAACTGATTGATTGCCTGAGATAGATATGTTTACGAAGGACATGTGAGATATTGGGAATCATCGATGGACTTATTTTAGAACTGTTGGATACACCTATTCTTGCGCTGATATATGAGATGAAGATCCCCTTACACTCTGATTTAGGTTTCCATGATTGATCATAAATATATATATAACTTTAGTACCTCTTCATTGGTTATATATACTATCCTTATTGTATTGGATAAGATGCACAGACTATGCCATATAATTTCCATGTTTATCTTCTCATGGTAAGATGAATCCAATATCATACTATATGTAGTGAGAACTCGACGAGAAGTTCATCTTCTCATCATGTCGAACTCAGTGTGTTTTGATGAGTTCGCATTCACTCTATTTGTTGGGTTGAGCTATACTCTATTGTTATACCTTGTTCTGTATACATATTCCATATTCATTTGTATCTCTAACATCTCCCAATTTTCTATTATGGGGTGTTCTACTAGGAATTCCTATACTCACCCCTACATGGGATTTTCCCAACACATATTCTGTCTTTTACAAACTGTGAATATGATGATCCTGAAATCATCTGAGCATTGAGATACATGGTTCATGGACTATGTATAGTGGTCATATATTTGGGTATAGTTTTTAGTTTCTATCAACTATTAACTAATTTCCATTTTTGTCTTTTTTTGACAGATTTCATGAATGGGTGTGTATTTATTCACTTTTACTTTTGTTGTACAGTACCTTAAATTGGACTTTCTAGAGGATCATGTTTTCTTGACATACATTATAGTGGTGTGGAATCATTCCTATATTTTCCTCTTCAATTATTTATTGACTTTTTTATGTGTTTGTGTCCAGGTACTTATGAAAAAGCCTCCCCATGAAAGTTATTCATTCAACACATATCGACACCCTAGGCCTATAGTGGTGGGTTTTGGGTAGTTGGAGGTCGAGACCTAGCATGGGTCAGTTCATTGAACTATTTTTATCAAATAAGGTTCATCTCTTGGGTAATTTCTCAAATATTTCCCTAAAATGGTTTGGTATAGGTTTACTAAAATAACGTCAATGTGTCATGAGTACAACTTTCGTATCGGGGAGTCCAATGATTGTGCATCAGCTGACATATCAATTCAATTAGACCTTGAATTATTTCTTATAAACTCAGAATGCTGAGTCACTTCTTGTAAGATTATAGGGTTCATCCATAAAATAGGATCAACCCTTAAATGTACTTCATGAGTCGACTCCCCATATTCTGGGATATTTATGTATCTTCTTATCCGGACATAGTACTTCTTGATAACTTTTTGGATTCATCTATTATTTTAACCATCCGAGATAATATCTACGGTTCATGACGATGACCCTATAAGTGATTATGACTTATATTAGAGTTCGTCTTGTGATCCCCTTCATTCAGGTGGGTAGGTAGCAGTGACTCCACCTAATGGGTAGAAAATCAACCAAATAGTGTACGATGACGATTTGCACCGGCTGAGAATAGTCTACCAGTTTTAGTGTCAGAGACCACTATGATTCCACAGAGGTTATAGTTCTAATCCATTGTAGGATTATCTAGAGTAACTAGTACATATCATCAGGTTTGTTTGGACCATGATGGATTAGATAATGGATTTGGAGTCTAGCCTTTTCCCCTAACTGGATGGGTGTTGGTTTATACTGGTAACACAGATACATGATGAGTTGATACACTCATAGGATGACAACCAGTAGATGTTACATGAGGATTTCTACACAGACTTCTTATGTTCAGTTCATATAAATGAGAGAATAAAGCATCATTTAGGAGGGATGATAGTGGATGAGTATGCAGCTATGGTTATCGACCTCACACAACACTCTCTCAACTTTACCTTTGATGGAAAATTTTGAGCATGGATGTTTGATCTAGAACACTGTAGAGAGATATAAGAGAGCATAGTTCCCATGTTCATCCCCACCAATGATGGGGTACTGGTACACGCACTAGTGATAGGTAGTTTTCTATCAGAGGGATGAGATGTTGCTGGAACTGGTAGTATGTGCAATTGAGCTGGGTCACCAATTGCAGTAGGCAGGTGCCAGAGATCTCTGAAGAGGACACTGTTTGATGAGCATGCTCAGGGATAAGGTCGTATGTGGAAAAAACATTACATAGGGATAGAGAAGATGAAAGAGGGTGTGATTTTCTTTTTAAGGGTTATGTCACATTGCATGGTACATCCCAACTAGACCTGTACTGTATCCTAGGGTGATTGGTGATGGACCACCACAGTCGAGACATCGACATGATCATGGATCTCCCATGCATAAACAGGGTGGTCCCCAAGAAGGGGGAGATAGATGATGTGCATTAAGATATTTTGGTGGAGGAAAATTGTATGAAATCCCTATACTGTCACCATCAAGTGGTCCATATCATTCTCAGGGAGTTGGCGGTAAGGGCAGAAAAAAGAGGAAAACATATGATATCTACTATCCTACAGTGCATGTGATTATACGAGGCATGATTTGTGTTTATTGTAATATTTCTTCAATATTTTTAGACACATATTCCATCCACTATATTATATCAATAATATTGTAATGTGATTTGCAGTTCCCATTGGATATGCCAGCACAAAAAAATTTCTTGCAGTTCTGAAAAGAAACATATATTTTTTTCTTTCATCTACAATCATTGCAAGTTATATCATTGATGTAATATATGGATGTACTCTCCACAAACCTTTCAGGACTACCACTATGGTGGGGGATGAAGTATTTAATAGACTCTATTCTTTGGAATTCCTATTATCCGTTTCTGAATATCAAATGGAACCTACCATGCATAGTGATCTATAGTTAATGTCAGAGGATCTTCATGGGAATGGTTTTATTACACCCAGTGTGTCCCCCTGGTTTTCCATAGTTATATTCATGCAAAACCAAGATATGAGCATACATATTTCTATATATTTTCTTCGCCTAAACCATTCCATAATAATGAAAAGTACATATTTCTATTGAATGGTGACCACTTTTATCAGTTTTTAGTTAAAATATGGTTTTATAAGATATAACTCAGGTTTAACAACCAACAATTGTAGGTTTGCGAAGCTGATATCATGAAATTACAATTCTTATGTCACTATGGACACTGTGAGGTAGAAGTTATTTTGATCAGTTAGACAAATTCTCCCATTGTATTTATAGCTTTGATTTATGAGGACTTCAATCTATATTTGGACTAGTTTTTTGTCTTAATAGAAGAAATACTCATATAATCTCGAATAGAGGAAGAGAATTTAGGGGACTTGGTGATGGTCCATGATATACTTATACATCACAATATTGTTGGAAATATCATAAAGTAGTAGTTCTAGATACATGAGGTTCCCTTTCGGGGGCATGTAATTTTTGAACTAGGTTTAGCCATGGATCATGCATACATTGAAAAAGTACATTATTGGGATCCACCAAGAAATATGTTAGATGAGCCGATTTTTCATGGGATCGCTCAGTAATACAAAATAGTTTTGATGAATTCCTATATAATTATGGCCATTTGACAACCTTGATGTTGAATAGACAAGCATTTACATTTATTGAGTAGTTCCATATGGTATTTGAGAAGTTGAGGAAGCGGCTGATGATCGCTCTAGTCATAAAGCTACTAGAGGAAGGTGTTTATTTTCTAGTGTATTGTGATGCCTCAGGTGCTAGGATCATTTGTGTGATGATATATTGAAATAAAGTCATCTATAGTAGTTCTATGGAGTTGATACCCCATTGGAAGAACTATAAAAATCATGAACATGATTTAGTATAATTAGTATTCACATTGAAAATTTGGAACCACTGCCTTATGGTATAGCACATTGTGGTTTACTCAGACCACCCTATACTTGAGTACATCATCACTTAGAGAGGCCCAGACATGTGGTAGCAATGCAGGTTCAAGTTCATTCATTACAAGGACTTAAAAAACTCTATAATTCAAGGAAGGTAAATGTTATAGTAGATTCCCACGGAATGAAGTCCTAGGATTGCCAAGTGTATGAGGCATCAAAGTAGTTAGCTTCGAAGTATTTGACTATGGTGTAAAAGGAGGGTGTAATTTTTCGACAGTAGGTGGTGATGAAATGTTTTCTCATTAATCATGTGAAGTATTCCAAACTAGGATACATCAACTACGAGGTTATACATGATCAAATATCCATAGGCCATGCACTATATGAATATTCTGAATGAGGGTATTATGATATACTATTCACTGGGAAAATAGTGGTTCTTGTCTCAATATTGGAGGACGTGATATAGAAGTTTCACACATCCCCCTTTGTTGTGCATCCTAATCCGGGGAAGATATACAGAGATATTCCACGATAGTTTTTGTGGTTTGGATTGAGATAAAGAGTAACCAAGTTCTTATCAATGTGACTAACAATTCATCAAATTAAAGATAATAATCATGTTTTGGAGTGTTTGTTTCATCCACTTTAGATCAGAGAGTGAAAATGGAAAGACATATCTATATAATTTGTCACAAGGATTATAAACACAAGAAAGGGACACAATGACATCTTTGTGATATTATACTTATTAATGAAGTCAACACAATTATGTTCTATCAGGGTGTATTTTTTGGAGGGGGATTTGGGGTAATTGTATGTACGTGAGATCATCCTCTTTCATGGAATAACATTGACAATTGGACACAATTTTAACATTTGGATTACATCATTATTATGGTAAGTACTACATGAGTAATTTAGGAACACGTTGTGGATGTGATTATCCTTTCACCACTGGACTGATGGGAAGATTGAGCACACATTTCCAGTATAAGTGTATATGTTATAGGCTTACAAGATAGACATTGGAAAATGTTCAGGGATCACCTGAAATAGGTAGTTTTTTCCTACAACAGAAGATAACACTTCACCATTGGCATGGTAACTTTTGAGGCCCTATATGGGAGACCCTGTAGGTCACGCTTATGTTGGACTGAGATTAGGGAGTAATCTCTTATGTGCCCAAAGTTGTTGCAGGAGACAATTGAAAAAGTGGAGGTCATATGTGATCAGGTGAGGATGGACGAGATAAGATAAAAATATTATGCATATCACCATCATAGTCCCTTAAAGATCTATCAGGGAGGAAACATCTTCTTGAGAGTCTCCCCATTATTTTGAATGTGGATGTTTGGCTTGGGGAATGCTATCCTCAATGATCATTAGGCCATTAGAGATCATACAGGGGTTGGTGAGGTTACCTACCATGTCAACCAAACCCTGCGAATAGAGATTGTTCGTGAAGTCTTCCATGTGTCCTAGGTGAGGGAGTAAGATCATAAACCTATGCACTATATTATCTTTGGAGATTTGGTCATTGAGGGTAGAGAAACCATTACAGAGCATTTTATGGTTATCGAGGACCGATATGAGTGGACATTGTGAGGATGGACTACCAGCTTAGTTTTTATGTAGTGGAATAAAGGAAACATGTTGGAGTGTTATTTGGAGAAAGATATCCAGATATCGGCTCATTATGCTAACTATTTATATTAACTTTTCCTTTCTATAATGAAAATACAAAAGGAGGTAATGATGTAGATTGCATATTATTTCCTTGTAAGATGTTGAAATGTTACTATATATATTTAAAAAGATATGATCTAAGATGATATGAACATTTTATGCCTAGTGTTCCTGGAATTAATTTTATAAAAATATAAATTTATTTTATATTTTGTGCGATGGATAATTAAACAATTGAAAAAAATCATAAATGGTAGATCATATAGGGAATTTTATACCATTGTTGGGTCTATGGTATGGTCATTACCATAAGAATGATATAAAAATAGATGTTGTGGGGTTTTTGGACTCCTCGCCCAGTGGTAGTCCATTTATACGGATTGATTAATTAATTAATTAATTAATTAAATTCTTCTAACCTAACTTTTGGGTATAAATAAATTTATAGAGGGATTTCTTCATTTTTGGATTACATTCCACAATTCTATGGTAAGATATCTCTCTTACACATTTCATGACACTGGACGATGAACCTCTGAATCATGTTGGATTAAAGCACAATGAATGCATCATCTTCTACCGAATATGATGGAAAGTACGTTCACTAATAACGATCGATCCAAAAAAGAGGTAGGACTCATTATTTCTGGTTTTACCAATTATTATTATATTATTCGTTAGATTATTTTTTTCCTATGACGTGTACCTTTGAAAAATCATGCATTTTCCCAAGTATTGAAATTGAATTATTTTTCAATGTGTTCATCTAACCGTGATTCCACATTCATGATCATCGACTAGGAAAACAAGGCATGTGAGGTTCAAATCATGGTTTTGATACTTTTATCCCATATTTCATTGCATTATTCACCTTTTTAATCCTCGTGGTTCCCAGTTCCAATGTTTTAGGGAATCCTGAGCTCGATTTGGTTCCTGAATTGGAAACAGATTTAAAAAAATATATAAGATTATACGAGTGGATCATGGATATTGATCAGTTTTGAGAAAAGGATGTTCAACACATTAGATTGAGACTGGATCATCCCAGATTGAAGACAACATGGTGTACGAAACATACGCTGAATCCCATGTGTGTTTCGATGGCCAATCTTCTACCAAGAATCTCGAGAAACGATAAAGAGAACTTAGATCAGTGAATTTTATATTGTTTCAAAGTGAAATATAAGACGATATGACCAGATTCACACTATAAAGCATGGATAAAAAATTATGTTATTTTTTTAAATATATAAAACTACACACCATGATCAATGAAGAACACACAGAAGATATCCCTTCCTAGTGGTGAAGATTGGGTTTGGAATTATATTAGGGATACATGACAGGTGACTACCTCTCACAAATCGTGTAGCATACCCCAATTACAAGACCATGTGGCCGACCACATATACATTGTGTTCATATACATTGAAACAACCACAAGAGATGGCCCTAGATGCAGTTAGTGAGTGTAACACCCCAGGTAAATAATGAATATGACATTTTCATATTTTCCATATTTGTGAATAAATTATTAATATTACTTTAAAGGGTTTCTATGCTCTATGGCGTACCCACACGCAACAACGAGTTTTTTGGGAATCTTACGTTGCACTCTAATAATAAAATAATATTATTTTAAATGGTAGTTAACATGTAGCCGTTGTAATGGAGGGAATGGATAGAAATAACTAAAATATTATTATATATGTTTTTAAATGTTTTTACATTTATCCAATAAAAGATAAAGGCATAAAATACGAAAATAATTCAATTTTAGGCGTATATGCCCAAGTTTTCACTAAAGGTTCACTTATCGAATTTTGATGGAGAACCGTCATTAAATATAGTTTTGTTCACTCTTATAAAATCTATTGGACCAAATAAAAATCTTCTTTAGAATCGGGACATCAAAATTTACTTTGTGTAAATTTTTGGTATCGTTCCGATAAAGTACATTTTTTTATGAATAGCGTAAAATGTGGTATTTTAATTCAAAACCTCTTTTTAATCTAATTTATTTATATGATTAGATTATCTTTTTAATTGGTTTTAAAGTGAAATTACAATATATTTTTACCATTAAATCCAATAGTGGACTTTGGAATTAATTTTACTTTGAAATCAGACTTAAACCAGTGTCAATCATTTGATACTTATTGTTTCATAAAAACACTCTATTTGCTCTGACGGTTGGAATTAATTGTTAATTGAATTAATGTGACTTATATGTTTTGAATTTTGTAAAATAGACTTCATTTTTAAATCGGAATATCAAATATATCATAGGGTGAATTTATGGGATTTTTCTGAAAAACTTCAATTTTTGATGAATAGTGAAACCACTAAGTGGTACTTATAAAAACTGATTTTTCCATCTAAATGAAATTTTTCCATCTTTGTGTTTTGAATTTCAAAAATCCTACATACATGGTTGTCATTAAGAAGTAAAATGTGGTTCAATGGGATAAAAATATTTTTTCGGTGAATAGTAACTTATTAAGTTTTTAATCACGATTAGAGGTAATTACTGTAGTTTAAGGTAAAAATAATGTTTTAATAATATGAAATGAAATTGACACATGTCCTAACCTCATTGGATGTTTAATGGACGACAAATAAAATCCATGGGTCAACTTGGGGTCCCCATGGTGCCACTTTGATTGGAAGATGACATAAATACCTTTTATTTAATGTTAATGAAAAAACGGCACAAACATGATAAGTTTTACAAAAACACTTTTTACATGGGGTTATAAAGATCTGATTTTTGATTATAAATAGTCATTGGAAAGATAAATAGATTTAATACATCATAGTATTTTTTTTATAATTTTTAGACACTAAATAAATTAAATTATTTATGACATCGTGATGATGCAGTGACGACCTCATTATTTAACGATTTAAATAAAATGGAATGATAGTGTAAAATCTATGAACAAAACATGTCCAAAAATTATTGGATGGGTAAAGTTCGAACCCGTAACACTTTATAAACGAATTATATCAATGTGGGACCTTTTAAAACCGAATCACAATTTCAAATAAAGTAATATTTCTTACATTCCAAAAGTGCCCCTCCTCTCTTCTTATAAAAGGCCCCCACATCTACCTCATTTCACACACTCCTCAAGCCTTTGGCTCGGCAAAACCCTGACCATTTACTCTCTACACATCCCTATACTCATCCTAGAGGATTCCATTTGGGAATAAGCCTTTAAAAAGAAGCCTTTAGGCTCAAATCAAAAGGAGTTACACTTTTAAAGGTAATTCATTCTCTCATGTTCATTTGTTTTATTATGCTTCTCCAACCACCTAAACTCTTTTTATTTACTTCTTTTGTAACAAAACCAGTATCTTCAATATACTAGGATGTTGTTATAAGATTTATTCGAGCTACAGTATCACACAACTACATCAAATGGTTAAAGAACATACGGTTTCTATGGATGGCGAAATTCTGCCTCCCGAAACGATGATTGTTCAATACTCATTTAACACCTTCAAAGGTGGCCATTATGATGTCACTATTTTTATATATGATATATAATATGTTTATGTTTTACTTATGCTTCTGTATTTTTCATTTGTGTCTTACCATTATGGCTTCCATTATGGGTATACGCAATATCTTCATTTTAGGAAGTGCGGCCTACCGCCCCCTCAAAGTGATGTGATTCATTAATTCCATACGTGGGACGTATAAAGGATGGATTTAATGTTATTATATAAGATGTTATACTGGAATTATTATATACCTCTATATCATTATTATTTCTTTCCATTAAATTATGAGATAGAAATGAAAGTAGCGTTCATGCGTACGTACGGCTTACCGTCTCCATGAACGGTGCATTTCATTTCTTATCCCCAAATGTAATGTACTATTATAAGTACATGTATATAATGGATATATATGATGAATGATACATATAAATGATGAATATAATTCTGTAATTAAAATATACATACCTCTCATTTAGTTTTAATTCCATTAATATGACAATGAAATGAAAGTAGTGTTCATGCGTACGTACGGCTTACCGTCTCCATGAACGGTGCATTTCATTTCTTACCTCTAAATGATTATGTAATATTATAAATACATGTATATGCTAGATATATATGATATATATGATATCCAAATCAGGAATTTCATTCTGGATATAAAGAACCTTTGACCACACGAACAACATGTAATTGTAAGAAGTCCACATTCGACTTAAGAACCAAATATCGACAAAACAAACATGATTAACATAAATGATTAAATAATGGTTATAACATGGTAATAAGTGATATAAATGGAGTAATGAACTTTAAAAAGGTTCTTATGGAAGTAGAAATTAACTCAAGTTTATTATTCAGGAGATTAAACAACGATCGAGTCAAGTCGGACCCGAGGTAAGGGATCCTACAATTCTCTTTCTTTTTAAGTACACTCTTTTATGTCATTCCTTTAAAGCTCATATTTCTTATGATTGGGATTTTCTTTTATATTACTCCTACTGTACTTATTATGTTCTTGTGATGAGAGACCCTATTCTCTCTCATCAATCAATTTTGGATGTTTTGAGTGGTGCCGTTAGGCTGCTGAATTTTCGTAAGAGATCTAACCTCTCTCTTTCTTTTAATGTACTCTCCTTTATGTCACTTCTTTTAATATCCTATTTGTTATTTTGGGGGATTTTCTTTTATATTCCAATTTCTGTACATTTTGTTGTAATATTTTGAGATACCCTATTTGATCTCATCAATCCATTTTTGGATGTTTTATGTGGCGTCGTTAGGCTGCCGAGTTTTCGTAAGGGATTTTTCATCTCACATTTATTCCCGTGAGATTTATGCTACATTTGACACAATTTACTTTGAGTGGTGTATATACTTCCATTATTCTAATATTTGTGTAATATACTTTCCTTTATGAGTATTTACATCAATGATTTATTGTCCTTCTTTCATGGGGTGTATGTTTTGAAAGATACCCAAGTCGGTAAGGGAACCTTTCACCCTCCTCTTTTTAAAAGACTTCTTTGTTGGGTCTTTTAATTTACATATTGTTATGTTGTGATATGTTCTCATATATCCTTATTGATGTAAACTTTATGTACAAGTGATGAGATACACTTTTTTATCTCTCATCAAATCATTTTGATGTGATGCCGTTAGGCTGTCAAGGGAACTTTTTAACCCAATTTCGATTTCTTTGGGTTCAACATGTAGTCATTGAATATGTCATCCATTGAATATGTGTGAATGACCTTTTATTGTTTTACACTTAATATCCACTTATATTGGGTGTATTTATATTTGTCACACGTATTTTTGAGATTGATTTGTCCTTAATTTAAGGATACCTTCTTTATAAGGGATTTCATCACATTTGACATTTCTATTGAGAGTTCATTGTTGTTATGCACCAATTCACTCTTATATGGTGTATATACTGTCCTTTGGAGTATTATATCATGAACCCAATTATTCTCATGATATTATAAAGTTCTGAATAAATGTTATTCCTCAATTATTGTATTCAAGCGTCTCTAATTTTGGTAAAACCCCTTTAACCAAAATATCGCTTTAAATGTTTTAATTATTTGTTCTTATTAATATCCATGTTTTCAACATGGTTTTAAGGATTTATTTATATGGATATTAATGGTTTAAAATTTTAACCATCAAGGTGTTATGGGACACATTGATTCAAAAATCTCATTATTAAATGTTTTAAATGGTTTTGGAAATGGTTTCTTTTTGAATGGATTCATTATTTCAATATACTAAAATGTTATATTGTGATTGAAATGTGGAAATGTTATGTTTCCTTTATGCATGTTTTATGTGATACATTCATGTTATGGTTCTTGGGCATTGTTATGAAAACGGGTGGTTCCGTGATAAACTAAGGGCAGGTGAGCCCGATATAGCTCTCCAATGCATTGGGTAACGCGATGTAGTGAAACGTTAAGGTTTTTCCGAAGAGATTTAGGGAATATACTGTGATGGGTATTCCAAACGTATCCAAGAGGGTTACTCCCTACGTAAGAATTTTATGAATGCCTTATGTTACCTTTAGGTCTTATGTTTTCTATGATTTATTCATGGTTTGATGAGGTATGTTAAAGTGCCTATGTTTTATGGGTAAAGTATGATTTAATTCTTATGTATATATGAACTCATGTTTCCTTTCCATATTTTTATATCCCTTACTGAGCTTTTTATGATCATCCCATGTTTTTTTGAGATTTTTTTCACAGGTCAAGGGAAAGGTACATGATAAGGTGATAGTGTCATGGAAGTGCCAAGAAAGAATCCATGTTTATTTTAAATATGTTTCCATTGATGGGAATGAAGAATACTATCTTTATGTAACCACGTTGTTTATATGTGGAATGTAATGCATGTTTTATGATCTAATTCTCTAAAACTCTAAACCTGAAAATATCCTCAACGTGTAATCTTGTGATAACTCAAGATTATGTAAGGTTTAAGGCTGGGGCCTTATAGTTGGTATCAATGGTCGGTTTAGATAACTTTAGAGGTTAGGGTATTCTCTAGGAATAAGTGACATTACCATAATGGTTAGGATTTCAGAAAGAGTCCTAGTTTTAGATAATGTGAATTAGTATGTGTATCTTAGTGTTTACCTTCCTCATTAGTACATGATGGTTTTGTTGATATACTCACATTGACATTTCTGTTTTTAGTGAATGGATGAATCTAGCAGGCACCAATGAGATAATTGGTTTGAAGGAAACTGTGGTGGTTCTTTGATTAAGATACTGGACGAAATGGGGTATTCAATGAGGAAACTCATGGTTGTTCTAAACCAACTATCAAGGAGTCATGGTCAACCACTTGAACCTTGGTATGTTCTGTAATGCATCGTGTAAAAGATGACCAATCGATATGGAAGTTCAGGTAATAATTATAAAGGTAACCATTAGAGTTTATATGATCCTTAATTTTTAGGTAATTATGGGTTATTATATGTTATGATGGAAAATGAAAGGCATGAGATAAACATGAGGTTAAAATATGTTATGATCATCTTTGAAGATTTTATCTCATTTTTGGGAATGTTTTAAGAATTATATAGTTTTGGAAAAAGGACAACACGCAGACCGTGTGACTACCTGTCGCGTCGGAAAAAGCTGCGGGAATCGAACCCACAACCAAAGTGTGACTGTTATTTATCGCCTACAACTGGACTACCTGAAGTCCCTGGTTAGTTTGACTGATTCGTTCTAGTTATATGATTTTATGAATTAAGAGTAAGTTTATTTTTGGTTATTTATGAAAATTATTAACCTATCATGGAGGATGTGTGATTAGGTTAATTACTTTTCAATACAAGACTTTATGAGCAACTGATGTTGTTTGGAGATAAATGTTATCATTTAACTTGGAAGAATATGTGACTAAATCCTTCAAATATTTGGGTTTCAATATTAGATTTGTTTACATTGAATAATTTTATGGACAAATTGTTTATCGTATGATCCTTGTTGAACTTTGGGTTTTGTTTGACAAATTTTGGAGATTAAGAATAGATTTTATTCTTATAAAGGGTTATCCTTTTCTAGATTATCTGACCTTGTACTAACCTTTTTGATTTTGGTTCTGGTTAAGTTCTAAAGATATGGTAAGTATATAGTTCTCTTTTGTGGATTAGGTGACTCTCTAGAAGTTGATTATAGTACTCTTAATGCGAACAAGTCTCCCAAAATACTCGTCTTTTGGAAAAAATATGAGTTTGATTAAGGAATCTAGTAAAAGTTGAAAGTCAACATGATAAGTGATTATGTTTCCTTATGAATTAATTCCTCAATAAAAAGTAACTTAAAACAAAAATGGTGTCTATTAACTTTTCCTACTGGGGAATCGAATACCGTTTAACCCATCACAAGTTTGTGATTTTCTCATTGTTATCTTTCTCCTAGACATGTTTACTATCACTCTCCCTCAACAACATGACCCTTTTCTTTTTCTTCCATGTCCATTTTTTTCTACATGGAATCCTTGTATGGGTTAACTCGGGTGACCTCTGTACTTATCTTTATTTATTTTAAAGTGATTGTTTTATCGACTCTTGTTCTGATGTGGGACTTTCAAGGAAGTTTCCAAGCGCAATTTTTAAAATTGCGAGGACGCAATTCCCAAAAGGGGGGAAGGATGTAACACCCCAGGTAAATAAAGAATATGAATTTTTCATATTTATCCATATTTGTGAATAAATTAATAATATTACTTTAAAGGGTATTTATGCTCGATGGCATACCCGACACACAACAACGAGTTTCTTGGGAATCTTACGTTGCACTCTAATAATAAAATAATATTATTTTAAATGGTAGTTAACATGTAGCCGTTGTAATGGAGGGAATGGATAGAAATAACGAAAATATGATTATATATGTTTTTAAATGTTTTTACATTTATCCAATAAAAGATAAAGGCATAAAATACGGAAAGAATTCAATTTTAGGCGTATATGCCCTAGTTTTCACTAAAGGTTCACTTATCGCCTTTTGATGGAGAACCGTCATTAAATATTGTTTTGTTCACTCTTGTAAATTATATTGGACCAAATAAAACTCTTCTTAAGAATTGGTACATCAAAATTTACTTTGTGTAAATTTTTGGTATCTTTCTGATAAAGTTCATTTTTTAATGAATAGTGTAAACTGTTGTATTTTAATTCAAAACCTCTTTTTAATCTAATTTATTTATATGATTAGATTATATTTTTAATTGGTTTTAAAGTTAAATTAGAATATATATTTACCATTAAATCCAATAGTCGTCTTTGGAATTAATTTCACTTTTAAATCAGACTTAAACCAGTGTCAATCTTTTGATACTTATTGTTTCATAAAAACACGCTATTTTCTCTGACAGCGGGAATTAATTGTTAAATTAATTAATTTGACTTATATGTTTTGAATTTTGTAAAATAGACTTCATTTTTGAAATCGTAATATCAAATATAGCTTAGGGTGAATTTTTGAGATTTTTATGAAAAACTTCAATTTTTGATGAATAGTGAAACCACTAAGTGGTACTTATAAAAACTGATTTTTCCTTCTAAATGAAATTTTTCCATCTTTTTGTTTTGAATTTCAAAAATCCGACATACATGGTTTTCATTAAGAAGTAAAATGTGGTTCAATGGGAATAAAATATTTTTTTGGTGAATAGTAACTTATTATGTTTTTAATCGCGATTAGAGGTAATTAGTGTAGTTTAAGGTAAAAATAATTTTTTAATAATATGAAATGAACTTGAAACATGCTCTAACCTCATTGTATGTGTAATGGAAGACCCATACAAGCCATGGGTCAACTTGGGGACCCCATGGAGACACTTTTATTGGAAAATGACATAAATATCTTTTATTTAATGTTAATGAAAAAATGGCACAAACATGATATGTTCTACGAAAACAATTTTTACATGGTGTTATAAAGATCAGATTTTTTATTATAAATTTTCATTGGAAATATAAATATATTTCCTACATCATAGTATTTTTTTGTAATTTTTAGACACTAAATAAATTAAATTATTTATGACATCATGATGATGCAGCGATGACCTCGTTATTTAACGATTTAAATAAAATGGAATGATAATGTAAAATCTATGAACAACACATGTCCAAAACTTATTGGATGGGTGGATTTCGAACCCTTAACACCTTATCCACGAATTATATCAATGTGGGACCTTTTAAAACCGAAATGTTTTTTCAAAAAAAAGTCATATTTTTTACTTTCCAAAAGTGCCCCTCCTCTTCTCTTAAAAAAGGCCCCCACCTCTACCTCATTTCACACACTCCTCAAGCCTTTGGGTTGGCCAACCCCTGCACATTTACTCTCTAAACATCCCTATTCTCACCCTAGAGGATTCCCTTTGGGCAGAATCCTTTAAAAGGAAGCCTTTAGGCTCAAATCAAAAGAAGTTACACTTTTAAAGGTAATTCATTCTCTCATGTTCATTTGTTTTATTTTGCTTCTACAACCCCCTAAACTCTTTTTATTTACTTCTTTTGTAAAAACACAAGTATCTTAAATATAATAGGATGTTTTTATAAGATTTATTCGAGCTACACTCTCACACAACTACATAAAATGGCTAAAGAACATACGGTTTCCGTGGATGGCGAAATTCTGCCTCCCAAAACGATGATTGTTCAGTACTCATTTAACACCTTCAAAGGTGGCCATTATGATGTCACTATTTTTATATATGATATATAATATTTTTATGTTTTACTTATGCTTCTGTATTTTTCTTTTGTGTCTTACCTTTATGGCTTCCATTATTGGTATACGCGATATCTTCATTTTAGGAAGTGCGGCCTACCGCCCCATCAAAGTGATGTGATTCGTTAATGCCATATGTTTGACGTATAAAGGATGGATTTAATGTTATTATATATGATTTTATAATGTAATTATTATATACCTCTATATAATTATTATTTATTTCCATTAAATTATGAGATAGAAATTAAAGTAGCTTTCATGCGTACGTACAGCTTACTGTCTCCATGAACGGTGCATTTCATTTCTTATCCCCAAATGTAATGTACAATTATATGTACATGTATATAATGGATATATATTATGAATGATACATATAAATGATGAATATAATTCTGTAATTAAAATATACATACCTCTCATTTAGTTTTAATTCCATTAATATGACAAAGAAATGAAAGTAGCGTTCATGCGTACGTACGACTTACCGTCTCCATGAACGGTGCATTTCATTTCTTACCTCTAAATGATTATGTAATATTATAAATACGTGTATATGATGGATATATATGATATATATGATTTCCAAATCAGGAATTTCATTCTGGATATAAAGAACCATTGACCACACGAACAACATGTAATTGTAAGAAGTCCACTTTTGACTTAAGAACCAAATATCGACAAAACAAACTTGATTAACTTAAATGATTAAATAATGGTTATAACATGGTAATAAATGATATAAATGAAATAATTAACTTTAAAAAGGTTCTTAAGGATGTATAAATTAACTCAAGTTTATTATTCAGGAGATTAAATAACGATCGAGTCAAGTCGGACCCGAGGTAAGGGATCCTACAACTCTCTTTCTTTTTAAGTACACTCTTTTATGTAATTCCTTTTAAGCTCATATTTATTATGATTGGGATGTTCTTTTATATTACTCCTACTGTACTTATTATGTTCATGTGATGAGAGACCCTAATCTCTCTCATCAATCCATTTGGGAAGTTTTGAGTGGTGCCGTTAGGCTGCCGAATTTTCGTAAGAGATCTAACCTCTCTCATTTTTTTAAAGTACTCTCCTTTATGTCACTTCTTTTATTCTCCTATTTGTTATGTTGGGGGATGTTATTTTATATTCATCTTTCTGTACATTTTGTGGTAATGTGTTGAGATACCCTATTTGATCTCATCAATCCATTTTTGGATGTTTTGTGTGGTGTCGTTAGGCTGCCGAGTTTTTGTAAGAGATTTTTCATCTCACATTTATTCCCGTGAGATTTATACAACATTTTCCACAATTTCCTTTGATTGGTGTATGTAATTCCATTATTATACTTTTTATGTAATATAATTTCCTTTATTAGTATTTACATCAATGATTTATTGTCATTCTTTCATGGGGTGTATGTTTTGAAAGATACCCAAGTCGGTAAGGGAAACTTTCACCCTCCTCTTTTTAAAAGACTTCTTTGTTGGGTCTTTTAATTTACATATTGTTATGTGGGGATATGTTCTCATATATCCTTATTGATGTAAATTTTATGTCCAAGTGATTAGATACACTTTTTTATCTCTCATCAACTCATTTTGATGTGATGTCGTTAGGCTGTCAAGGGAACTTTTTAACCCAATTTCGATTTCTTTGGGTTCAACATGTAGTCATTGAATATGTGATCCATTGAATATGTGTGAATGACCTTTTATTATTTTACACTTAATATCCACTTATATTGGGTGTATTCATATTTGTCACACATATTTTTTGAGATTGATTTGTCCTTAATTTAATGATACCTTCTTTATAAGGGATTTCATCACATTTGACATTTCTATTGAGAGTTCATTGTTGTTATGCACCAATTCACTCTTATATGGTGTATATACTGTCCTATGGAGTATTATTTCATGAACCCATTTATTCTCCTGATATTATAAAGTTCTGACTAAATTTTATTCCTCAATTATTTTATTCAAGTGTCTCTAATTTTGGTAATACCCCTTCAACCAAAATATTGCATTAAATGTTTTAATTATTTCTTCTTATTAATATCCATGTTTTCAAAATGGTTTTAAGGATTTATTTATATGGATATTAATGGTTTAAAAGTTTAAGCTTCAAGGTTGTATGGGACACTTTGAATCAAAAATCTGTTTATTAAATGTTTTAAATGGTTTAGGAAATGGTTTTTTTGAATGGATTCATTATTTCAATATACTAAAATGATATATTGTGATTGAAATGTGGAAATGTTATGTTTCCATTATGCATGTTTTATGTGATACATTCTTGTAATGGTTCTTGGGCATTGTTATGAAAACGGGTGGTTCCGTGATAAACTAAGGGAGGGTGAGCCCGATATAGCTCTCCAATGCATTGGGTAACGTGAAGGAGTGAAACGTTAAGTTTTCTCCGAAGAGATTTAGGGAATATACTGTGATGGGTATTCCAAACGTAACCAAGAGGGTTACTCCCTACATAAGAATTTTATGAATGCCTCAATTTACCTTTATATCTTATGTTTTCTATGATTTATTCATGGTTTGATGAGGAATGTTAAAGTGCCTATGTTTTATGGGTGAAGTATGATTTCATTCTTATGTATATATGAACTCATGTTTCCTTTCCATATTTTTATATCCCATACTAAGCTTTTTATGCTCATCCAATGTTTTTTTGAAATTTTTTTCACAGGTCAAGGGAAAGGTACATGATAAGGTGATAATGTCAAGGAAGTGCCAAGAAAGAATCCATGTTTATTTTAAATATGTTTCCATTGATGGGAATGAAGAAAACTTTCTTTATGTAACTACTTTGTTTATATATGGAATGTAATGCATGTTTTATGATCTAATTCTCTAAAACTCTAAACCTGAAAAGATCCTCAACGTGTAATCTTGTGATAACTCAAGATTATGTAAGGTTTAAGGCTGGGGCCTTATAGTGAGGACATAATATGTATTCCTACTACACAGTGTGTTCTACGATATGAGGGGAGTCGTGTGCCAGCTAGTATCATGTCTAGCTTGGGGATTTCTAACACATGTTGTGTGTGAGACCTGAGAAATTGTATTACCCGTGAGATCGTTGGAGAGAGCTTAATATGTATGTATCACATTCATTCGAATCCATATTTTTGAAACTGATTAGAATATCTTGAATTATTTTCAAAATAGAAGTTTATGGATACCTCAGAATTGGATTTCAAGATAAAATGTGATATTTTCATGGTTTTTTCATCTGTTTATGTGTCCCTAATGATGACCAAAATCATAAAAATATTTAGATATTTATGGGCATAATCCTCTAGTTGGGGTGGGTAATGGAATTCCCCAAATAGATAATTTGTCTTACCCTCTAGCTCGGATGGTTAGATGTGTTCTACGATGATCTTTCTGAGTTACCCCTTAGTAGGGATGAGAAATGGAGTTCCATTTCATTCTGGACCTACAATTATGTAGGTGTAGGTAGTGGTATTTTCCAAATACTGCATTGAGACCACCCTCAATGTCTGTTGGGCAGTGGCATTCCCTGATGATCCTTTCAAGTTACCATCAAGTAAGACTGTGTATTGATGTTCCTCGACATTTTGGTCTTACCATCTAGTTAGGCAAGGTAGTGGTGTTCCCCAATGAAATATTCCTAGCATCAAACTCTATCCAGGAATGGTATTGGAGTTCCTTGAAAACTCATTGCAATTACCCTCCAATATGATGTGGCAGTGGCTTTTCACGATGATGATCCTGAGTGTAACCCTCTAACTGAGATGGGTAGTGGAGTTCCATATTGACTATAAGAGTAGGTCCCCATCAATGTTCTAGGGAATGAGATCCTCATCTATAATTTTTGGTCCCTCTACTGAGTTGTATAGTGATGAGAAATGGTTTAATTTTGTTCCAGACCAATATTACAGATGGACTCTTTCGCCACTATGATGAATCCTTATGATGTGACCTAAAATAGTGTGTCTGAGTCAGTGCCTCCCAAGTTAGGAAATATTAAGGGGTTTTTATTGATTCCCTTAGACTTATGTCTTCGATGATAACACGTGAGATTCTAAGCATCATTGATACACTTCTTCTGAAAATATTGGTTATTCCTCTTCTTAGGTTGATCTGTGAGAAGGAGATCCCATCATACTCTCTTTTTGGATGCATTCACTAAATATATATATATATATATATATATATATATATATCCTACAAAATTATGGATTCATTGGGTTTACATACTCTCCTTCCAAGAGAGGCAAAGATGCACAGGGTGTGTCACATGGTTTTGGGGTTTAACTTTTCATAGTTGGATGAGTCTATTATCATGATATAAGTAGAGAAGAGTTGATGAGATGTTCAAATTATCAAATTTTTGATATCCATGTGTTTTGACTAGTTTAAATTCACAATCTTATTTGGTTGAGATGTAATCTCTTATTGTACCATGATATATTTGATGCTTCCCCCAATAGTTGTATCTCTTACATCCCCCCTTTAATCTTTTCATGTTATTATACTGGTTATTTATATACTAACTCATACATGGTCTTTTCACAACACTAGTCATGTCTATTTCATATGGTAGATAGGATGATCATGAAATCAGAGTATCTTAGATATATGGGGTGCATGGACTACATAACGATGTTATAACATGTAAAAATGAGTTTGTATGTCTCATCTACTTAATATTTTCTAGTTTTTTCAGGATTGGAAATATTTCTAGATCGGGAGGGTATTTTTTTCATTTTCCATTTAGTTGTACACTAACATGATTTGTACTGTCTATAGGATTAGGCATTCTAGATGTACTTTATATCAATGTTGCATCTATTCCTTCATTCCCTCTTCACATTTTCATAGATTTGTTTTTTTTGTGTGCATACATGTACTTGGGAAAAGACTTCCACAGTATTTTTATGCATTCAATTCATTTTTCCAACCCTTTTCCTATTGATATGGGCTAGGTTTAGTTCTAGATATAAACCTAGTTTATGTGAGGTCCTCACATGGATAAATATAAAACATTATTCTCCCTAAGAACCATAGTAAACCCCAAAATTCAACACAATCCATTCCAAAAATAGTTAATTGTAAGTATCCTCAGAAAAAATACCAGATGAATTTGAGACAAAAAAATCATAATTATTTTATAAAAAATTAATGTTCATATAAGATAAATCATCTCTTAATTTCAGATACCAAACATGTGAATAAAATGATTATACATTCTATTTAAATTAAAACATAATCTAAATAACTATAAATAAAAAATATAGTATTCCATAAACAAAATCATTCATAAAATTATGGTTACCATAATTTTATAATATTATCAATATTGTGGACTTCTTAAAAAATACATTGAATCACTTAATTTATAAATAATTTTTAATATAATACTTATCCTTAAGATAAAAATATTTTACGAAAAACTATAAAATAATTTATCATAATAATACATCATTTCCTCAGCATTAGTGATCATATTTACCTTTTCATTATTAATTACATTAATATTGTTTCCTCAAAATATTAATAATTATTCAGCAAATAATATTTTCAATAAAATATATTCCAAACCAAAGGGTTGTATTCCTATAAATTTCTCCAATAATATCATTAATCATACCAAAATAATTACACATAAAACACTAAAAGGGGTACCTATACCATTAAACATAATATCAAATATTGAAATATAAATGCAAGACACTTTCAGTTTCTCTCATATCATTATATCAAATCATATGATTCCATATGTTATATTCTCTTATTAATCAAAATTATTTATAATGAAAATGTGAATTAATAATAGAATTTACCCTTAGAGTGTCAAAAAATTTGGTAATTAAGGGATCACTATGTGCGAACATGAATTCTGGATGAGATATATTTTACCTACTCTTTTAGGTTCTATTTGCCCTATATAAATATGATCATAAACCAAATCCACATATAATATCTAGATAGGTATGTATTACAAAGAATAAAATATAATATAGTTCTCACCGGAACATTTGTATTTAATTATATATGAAAAGATAATTTAAATTTTAATCATACGGTTAAATCTCATAATGTATGTTTTTATAAATTTTTTTCTTGGGGTTTCATCCTAACTCTGTCAGATACTAAATGTGGAAACCATAACTCTAGTAATACATATTTGGTGTTTTCATTGATACACTGTTACATGATAAAAATGAATGAGATGTAAAATACATAATTATTTATTAGCCTTGGTAATATATATATTTATATACATTATTCACATTTCACATTGGAAATAAAATAGAAATCATTTCTAAAGAAAGTGTTTTGTATCCTTGAACTCAATAAACTTATCCATCCAAATATCGCAGGGAATGTAAATAAATAAATCGGAGCTAAGATTCTCAGTATGTGTTACACATAGTGAAATATATCTTGAGATAATAAGGAGTACCCAATATGTAAAGATAATTAATTGAAAACAAATGTCATTTAATAAATAACAAGTGGAATAAATAAAATCATGGACAATATCAATATTTTATTCTCATGTATAATAATAAAGATTTTCATAATGATGAAAATGATTAATATTGTAAATAATGATATCAGAAAAAATGATATCTCTAACAACAATTCCTTTTTTAAAATAAATTCAACACTACTGGTAGGTAGACAAAAAACCCATAAAATTAGTATATCCAACTAATTTGTCTCATTAGACTTTTTGATGCATTTGGGGCCAATTTATAATCAACTACACTAATAAAATTGTAACACCCTGAGATTTTATGAAGAATATTCTTTTAATTTCGTTGATGTCTTGTGTTGTACGCTACACTAAAGGGAGATTTCACATAACGCAACCCTGACTAGGCTTGCATTACATGAAACCACGACTTTCCTCGATAGCATGTGATGTAAGTAATATCAGGTTTCACTAAACAATGATATATGGTTATAATAATATTATGAACTAGCTGTTATCAATAGTATTAACTAAATTTTTAATGTTATTACATTATTATTTAATCTTTCACATTTTCTAAATCATGGTATGTGATCAAAATAAATTTTTCGGGAAAAAAAGTATTTTTAAAAAAAATGCAGTTTTGTCACCTTTTAATGGCGCACCCACATTAAATATAGTTTTTGACATGTTTATAAGTTCAATTTTACACAATAAACTTCTTCTTTTGAATTATGATATAACAATTTACATTGGATAACATTTTGATATCTTTCTTATAACTTTCATATTTTAATGAATAGTATAAACACGCTATATTTTAATTAAAAACAACTTTTTTCATCATAATAATTTATATGGTTAAATTATAATATTTAATGGTTTTAAAGTATAAATAGAATATATTTTTACCATTTAATATAATGTATGTCATTAGTATTTATTTTACCTTGAATACGTAGGTTAAATCAATTCAATCTTTTCAATGTTTTAAACAAAACCCCGTTTTCTTTTGACAATGGGAATAATTTTAATTTAATTTATGAAACATTTGTGTATTGAATTTGGAAAAATGGATTCCATATTTGGAATCATTGGGTTAAAATTTTGTTAATAAGCTACTTTTTATTTTTGTGCATTATGAATAATAACTACGATAAATTTTATTTACCATTGTTAAAGGCAAATCAAGTAATTAAGGGTAACAATAGGATTATAAAATTACACTAACACTTTCCAAAAACCTATTGGATGAATAAATGTCGACCCATATCACATAAGGGTTGGACTAGATTCATTTCATGGAATTTTGACCATGAAATAATATAATTATTATTAAAACCAAAGAAAGTGACAACATGTCACTCTCTGAAATCTTATAAGTATATTAATTTCAATTTAGTGATAAACTTCCTGAAATGTCGAAAATGAATAGTATCCATAAATCTAATAAAACTATCTACATCATATAAATTAATTATTAATTTTTAGGTATTACATAATTATCATTAAAGGTGACATAATAGTGATGTTGAAATTGTTTTATTAAGACAAATTTCAAATAAATGGTTTTAAAAATATTAAAATAAATATTATATGAACTATTTAATTTGATCCAATATTTTTTTAGATAAATATGACATGTTATTAATCTATTAAACCTTTTAGTTCGAACATATATTCTGAATATTGTTTATTTAAATTCAAATAAATGAATAATGTCAAAATTGACACTATTGTTATTTTATAAAAATAACACATTATAAAATTGATTAAAAATAACAAATATATTTAAAAATTATAAATTTAAATTTATATGGTCTAAAATTTTATAAAGTATCCAATTATGGACAATTCGCAACAAATAAGTAATTATTTATAATTATTTAAAATTTATAATGTTATTACAACAAATAAAGTTAAATTGATAAATAAGGATAAATCAAGTTGATAATGTTTAAAATAAATTACTAACATGTCTAAATTTTTTTCTTTGGCGATATCACAAACATATATCCTCTAATATTCGGATATGAGTCATTTTTTGAAGTTTTTAAGTTTGGTTGGGATTTAATATAAACTAATATTTCTAATATTTTCAAAGGTGCCCCTCTCCTCCCTTATAAAAGGGAACCTCCTCTCTCTCTTCTTCACACCATTTTGATCTTTGAAGCTCGGCCAAACTCTATCCAGTTCACTTCCCCACTTCCCTACAATCATCCTATAGGTCCTGGTCTTCTTCAAAGACCAATTTTAGTTCCCTAAGAGGAGGTCTCAAAGAGGCACTTCAAAGAAGAGGTAATGTTCGTTACTGTTTCTTTCAACTTTATTTCTTCTTCTACTTCTTCTTCATTAGTTGTTTCATTATGAAGTAATAACATCAATATCACTCATATACTTATATGTTATTATATGTATGAATCATCTCTATTTCACCATATATCCATCCTACAAAAAATGAAATCACCGCGCTTGCGTACGTACTGAATACCGTCTCCACGCCGTGGTGTAATATATTTTCCACCACCACCATACTTGGATGGGTATAATGGAATAAATAATGACTATATATGATTATTTTAAAGTTATATTTATTCTTAAATAGTATACATATAGTCAAATACAATTCCATGATAATGGAAATGATATCATTGCCCGTGCATACGTACGGACTACCGTCTCCACGAACGCGATGAGTTTCATTTTCCATGATTAACCATTAAAAAATGATTATAAAGTATATATAATGAATAATAATGAAATATATGACATAATAAGGCTACTGGATTGATTTATATATATATGTATGTCATCTATTTAATTTCATTCAATTTAATAAGGAAATGAAAACAACGTTCATGCGTACGTACGACCTACCATCTCCATGAACGGTGTATTTCATTTCTTTTATCGATCTATAATATATATGTATATGATGAATATATATTATATATAAATAATTATTTACATTCTGGAATTATGTAAATCAGGATAATAGTAATAATATCAAGAACGACAAGTTGAAACACATACGATAAATGAAAAGATTTTACCCAAAACGTTGCTTTTACATGGAATTTACAAAAGAACGGGTAATATAAAGTCATAAGTGAAACATATATGATATAATAACAATTAATATAATTATTTAACAAGTCAATGACGTTATTTAAATCATTATACAAGAGGTTCAGATCCATATGAAGCTTATCAGACCTATGGTAAGGGATAACCTTTCCAATATCGTTCTTATCCGAGATTGTTTATTCGTAAGTATTTACTAGAGATATTGTTATGATCCTATTACATGTTTTATAAAAGTGTTTTTATGAATTTTTGAAGTCTTTTTTACCCATTTTTTATTTTTACTACATGGTGTGTAAGGAATCATTCTTTTATGAGGTACTTTTTGACTTTTCCGGCAAAAGTATGCGAAAAATGTTATTTAACTTATACGTCATTAAAGGATTTTTACGATTTTATAAAGCATTATTTTCATGAATCTTCCTCCAAAATATTTCATGAATTTTTTCAACCAAATTATTTCTTTTAAAAATGTATGACATTTTGTGAAAAGAAAATTATTTTAAAGAAGAAAGGATATTTTCCTCAAGAATTCATTTCAAGTGTTTTATCAAAACCATTTTTCTTCTAAGATGACATTATTTCATATTTGTATGATTCAAGTATAATGTCTCTATGATTTAAATGGTTCCACTTTTCATATTATTAAATGAAATCCATTTTTTATATGGATTTTGTTATTATGGAATGATGTTTAAAAATCCCATTATATTACATGGGTTATCCTATGATGTATGATTTATGATTTTGGGGAAAACGAAAGAATGATTTTATTATGAGATGGGTGAGACCTATATCTCCCTACAATGCATTGGGTAATGATTTATATCTCATGAGATAGACATGGCTGAACAATATGTTAATCTGGTTCAGTGTTACAGGACTGAAACGAGGAGTGAACTCAATTCAGAAAGGGACTTTGTCCACTGAGATGGTCTTGGCAGTAATGCCTTGGCTACTATGGAAATAATAACATGTGCTGAATGGTTTCCAAAATTACATGTTTTATTCCCATTATATTTTATCAATATTGATTTTCCTTTATGATATATTCCTTACGTACTTCCAAGATTTATGTTTTTGCTAAAGATTTTGATGTTTAAACATTATGTTCATGTTTTTAAGTTCAAATGTATATGGTTTGTTTTATTTTCTCCATGATTACACTTAATGAGAATTTGAGCTCACCCTTTATATGTTTCCTCCTCCCGAGGATTTAAATAACGGTTTTAGGTACGAAAACAAAGGGGAAGATCATTAATGGAGATGTTGAAGATCATTCACCATGATTAGAAGATAATATTCTGAGTTTCCAAAGACACTAAACTATTACGATCCTTGTGTGTCTGTATTTTTATGTATTAAGTATTTCTAAAATGTAATGTAATGTCCATGTACGTAAAAATTTGGGTCTCTACAGTTGGTATCAGGGGAATGGTTTAGTTTACCATTAGAAACTAGGATGTGAAAAATTTAGGGAAATCCCTAGATATATTTCGAAGGTATGTCTAGGGATGTCCCTAAGGATAAGTATACATATAGGTTATAGTCCTAGAATTGCGCTAAAGATCTTAGAATTAAACCTAATATGTTATATATTGAAGGCACTCCCCCATTATTATGTTTTTTCCCTATCATGGTATTTTCCTCTCACACTATTATTTATGAGTTTTAGACGATGCCTGGAACTTGAAGGAACTGTGTTGATCAATGTAATGGAAAATGCAACGACTGTCCTCCTGACCAAACCAATGTCATGAGATATGGAGTGCACAATCTTATTTCTATACTTACACAAGATATGAGACATTCTGTACTTTATTATGAGAAGGGAATGGAGAAACATTCTGTTGAATCCTTTATGAGGTAGAATCCACCTTCATTCAGTGGGTATTCTGATCCCTTAGTGGCTGAACAATGGATTAGTACCACTGAAAATATATATTAAGTTCTAGAATGTTCTGATCATGATAAAGTCATCTTAGAAGAATATCGTTTGGAAGGTGATACTGAACAATTGTGGAATCTTATCAAGAATACGAGGAAAAGAGATAAAATCGTGTCCATGGAATGGGACGAGTTCAAGATCTTGTTTTTCACTAAGTACATCCCTTGTATTATTTGAACAAAGATGGAAAAGGAGTTTCTTGAGATTAAGCAGAAGGATGATGAATCTGTTGGTATATATGAAGTTAATTTTACAAGACTTGCAAGGTATGCATCTGGCATCATCATCCGACCTGGAAGTAAAGTTGATCGATTTTTCAGTGGCTTAAAACCAAGTCTTCGAAGGTCATTAGCTATAAGAGACATCAGTAGCATTGAAGAAATTGTGCATTGTTCTATCAAGGTAGAATTGGAAGATGGTGTAACATATCCATATCATGTTTTTGACAAAAATGAAAGATGGAGTTCAAGGAGAAATCTCATAACAATGGGGAAAAAAGATGAATGATTCTTTATGCTCAATGTGTGGAAAGAAGCATGGTGGATATTGCCTAAAAGGTACTTGAAAATGATTTAAGTGTGGAAAAGAAGGTCATCGAGTAGTTGATTGTTGAAGTAATGGGAAAGAGGTTGCTAATGATGTGAATAGAGAAAAGACTACAGTGAACTCTCCACCAACAGTTCAATGCTTCAAGTGTAAGGAAATGTGGCATTATGCTAATAAAAGCCCTAATCCACTTGTTAAAGATGATCAACATGAGAAACCTCTTAATGAAAAGGATAAAGGGAAGTCTCATGTGATCACTATTTGTGATGTTGAGTATGAAAATGATGTTGTGTAATAATTAAGTTTTTATGTGATGGGATTTCAAAATAGTATCACGGAATCTCATTTATGGTATTGTGGAATTTTGGAATATCTATGTATTGGTTTCCTATTATTATATGGTACTGGTAACAACGAAAAAGTGATTGAAATATTTTTTGAAAGCAGATGAAATGCGCATATGGAAGGGATAAGGAGAAAATAATATGATAGTAATCATGAGATCATGACTAAAATAAGGACAAAGTGATATCATGCTTTGAGTATATAGAAATTTTGGGATTTTGGTATGTGGAAAGAGTTAAATTTTGACAGCATTTATGTTTTCACTAAGGTTAAATGGGTATTCATTTTTCAAGAGAATACATGATTAAAGTATTCACAGGATTGGAATGTGATCAACAATATATATCGAGGATAAATGATGGTATTAACATGCTCGGTAGATGACATTTCTAGTAATTGTTTTCTTTATACTATAAGATTGGACAGAAGTATTTTGGATAAGCCAATATATTTTAAATGGATTATGTTGAACATATGTTAGTTTAAGGCTAGAAATGTTTTCATTATTATCGATGGAATTTCATAATGATGTAATTTTAGAAAAAGGAAAACCTGCATGATGGGCGACAACCCATCGCATCGGACAAGGCTATGGGAATCGAACCCACAATCAAAGTGTGACTAGCCTTTATCGCATACCACTGGCATACAGGAAGTCCTTGGTTAGTAAAAACTAGTTTTATTTTATTAAGCGGTATGATATATGAAGTATAATTTCCTTTTTGGAATCTTATATGATTAACCTCACCATAGATGGACTTATGTATATTTGATAACTTTTTCTACCCTTTTGTTTGAAACAGATGTAATGACCCATCATTCTATCACATGATCTGTTAACACTTCACGAATAACAAATTCAAATTCATTTCTTTAAGCGATGATGTGGAAATAGTTCAAATCATGAACAACGGTGATATTGTACCAAAATCAAGAAAGTATTTCTTCTAATTCAAAATTTTAAACTTTAGGGAAATAATATTGAAATCCAAAAATGTTGTCCTAGTGATCTTATATCCGATGAATCAGATGGTAACTTAGATCATCATAAATATATGGCTTTGTGATTTTTGTCTTTTTCATAGTTATGTTCTCTTCTACTCTCCATCAGAACTTGATGGTTAGATTTTTCTTCCATATCCATATTTTCACCTATGTTCTCATATATGGAAACCCAGTGATGAGTTACATTGGGTAATCATTACATTTCATAATTTAGTTTTTAAAAATATGTTTTAGTATTCCTTTTTATGATTTGGGTTTCTATGAACAATAAATGATTTATAACCCCGAAGAATTTCGAGGGTGAAATTAATTTTAATGGGGGTAGAATGTAACACCCCAAGATTTTATGATGAATATTCTTTTAATTTCATTGATTTCATGGGTTTTACGTAAAACCAAAGGGAGATTGCACTACACGCAACCCTGACTTGGCTTCCATTACACGCAATCGTGACTTTCCTCGATAGCGTGTGTTGTACGGAATATCAGGTTTCACTAAACAATGATATATGGTTATAATATTTTTATGAACTAGCCGTTATGAATAGTATTAACTAAATTTTGAATGTTATAACATTATTATTTCATCTTACATATTTTCTAGAACATGGTATGTGAAGAAAATAATTTTTTCGGGTAAAAGCAGTATTTTTCAAAAAAATCAGTTTTGCCGCCTTTTAATGGTGCACCCACATTAAATATTGATTTTGACATGTTTATAAGTTCAATTTTAAAAAATAAACTTCTTCTTTTGAATCAAGATAAAAACATTTACATTGGATAATGTTTTGATATTTTTCTTATAACTTTCATATTTTAATGAATAGTAAAAACACTCTATATTTTAATTAAAAACAAATTTTTTCATCGTAATAATTTATATGGTTACATTATAATAATGAATGGTTTTAAATGAAAAAATAGAATATATTTTTACCATTTAATATAATTTATGTCATTAGCATTGATTTTACCTTGAATTCGTAGGTTAAATCAATTCAATCTTTTGCAATGTTTTAAACAAAAACCATTTTCTTTCGAGAACGGGATTAATTTTTATTTAATTTCTACAACTTTTGTGTAATGAATTTGGAAAAATGTATTCATAATTCGGAATCAGTGGGTCCAAATTATGTTAATAAGCTACTTTTTATTTTTGGGTGTTATGAATAGTAACTACGGTAAATTTTATTTACCATAGTTAAAGGTAAACAGGGTAATTAAGGATAAAAATATGATTACAAAATTACCATAACACTTTCCAAAATCCTATTCTATGAATAAAAGTCGACTCATATCACCTAAGTGTTAGACTAGATTCATTTCAGGGAATTTTGACCTTGAAATAATATAATTAATATTAAAACCAAAGAAAGTGACAACATGGAACTCTCTTAAATCTTATAAGTATATTAATTTTAATTTAGTGATATACTTAATGAATATTCAAACATTATTAGTCTCGAAGAATCTAATAAAATTATGTACATCATATGAATTTATTTATAATTTTTAGGGATTAAATAATTATCATTAAAGGTGACATAATAGCGATTTTGAAATTATTTTATTAAGAGAAATATCAAATAAATGGTGTTAAAAATATTAGAATAAATATTATAAGAACTATTTAATGTTCTACACTAATTTTCTAGATAAATATGACATGGTATGAATCTATTAAACTTTTTAGTTCAAACATATCTTCTTTGTTCTATCGTTGTTATGTTGGTAGTGTGGATATTGGGTACGATTTCTCCCTCATTCATTATCATTGCCTATTTCACCTCCTTTGGGATTTCAATAGATCATCCTGTAGTTGATAGATTTATTCTCAGTGATGTTTAATCATGTATCTTTATTCTATTTTGAGGTCATCTACAACTCCTTTCACATTAAGGGGTGTCATTGTGAGTGTTGAGTTTTGGGAAAGAGTTAATTGATCACATCCCAACTGGAAAAATAAATTAATCATTCATTGGTTTATTTATTTCAATTTATGATTTAAATTATGTATCTTAAACAATTTTTCAATTTATATGATAAAACAAAATTCTAGTTAATTGGAATACATTAAATTGTTTTTGCATGAAAATTGGGAAAACCACTAGTTCGATTGATTTTGGAGTGTTTGTCTAAATTGGTTGATTTAAATTTTTTAATTGAAATTGTATATTTGATTGAAAAATATCAATTTCTATTTTGAATTTAATTATGGAAAACAATTTTCAAATTGATGAAATTGGTTTTGAATTTATCTCAAACTTGTAAAAGAAGATTGAAATTAATTTGATCAAAAACCTACTGGTATTATCTTGGTAAAAATGCATGTATATATTAAGAATACATTTACGATTCTCGATGTAATATTATCAATTGAATTGGAGGAATTTGAATTATTTTTATTTTAATAAGTATTAAAATATATTTATAATCATTGATTCTGTAAGAGAACATGCATTCTTTAGTTATTTTTTATTTTCTATGGAAACACTCTAGGATAATACAATGTAAAAAAAATACAGATTTTCACATCCCTGATTATATGTTGATGAATTTACATTCACCAGTGCAAGAGGGATGTGTTTATCCACATATTTTCGTGATCACGTAGAGATTCTGGAGTCCAATAGCATGGAACATTCGTACCAATTTTGGAAGATGACCATGTTGCTCACATTTTATGTATATTTGATATATAAATGTATGATGATGTTGTGAAAATGAATTACATTCCTTTAGAATATATATAAATAGTTTTATGTAACTATTTTATTTAATCAATTGTTTTAGAAATATTCTATCACTTTTAAGAACTTTTATTAATGTATTTTCAATATTTTGAACTATATAGCATGATTTGATTGAATAATATTTAAAATGAAAAATCTATTTAAATATAAACTGAATGTATTCCATTGGCTAATCAGGTTTTTATCTATTATTGAATCATTGGGGATACCTAAGTGGTATTTTTATCTCACAACGAACTGTTTCTTTCAAGTGTTTGTACAATATCTCTTTTCGTGTTTGATGAAGGGGAAAATATCTCTTGGAGGTGGATCTAGATACTAAACCATAGATGTGGTGACTTCCATCTTTAAGGGCATGGGATTTACCCTCTATTTTGGTACTTGGGTTTGATTACATTGGACTTTAATTCCTTTTTACATCTGGTACATTAATACCACTAGAGTTTATTTTGTATACATGTTGACTTTTCTATCTTAATTAGACTATCTTTTGTGGAAAATTAGCTCACACATCCTTGTTGTAGGATTCCAGGCACTAGGTACCACCCAATGTGGACTAAGAACACCCATCAGTATCTGATAGGTTCAGCTCTATTATCCGATTACCAGGGTATCAAGGCTGTTTTGTGATAATGATGTATCAAATGATGATGCTGAGATTTTTTCTGGATGTCGTTAGGAATTTTTTATCTCTTGTATGATCTTATAATAATTATGTGATTGAGTTCATATTCTTCTATAACAATAATTATCCTTATTTCACCATGAGTTCTTTGGGTAAGATGTATTGTGGATTAGTTCTAGTATATTACATATTTTTATTCAGATAGAGTGAAATCTAAATTAATTTGGATCTATATGTCGAGATATATTTCCCTTGTCACCTAGATAGAGTTTTAATTTTTTATCATCCATGTTTTTTACAAATACTTTGTATAATAATTAATCAGAGAATAAATTGAATTAGATCCATTGTGAAGCTACTGATAAACTGTAGTATGAAAATACTCTAACAGACCCAAATCCAGTTTACGTGAATGTGCACACTAACCCTGCTTTGGGATAAGAGCCAACTTCAATCCCTTCTCAGGCTCCATACATTGATTCTCTAGGGGATTTTCTTCAAATAATTCTCAAGTGTTCATTCATTAGAAGAATCCTTTTTTCAATGGCTCCAATGATCCTTAACACACTAATGAATTGATGGGTATGGTAGAACACGTTTTTGAATTCTTAGAGATAACATATGAGATAATGGTGAAATGTTACACAATCATTCTAGAGGGACCGAGTAGGAGATGGTTGTACAAGGTGATCACTACAACGAAACCTGAAGTATTAGCAGTGAAATAATTAACAGTTCTTTTCACAGACTAGTTATATCTAGATTCAATGGGTTTATCCATGGTTATGTAGTTTTGTAATCATGATAAGGCCTATATAACTTTGACATATTACTCAAATATCTTTATTGAGCTGGGGTAGATTGTGACATGTATTTTATCTAATGAGAAGATGATGGTACATTGGATTTAGTTAGTACATTGATTTGATTTTCATTCTCATTTTCTCCCTAATGTTTCCCACATAAAATGATGTGTTGGATATGGTTATGATGGTTGAGGGGGTCTTGACATGAATGTGAGTATTTATGGGTGTTCGTTTTTTCTTCTAGTGGATGGGTTCATTCCTTCACAGAAAAACAAAAACATGATCTCTGTCATGGTTGTTATTTATTGTAGGATAATTCCGAAAGTCCTAAAATTATAGAAGTAAGTCCATTGACCAGCTCTCAGTGGGGAAATCTAGGAAATTCTAAGTGGGTTTCCACAGAGACACGTA